>JAYJMF010000080.1:758919-775707 GCA_036873715.1 Salvia sclarea
AATATTACCCATAATTTATATTCTACGTCTGTTTCATATTTATATATATTTTGTCATATAATATTAGTTATATTTATTTTTATTTTATTTTTTATAACTATTGCCGTGCATCGCATGAATGGGCAAATTCTAGTATTTTGTAATTGAAGTTGCCAATTGGAAATAGAAAAATACAAATTCAATAATGAAATATACAATTATTGAAGTTGGAGACTGTTTATTTGTGGTGGTTGGAATTTGTGGTAGATGCAAAACTACGAACTAATTAATTAGACGGTTTTGGACTTGTCCATACATGCAGATAAATATATGATCTTTTAAGACAATATTTTTCACATTGGATTTCAATAAGAATATTTTTTTCTCTTCATTTTACTGTATTCAAAATATTATTAACTATAGTGTAAACATGTCCCTAACATTAGTAACGTGTTTCATATATGAAGGTTTACGTGTACAGATGGGGGTGGGAAATAAATATTAAGTATTATTTATATTTCGTCGAAAATTGAATAATGTACTGTAAGAAAGTGGAATTTAGCGAAATAATATCCGAAATTAAAATTTAAGCGTAGAGAAACAGTTCAATATAAACGATTAAAAAAATTCTATTTTTGCCTTAATGGCTCTAGTATTATATATTAAATATTTGAGTATCAATAATTAAAGAAGTGTCCGTATATTTGTCTGGAAAAATCTCAAATTGGGACCATATATGATTTGGATTTATTTCGTGTTCCAAATTATACAAAATTAAAGAAAATTTTCATATATAATGACACCTGAGGTCCAAGACATAGAACTCGTCTACATTCATTTTTAGTGAATCTAAATAATTCAAGAATTTGTTTAGCCGCCATTAACTTATCCAAATGAATTTGAAACAGAGCCACTTCTCACGCAAAAAAGTAAACTAGTGAGTAAAAATTCAAATAATAAGATACATATTTCAAGAAGAAAACAAAGGGAATTTTATTCAACCAATAACCAAAACAATTATTTTGCGATCTGTCACGAATATAAGAGTCACTCCAAAATCACGTGAATATCCATTTGCATGTCTCCACAAAGTTGATAAAATTATTGTAGTCATGTACTATCCTCATTTTACTCCAACCTATTTATTTTGTTACTTTTATTAATTCGAGCTTGTTTCTTTTTCAACAAAATCTTGACCAATAAGATACCATTCCCCTGAACATTAAAAAAGTATAATTCCAAAGAGTGTTAAGTAATAGTCTAATTATACTTTTATAAGTGTTCTACAACATCATCTAATCAAATTAAAAAAAATATGTATTTTACTTCTTCTGCTTTTAATTATTACATAGAAAAATTATAAAAATAAAAATAAAAATTTTATAATAACTATAAAAGAATATTAAAAATTTACTCTTTATTTACATGGATAAAATAGAAACATTTATAAAAAGATTGATGAAATATTAACCTTATCATCATCAACAAACCCTTCCCCAGTTTCGCTTTCATCAAAAAACCTCCAAAATCAATTTTTATACATATCCTTATATCTCTCTCTCTCTCTCAGTCTCAGGAATAAGTATGTATATTTATATACATTATATATATAATCACAAGCTTTACATAATTTTTGTCTCACTCTCTCTCAATCATCAATGGTGATGAATCCTCACATGTCCATTGAAAAATGAGTCCAATTCCAAATCCAAATTCAAATTCCTCAACCCTAATTAAACTCTCCAGAAGATTCCTCCAAGCATCAGACATCGACGCCTTCAATGGCATTCCAAAACCCTCCCTCTCCCCCTCCGCCGCCGCCGCCGCGAGAAGACCTTCGCCGCCGCTGGATCCGAATCCCGCCTTCGACTCCTCCATGGCGCTGACAATCCTCGTCCTCCTCACCGCGCTCTTCTTCCTCGGCTTCTTCTCCATCTACATCCGCCGCTTCGCATCCGCCTCCGCCTCCGCCGTAGACGCCGGTCCGCCTCCCGCCGCGGCTAGCCGCAAGTGCGGCGGCGGCGGATTGGATCGATCCGCCGTGGATTCGCTGCCACTGGTGGCGTACGGTGGGGGCGCGAAGCACCGGATGATTGAGGAGTGCGCGATCTGCCTGGGCGAGCTGAGCGAGGGGGAGACGGTTAAGCTGATTCCCCACTGCGGTCACGTGTTCCATCCCAGCTGTATTGACACGTGGCTCGCGTCGCACGTGACCTGCCCCCTCTGCCGCTCCGCCGAGCTGTTTGATGAGATCTGTTTGGATGTGGCGCCGCCGCAGCTCGACGGCCAGAGATCGTGCCACGGTGGAATCAGGAGAGCCTGTAGTTATTCTGATCTCCTCTCCAATCACGCGGCGCTGCACAGGAGCACCAGTTTTTAAATGTGTTGTAGCTTTTTCTTTTTCATTTTTGCCTCTCTCTTTTTTTTTTTTCCTGGAAAAAGCTAATTTGCTATTCTTCCATGACTTTTTTACACAGAAACTATAGGAGGAAATGTATCAGAATACTCCATCCTATCCGATGAGTTTGTTACGTTTCTTTTGAACGTTGGAAATCAGTGTAAATTAAGTGATAATACGAATATATGTTATTTAAAATTGTGGGAGTACGTAATAAATATATTTTAAGAAGAAAATATAACAAACTCGTTGAGACGACTCAAAAAAGAGACGTAACAAATTCGATGGAAATGAGAGAGTAGCATTTTTTGTATAGTAAAGATAAAAAAAGAGTCTTCGTCACGAGTTTGTTGCTCGGAAATGGTGTGTTTTACACTCTATTTTTCGAATCACACATCATTCATGAGTGCTAACGTGTGAAATGAATGTCAATTTGTGAAATGACAAGCTATTTTTTTTTTCTTTTCATATTAATGGACCAATTTTTATTTTTATTGTATACGAGTAATCAGCAATCACGTAGTAATAAACAATAAACTGACGAAATAGTTAACTAGCTAGGCGAAACTTATATTAATCAGATCATTTTCAAAGTTCAAATAAAATTAATGTAATTTCTAAGTTACACATGCATTTTTACGTCAAACTCCAACATGTCATGTAAGGTCTAAGGTCAGAATTATTTGGACGAGTTGTTACAGTAAAAATGTTGAAAATTGATCGTCATTTTCTAATTTGTCGGACGTCAGACATTGTTGAAAAAGTTCTCATATATCAAAGATACAAAATAAATAAAAAAGAAATGATAAATTGCATGTGAGGCATTAGGCATATAGTAACATGAGAAACATTTTACTTGGACCCCAAATGAATAAAACTGGAAAAGAGTTGCTAATTTTACTTGCAAGTTACGAGGAATGACTAATTCAACATATTATTAAACTTTAATAATGAATGTAAATTACTTCACTCTCGAAACATGTCAAAGATGCCAATTTTACTTGTGTCACACTCGTATTGACTAATTAAGCATTAACGTGGAGGTTTCGATTCAGAGATTTTTCCTGTCATTTTATAAACTATGATAATAGTATAATAAATGTATATTCATTTCCTACTAATACAAGGAACTAAGACATGTAACCAGCTGCCGACTTTATTTTTCTTTCTTTTGATTTTGATATATGAATTACCACTGCAACAAACAGATTTAACAGTCTGAATATAATCACAATTATTTATTCATAAAAATCAAGTAAACGTATATTATTACTTCTAAAAAGTGCAGTTCATGACATGTGAATAGCACGATTTAAGTCTATAGCCGAAAGGTAACTCTAACAAATATACCGTGATTAGCCTACAAGATGTATAAAGCTAAAATTAAAAGAATGATAATAATAATAATAATAAAAGAACACAAAGCTCACTAAAAGGAAGAAAAAGTTCTTTAAAAAAATCAACACAATTTGAACCATGACTTTTGTTGTCATGTCTCCTAAAAAACACAAATTTTCCTATTCACAAGTTACAAGTCAAGAGCCAATATTCGAACCTATTAATCATAAACAACTAAATTTGTTACCTTTCCAAAAAAGAAAACCGAGTAAATTTGGTGCTCATCTAGATTTAAGATTTTAAAGTTTAAGGTTTTAATTTGATGCAGACACTATTTGCACCAATTAATTAACACCACAAAATTATCTTGCGTTTTCTAATTTCTAACAAAACAAATAAATACTAACACCTGATGAATTGTGAAGGAAAATAACATTTTATATACTAAAATTTAAACTGATTATATCCCATAATTTCTAGAAGTTAATATCAATTAGTAACAATTACATTCAGCCGGCATTTTTAGCTACATCCATTTCCTTTCTTTATTTATTGTCATTGGTAATATTACTAACAAATTGAAATTATGCTCAGGGTGACTTTTAGCTACTTAATAATTAGTGACAACAGAAGAAGCGGAATTAAAGAAATTGTGTCACTATTAATTAATTATAACCACTCCAAATAAATACATCAAAGTCTGAAATCATACATCAAATAATGGATGTAGCCCATAATTCATTCACTAACTACTACACATCCATGTGCAATGCACCAACCAATTAGCAGAGCTCTCTCACCAATGGCATTTCATCAACTTTGCTACCCTTTTTATTCACAGCAGAAGCCATCCAAAAATACCAATGACTTTCATGTCAGACATATATCTCACTACTTCAGTTAAACCTTAAAACTGCAGATGATTTCAGATCAAATCTGCCAAATTATTCCGACGTCGATCAGAGACGTCGTCTGTCAGAAACAAACAAAAAAACGCGATCACTTGCAAAACGAGGAAGATTGCTGCACGAGAGCGATGGATGGTAGTGTTTAATTTACCTGGAGCTCAATCACCAAGAAATTTCCCACATTCTGAATCAAATAAAATCTACTGTGCTCCTAGTTTTCTCTTTTCGACTTTTACTTACTGGATGAAGTAAGCTCGGACCGCCTCGACTACCGGGGCCCGGCACATCGGACACTTACCTGTGTCATGGATCAGTTTTTCGGCACAGTTGGAGCATGTGCACATGTGCCCACATCTGCAAAATTTGAGCAGAAAATGTTCATTTTCATCGACATTTTTGCATGCATCTGTCAATGAAGGTAGTGTCGGCGGCGTATTGATTACCTATATAGCAAGGTGTCGATGTTGCTGTCGTGACACAAGCAGCAGATCCCTTTCCTCACACTATCCCATTGAGACTCGTCGTGAAGAGGGGTTCTTTTCGTTGCACCTGCACATGTTATTGTTAATAAAGGTCACAAGGGGTGAAGCTAGGCGTGAAAAAGGTAGGATGTTGCTACCAAAAGAAGATGTATTATCGAACTTGCCTTTTGTTAGGAAGGAGCGGTTCAGAGCAGCAGAGACCTCTTGCCTAACCGAGCGTTGCAGCTCAATTTGCATGTCCATGCACTGCTCGAGCATGCTTTGCATGTTGTTTAGCCTCTGCTGAAGCCTCGCCATGTCGTTTCTCAACTCGTTCACTACCTCCCACTCCTAATCCACACGTAACCAGATATATGAGCACACTAGATGCTTTAATACGATAATTTGCCAAAAGGGATTAAGAAAAGTGGCATTACCGTTCCAAAATGCTGAGTCAAGGTGAAGTGACCCTGCATTTCCTCGTCCCAGAGCGGCTGTGGGCCGGAGACGAAGGTAGCAGAGGGAGCAAATGGAATTCTTTCTGCGGCATTGGAAATGCCCAGGGATCGATCGCCATTTGGTTGTGCCTGATCTTGATCGACTAGGCTAGGAGAAGAAGATTCATTCTCCTGTTCCCAATCGCCAGAAGCATTACCTTGTCTCTCCACGTGAGATTGCAGCACCTGGTCGAGGCTCTCGCGGAAACCACTTCGAAGAAGACCGGAAACACGTCTCCTGCAACACAAAAGAAATTAGAAACGTCACTTGGGAAGTCATTGGCCACGAACTTCATCTAATCTAGTGAGATTGCATACCGGCTGAAAAGTTCACGAAGTTCGATGCTATGAACATTGTCGTCATCAGAGTAATAGAATGTGTCTAGTCTTCCAACGGAAGCACCGACCTCTCCAGAAGGCATACCCAGCCAACTATCAATAGCCTCCTGCAAGTCGTGGCTTGGCCAGTTGTTGTGTGATTCTTGCATCGGATCTTGCTCCGCAGCATTGTTAACAGATGTTTCTCGTAACAACTCGTTACCAGAGGTTTCCTGCCAACTTCTAGCCATTGAATCCTCGGTCGTGTCCATCCATTCTCCAATGTCAGTTGCAGAATCAACTGGCCTATCAAATTGTTCGTCCATGTTACCTTCCATGTCAGTAACACGAGTGGCAGCTTCTTCATCGTAACTCATGCCACTTCTTGACTCGAAATGATCGTGAAGTATGTCACTGGGTGCTCCGAAATTTAAGTCTTCAGTTTCTAACGATAATTCATTGGTTAAGGTTATGTTTATCTCTTCTTCGTGTCTAACGGTACGAGCTCCCTCAGCTGTGGACACTTGCTCAGTTGCCTCACGGTCCAAAACTTGGCTCTCTGTGGCACGAGCATTTCCAGCATCAACGGGAACATCTTGAAGGCTGACATTAATGTACGAAGATAATTCTTGCACATGCCCCTCATTTCCGGAAGAAACATTTTCCTGATTAGGCGCATCGTGCACAGATTGGTTCTCTACTTCAGTTACTTCTCCTCCAAATTCCTGCTGAACCCCGTCTCTATCCGCATCAACTTCCAAGTCCGGTGCTGCAGAATTTCCGGGAATCTCTCTTTCTTGAAGGGTAGACTCTAATTCAGAATGGTTTTGATCACTCAACCAAGAATCAGATTCAGCACTGTTTGATGAAGTGGAAGCAGATTTTTCCAATTTCGAAAGGAATCCTTCCCTGTTTTTCCATGTGATGACACCGTTAGATTGACAGGAGAAATAAATATAAACATGCCTAGCATGTTTTAACAGTAAATTTCAGTGGAAGCCATTAAATTAACAGAAAACATTGAACGAGCTTCTTTAAACTACAAAAACTAGCAACATCAAGAATCTAAAATTAAAATTTATCATTTCATAATATAAAACCATAAAAAAGAGGACAGATAACACTATCGGGCAAAATGCTAACTAAACATACACTGGATATTGATAAAAATATATCTTCAAATTACCTGAGGCCTGAGACGCTATGCCGTTCTCTTAGCAAACCGAGTTCTGTTGCAGCCACAGAAGATGGTCTGATGTCCGGTACCATTCTTTCATTTCTTAAGAACCTACCCCTAAGCAGAGCCTGAAATTGTTGTAAATTAGTTAGTGAAATTGAGAGGATGATTAACTACTCAGTCTCAACTTTGCCAATCAAATACAATCTCTCATTACAAGATTTATTCATAGAGATTAACCGTGCATCCACACCAATAGGCAAAGATAGCTAGTAATTTAACATACATGCAAACATAACACAACGAGAGAGAATTAGTGGAAAATGTGATCATAAATATCTCACCTGTATGCGATTGCGGTGGGTGAAATCAGACACGGGCCTGTGCTCCGAGAGACCCGAAAGTTCTTCTTTCCTCTCACACTGGGCCCTCTGCAGAAGATCAAGCAGAGTTTGTCGACCACATAATCTGCGAATGGGGCGCCGTGCAACAGTCTCACGCACCTGCTCAATATTAGAGCCCGCTTCAGCACCTCCGTCTCTTACAGACGCCTGATTGCTTCTCTGCTGGGCATTCGTCTGCACCCATTCTCTGATAACTCTCACCCTTTCGCACTCATTCTCACCGAGCCTTTGTGGCCCCGAACGGTTACTTAGATGGAAACCATTCGAGGAATGGCCCATGGCACCGCTGTTCATCCATTCTTGAAATATCTGCCTCACTCGTTCACGTTCCACTTCTCCCAAGTCACTAGATTGTTCGGATACGATGCTGTTGTTATCAGCTTGAGTCTCGTTATCATCAGCATCCTCGTTGATATCATGCTCGTGCCCATTATCACTCCTTTGCGCTACTGACGCAGGAGAACCTAAGCTTTGAGAATCAGGGGCAATTCTCCGCCCCCTTGCCCTATGAGAAGGGCTCACCACGTGGTCACCCTCGAGCTCTCGCCACATCTGCAAGAGAGAGGCTGTACGAGGCGTGCCAGGCTCGTCACTCCACTGCCTCGACAACTGGGAGTCCCGGAAGAAGGGACCGATAGCAGATAAATTGTGCAAACCCGCGATAGCCATTTCTTAATCAAACGAATCACGAATCGACTATCCCTAACCGTGAAAACTGAGTGCTAGGTTAACAAACCGCACATTAATTTGATCGTATTGATCAGTATCAGCAGCCAACCATATCAATCCATCATCGTAAACACGAGTCGTCATCACCAATTTCTAATCGAATTTGAAGTCAACACTAACATCAAACAATGCCTGCAGAAGGAAAAAAAAATCTCTGAAATTTTACTTGGGATTTTTTACAGACAATCAAGTGATCCAATTTATGCTAGATTCTTCCAATGCAAATCCAGCCCAAAACAGAATTAAATAAAATAAAAAGAAATATCTAAAGATGCTTACAAAATTGGAGAGTTAATAAAGGAAAAGGGAAAAAGGTAGTGCCTTGCAGATCCATATTGTCCCTGACCAATGACAACTCACCGAAAAGGAAAAGCGAACTGCCAACATTTAAATTTTTGCTGACAATTTCAAAATTGAATTCACGAAACGAATCCAATTTTGGGGATTAATCAAAAATTAAAGACGTCAACTAATGACCCCATCAAAATTGAATTCAATTTCAATACAGAAAAACCCCAAATTCAACTACTTAGCGCTCAGATTGAAATCAACTCATCAACCGAAACAAAACATTATCCCATTTTCACTACCATATTGACCATATTGAAACGAGAGAGAGATTGATTTTTACCTCTCTGCAAAATACTATTCGGTACCAATTCTTCACATTCAGTGCACAATACGCGCAATATATGTATAGAAAGAGAGAGAAGGAGAAGAAGTTAGAAAGAGAGAGAACGGTTGCAGAGGGAGACAATCTAGAGAGAGAAAGAGAGGGAGATGGGAAGAAGAGGTGGGATTTGTTTACGAGTCATACACTTATTTGAATAGTTAAACAAAAAAAATAACAAAAAGGGGGAAAAAAAAAGATAAACAGATAAAGAAACTCCGTCTAATTTATTTAACCTCGGAAATTTTGCCGTAACTTTAACGTCTATTTTCCCCCTGAAGTCATGGCTGTTTGCCACGTGTTGCGTGTGCTTACCTTACGCTAGTAAATTTATGTTTTTGCAAAAGAACCCCTAAACTTTCGCTTTATTATGTTTCCCACACACGCTATTCACGTTTTTTTATTAATTTTTCCGACCTCAAGTAAATTGGATGTGGTGTCAATAATGAAATTCAACTCTCTTTTTCCTGTTTTGTTTTTTTAGGGAATGGAATGGAATTTAACTTCTAGTAAATATTAATATTGTCGATTTATACAATTTAGTTATGATTCGGTCTAAATTAAAAAAATATTATCAAAGAAGTTAAGATTCTATGTATTTAAATCAGTAAAAATAGTAGGTGATGATTCCCATCTATTTTGCGCGTCTTTTAATATGTGGACCCTTTGAAACTATTTTCTGGCGCTAATCGGATTGTTAGATTGCAAGACAAATATGGAATTTTACATACTTAGGTGTAAGGTGTCACATTCATTGTCACATTGAAAATTCAGATTACGGAGTTTTCTTATATTTTGTGCATTTCGTTTCTGGAAATTGGCTTCCATATCAATGTAAATTTATATACGAGTCTTTTTGTAATATATAAAATATATATGCATTTATACGCTTGGATTGTAAAAAAAGTAATAGAAATAAAAGAAAGGCACATGCATCTAGGGTCTGTGACAAGACACTGATAAATAATATAACTACCTAAATAAATATAGCAGTGATTTTCAAAGAAAAGAATAAAAAGAGAAGAAAATGGGTACCTTTTGTTGAAATTTCCTGGAAATTTCACGTATTGTGTAGAAGAAAAAAATCTGAAAAACCACGTGGCCTCTACTGGAATTACAAGAATGCTAGTGGTCAATTATTCTATGAGACCCACATTTTATTTTGATGCAGATTCTCCACTGTGAGTCATACAAAAATGCTTCATATAAAATAAATAAATAAATAAATAAATAAAAGATAAAGATATAAGAAGATGAGGATTAAAACACATCTAATATCTAGCTAATATCTCAAATGACTTAAATCGCAACCTTTTCACAATTCAACTCTTAAGCACAAGGCAATTAATTACATTAAACTATCTTAAAAAATATTAATAACATTAAATTGATATCTGTTATATCTAAGCTACTAATAAATGTTACTAATTAGAACTAATTAATTGGCATACGTTAAAAGACTTGGATAAATAGCTAAAAAAACGTTTAATAGTAAAAGATTAACGGTATCTATCCAATTGAAGTAATAAACAGAGATAAATAATCATTCGAGTAATCAAAGTTTGCTTTTAGTGGTTATTGGTTAATGTATTTGTTTTTTTCTTTCCTTTTTGTAATTCCACAATACTTCTATTTAATATACTCCACTTATTTTTTCTTTTCTTTTATAAATTATGGAAGCCTTTTTTATATTATTAAAAAAGCAGAGTAATTTGTACTTTGCTGTTGTTATTGTTTGGCTTTTCCAGAATTACTGGTAGTTTGGCTTCTAGAATGGGACCCACCAGTCGACTTGGAAAATTCAGATTCAACAACTCCACTTTCTAAAACTGTATAATTTTATTATTAGTTTTATTCATTTGATTTTTGTTCATGCAGGAGTAAATCACACACACAGTGTTAGGTGAAATTGCATTCAATACTCACGTTGCTTTGAAATTACCAAACAACCCATGTGAAGGAAAAACATCAAAAAGCAAAACCCCTCTGGTTTCATTACTATTTTACATAGTATTTCATAAGTTATATATATATATACGAGTTTGAAGTTACAAAAAATGAAAATCATTTGTTACATTATATAGTGTTGGAGCATGTGGTTTGATATATGTAGCTATGTAATTAAGGTTGAAAAAGAACGTGGAAAATAAAAGAGTTTTGGATCTTTGAAATTAAATACACAAATTTTCAATTTTTTGCAATTACAATATGGGTTTTTTTTCCGACAAACAGAAAATCGAGTCAGCACCCACATCCCCCACGAGCAATCCCGCTCCGGTCTCGCCCGCCAGGTCCTCGTCGGATATATTCGGTGATGACTCGATTTTTCATTCGCTGGAAAAAATACTCATGTTGTTATTGCAAAAAATTGAAAGTTTGTGTATTTAATTGCAAAGATCTAAAAGTCATGTTGCAATTGCAAATTGGGTTAAAGTTCATAATTTAATTTGCAGTTTTCCCAAAATAAAATGAGTTTAGATTTGCGAATTTGTATAAATAAATAGGGATGACAATTTTACCCGCGGGTGCGGGTCCCCGCGGGTACCCGCCCCTAATGGGGCGGGTTTGGGGGGAGATATCCGGGGCAGGGGCGGGGATGGGTAGAGGTTTTCATACCCGAGTCGGGTTCGGGGCGAGTGCGGGTATCTATACCCCCGCCCCGATATAAAATATATCTATATAATATTATAAATAAATAATAAATATTTTAAAAATATGAATATTCCTTATAAAAATATAGTAAAATTTATTTTTTATTAAAATTATTTTATAAAAAATAATATTAATGCCTATAAATATTAAATTTTATTAATTAAAAATAAAAAAAATACGTGGCGGGTACCCGACGGGAATTCTTCTCCCACCCGGATAATCCTCGCCCCGAACCCGCCCCGATTTAAACGGGTAACGGGGCGGGGACGGGGATGATTTTAAGAAACGGGTATGGGGATGGGATTGCAAAACCCGCCCCGAACGCGCCCCGTTGCCATCCCTATAAATAAAAAAGTATTTTCCTAAATATATATAGTACTATAATACTACATTGAAAGTTGATGTGTTGCACACTATTTATGAGCATGGCTTAATGATATATGTGTAGTCCATGTTTACTATTTTTCTTTATCATTAATTTTTATTTTTTATTTTTTTAATTTTTGCCTTTTTCTTTATCATGAATTTTTAATTGTCTATATATATGCATTATATTATTTATCGACGGCTAAAGTTGTTGCATGAAAAAAGGAGAGCGAGAATCTATTCGATGAGGCAATATGACAACTACAAGGAGGCCCCTTTTAATTAATGATATAATATATATATATTAAAGAATTATACATGAATATATATTATAATGCACTAATGATGAATGAAACACATTATAAATCTCCAATCTTTTCCTATGTCTATGGTCCTGTAATTTGTAAACTAAATAAATATTAATGCTGAATCTACTTTCAGAGAAACCTTAGAATTCACGAAACTCGACTAGATCCATAACATAAAAATGTACTTTGCTTATCAATAAATTATGATTAGCAAGAAATTGATAATGTGATTGGCTCCAGCAGCACAGCCTTGGTACTAATTAATCTAATCATTGTAATTATTCATAAAGTTTCATGGGACATTGTCCCTTCATAACACAACACAAATAGTGCTTTTATATTTATAATCTAAAAGTAAATTAAGAGGCCCCAAAAATAATTGGACACACCAACTTTAATCTTGTTGGCGACAAGTGCACACCATTGTCGTCTTGCTATATGTGTGTTTTTTGTATCATTAAACTATTGAAATAAAATTCAAGAAACTCAATCCATCCCCAAATCAATATACTCATATTGTAACTCTTTTCCACAATAAAATTGAAAAAAATATATCACAAAAATAGACCTAGAAAAGTGTGCATGGAATGGAAGCCCATATTCCCCATTCAAGATCTAGTCTATTTAGAACATAAGAACTCATGTGATGAAGGCCTTCTAAAAGTGTTAATTTACAATGGAAAAAAAAAAGTTATATTTATATTTTATCTTATAATATTTTTTTTTCGGATAAATTTGATGTAGAAGTTTAAAGGTTACGTCACGTAGATCATATAAGTTTATTGTGGAAAAGAGTTACAATATGAGTATATATGTAGACATCCTTACCAGAGTCCACCTCATTTTACATTAAATTTTATATGAATAAAATTTCATGGTCTCAAGAGAGAGATTTCTCCATTAAAATTAATATTATAGTCACTTCAATCATGTCTACGCTCAAGGGAAACACGGGATGCATTTGAACATGCAATTGTTTGTTCCATTAAAAGTAATATAAATAGTCACTTTGAAAAATCATTTGATGCGGTGAAAAAATGATGCATGACCAAAATACAAGCAACAAGTGGTTGCACTATTGAGATTTGAGACTATAAATGGTAAAATTTGAGGACCCATAATTCCATATATATGTTCTATGCAACTTGCATCATTGATAGCATAAATTGATCACCAAAAGTTGTACCAATTAGGTCACCTGATTTTCTTGTCATCGATCCATCTTTTTTTTTTTTTTTTTTTTTTTTCCGATTTTTCATCTAACATCATACGACCATAGTTTGGATAGTGTCGATTATTCCGACTTTCGTAACTCGAATTTTCAACGTTAATTTATCCTTTTGTCGACGCCTTATGATCGAAGACATGACATTTCATGTACTAATGCATGCTCTCATAGTAATTAATATCCTCGTTTTCTTCTTGTTGATTAATATGTGTCATATAAATGCATACAATATGTCTCCCAAAAATTACCATAGCAATTTTGCACTATCCCTTTAAGCCAATTCATTGAATTTAGGTATATATATATATGAATGGCCATAACTTCTTGCATGTCACTTTGGTTCTCATGAGAATTATTATATTCATTTATAATATTTTTTTTTTATTTATAGACTATCGAACTTAATTACAGTAACATTTTATAGATCTCAAAATTGAACTCATAATGAGATGTATAAAACCATTCAGATTAATCAAAACGCAAATATTTTGGTGCAACCTGTTGGACCAGTGCGGCGGGTCAACGGTCCGCGTTGATCGGGCCGACCGTTGACTTTTTTTTTTTTTTTTTTTGCGAAAAGTGCCAAGTGTCATTTTTTATGCCCAGCGGTGCCATTTTTTATGCCTACCAGTGTCAAGTGCCTAAAAGTGTCAAATGCCATTTTTTATGCTTAACAATCCCGTTTTGAAAAGTGCTAAGTGCCAATTTTTATGCCTAGCAGTGCTGTGTTTTAAAACACCAATTGTTTGTCGCTCATATTTTAAGCCATGAGTCGAGCGAGGGGGAGCCGAAAGCGAACCCGGAGCGAGTTCAAAGATAAAATTGTTGCCGGTCTCATTATCTATATATTAATTTTCGAAGCCGAAGGCGGAGCGATTTATTGTTTGCCTCCCCCTATTATTTGTTTGCTGCCCCCCGATTATTGTTTTTAGTTGACACTATTAGTTATTCGAAATGACACTTGTAATTATATAAAATGACACTTTTAGTGTTTCAAATTGGCACTCTTTCTATTATTGTTTTTAAGGTGACACTATTATTTATTGGATATGGCACTTGTAGTCATATAAAATGGCACTTTTAGTGTTTCAAATTGGCACTCATCATTGTTAAAAATCGGGCTTTATGTAAAAAAAAAAAAAAAAAAAGTTAACGTGCTGGGTCAACGGTCAACGACTCTCGTTGACCATTGACCCGGTCGCACAGTGTGCGGCAGGTTGCACCAGAGTGTGCCGTTTATTCTTTTTTGTCTTTAACCTACGATCCTTCCATATTTGTATCTTAAAAGCAACTGGGTGCTAAAATATCAAATGTAGATTGTCTCGTTTATGCATTGAGATATATATCATCGAATCGATAATTAATTATCTCTTGGGTTTTCAAGAAAAACTAGATAAGATGGATCAGTACTATGTCTATGATGTGCGTCCAAAAAGAACTAGCCAGTTAATGCGCATTACTTTTTAACTATTTGCTATTAAGAGATAAGAATTATCCCCAAATGAGGACCATTATCAAATTTAGATGTTGTTTATGATTACGATGAGAGAAAGTTGTAAGAAAATCAGGTCTTTTTATAATAGTATAAAGTTTTAGATAAGAGAGGGTCAGTTAGTGGCACAAACTGATTATTATGAAATCCTTACTTGTAAACGAGTGATTATGAAATCCTTAATTGCACAAGTCAAATACTATTTTAGTTTACAAAATGGATAAGTTGTGTGTCAATCTATTAATCTCTATCTTAGTGACGGATACACTCTACAATCTACATACCACTCTCTCCATTTTCCATAAGGAACTACTATGTTACAATTTGTTAGATTTTTTTTTTTCTTTTCCTAAGGAACTACTCCACTTTGTTTGAATTATTGATTTCTCATTTCTGTACAGATCCTCTTAATTAACCCTTACTTCCTCTGAATGTTTATAAGTGTCTTATTTTATCTTTTTCCTTGTATATAAATAAATATTTTATTGCGGATATTAATGTAAATATAGACTAAATTTTTCAATATTACTCCCATAATCATCACAAATTCTTTATTTTTCAATTTTTAATGCACTATTTAGGGGTAGAAAGAGTAAAATTTTACTTTTCCTTGATTTATATATGAGAAGAGATGTCATGGGACACTTATAAAAATACAGAGGGAGTATATGATATAGAAACCCCATGAGTTCGAGGAGATACATTTTCTCAAAGAATCGTTGAATTGTTTGAAGTCTGTTAACTGAGGATCGTTTTGAAATAATACATAATCATTAATTCAACAATGTTAGACAAATACTAATTAATTAATTTTTTTACAATGTCTCAGAACATTAAAAATAGAGATTTTCTCCAAAAAAATCGAAAGTTGTAAGCAAATTGTTGTAAAGAAAATTAACAATTAAGTATATATTGTATATTTTGATCTAAAGAAGAAATCAGTTCATACACTTCACTGTTTTTGGAATTTTAAGACGCAAAATTTTGTGTTATAAGACTCGTATTAAACTGTAGTCTATTGGTAACTACTATAATTTAAACACGCAACCTTTTGCAATAAAATCTTGATGCATATTTATCCATTACATTAGAATTGCTGAATAAAATTTGGAAGGTAATGAAGAATCTTCCAAGTTTTCCTTATAAAATCTAGGTAGTCAAACTTCTCTATCCCTGTAGAGTATGGACTTCCACATCTTTCTTCAACTCAATAAAATTAATTAATATGTAGAAGAAAAGAAAGTAACCAAAGGTTCCGACGCAGAGGATAATTTACTCGGAAGAAGAGATGCAGTGGATCTTAGATCATATTCGTGGATCTTAGATCGATTTATGTTAAAAAAAATTGGATCTTGATTTAGGTTAGATCTGAATTTGGTCCATATCCAACATTATCATCATTATCATTATTATTATTATTATTATTATTATTATTATTATTATTATTATTATTATTATTATTATTATTATAGGAGAAATTTGGTTCAATGATCATATCCATAAAATTATGACACACGTGTAATGTGGAACACATTTAACTTGGCATATAGTCGTATATAAAATCTAGAATGAGTAAAATATATTTGGTATCGCAAAATCTATGGCTATTAGAGTTCCACGCCGTATACACACAGAAAATGATGTGAATTTATCTCCTACTCCTACATATATCACTCCTAAACATTGTTCCTCATAAAAATGACACAAACAACTCCCCATCAAGACATCACCAAGCGGTGCGACCACTTTTTGTTTTAGCCGCTCCGGTAGGCTAATACTTATCAAAATATGAATCTGTTTAATTCATATGAACTTTACAACATTCATATTAGTCGACGCAATTTAAATTTACCTTTTGAAAAC
>JAYJMF010000080.1:775807-786502 GCA_036873715.1 Salvia sclarea
GTTGTTCGCCGTAATTACGACACACAGTGCAGTGTCTCGTAATTTGTTAAGTCGTTGTATCTTGGAGACGATTGCTAGACCGTTTGCACAAGTACGGAGCAATCTTGTCTTGCGGAAAGTAAATCTTTCTCGCCTCGACTTTCTTTTTAGTCTGCATTTTCTATCCTCTCGTATATTTATCCATTTCCGACCCAACCCATTTTACATGTTTCGCATGCCATCATAACATTCGTTAATGTTAATTATAATAAGGTTTCTTATTCCTTTTACAAAGAAAATTATGTACAACATTAATATTGAAACAAAATAGAAAATCAAATTAAGCGAGCATTTAATCCGCGATTACTTCACTTTATAGGATGCATGGTTACTAGTATTGCCGTTAAATAATTGGTTGATTGACCCAAAATAAAGTTTGTTAAATATGTGGTTGACATGAAGAAAAAAAGCTAAGAGCCAAATGGGGAAATAGTGAAAAAACATATTGTCTTCTCAAGAAAAAAGAAACATCGTGGTCCCATTGTCCCTAATAATTCTAATTTGATTTTTTTTTTTATTTAGCCACGTGCCAATGCTAAATTTTGTTGTGTAATACCGGTAGTTCACTAATTAATCTAACATAGGTAAAATTGTCATTGCATTGTCGGATATTTATTTTTTACTTTATAAATATTTGGTTTATTGCTCAATATTTTTTTTTAATTTTAATTTTTTTTTCTATCGGTCCCATTTTTCAAAAAATTAATTCCTAGAAAAATGATGTCATAATTATAATAAATTATATTATGGGACAGTGGGAGCCTACTAGAAAGAGTGCCATCATAATCAATGAAAACGACATGTGCTTCTTGTTTGCACGTTAAAACTAAAAGAAAATGTCTGAGATATCTCCTTGGAATTTCACAATTATAATCGTAATTCGCGTAGATTAATATTTTTCTAGTTGATCTTAATGTATATGCTATCCGAATCTTGGATCCTTTATACGACGTTCCCCCTAAAAAAATTATTATATATTTGGTAAAATTTAAGAACAACATTTAATTCTCGCACTATTATTTGTACTTTTATTTTAATAGATAATTAATATCAAGGCAGTATTTTCGACCGTTTTTTTACTGATTAAAACATGCAGATTCCTGGATCTAGTCTAGCCAGTGGATTTTTTTACTTCGATACACAAAGCTTTCAACGGCGTCTGATCAACATTATTCATTAATTAATACTATGTTTAATTCTTTAAACTGAAAATTTTAATACATAAATTCCTCTCGGATTATTATAAACTTTACTAAGGAAGATTCAATTAATTAATTTAATGCGTTAACATTAATCTCTAATATTGTTACAAACCCATACTTTTCATTATTGTTTATTTTGAGTATTGCCATCAAGAATCCAAGATATCACAAAATCAAAGTAAATTAAAAAATGTGTCGTGTCTAGTCCTTTGTGACAGTCATCGGCCTCTTAATTATTTTTGGTTGCTCTCTCTAGCGCTCAAAATGTAAAAGACGGAGATTCAGCATTGTAGAGAAATTTATGGAAGAAGAGGAGGAAATGTGGAGGCTCGCTTCGTCCAAACATGGTCATGGACCTCATCACCATGCTCCTAGCCCAACCCACCATCATCACCATGCTAATGTCCCATTACATCGTTAAGTTTGTACCCTAATATCTATGAGAGTGATGGAATTGCAATTTCCTTTCTTTTTGTAATTATCTTTCTGTTAAATTATTCAATCATAGAGTAATCTAGTGATGGAGTGACGAATTTGTGATTCATAAGTCATGACCTCAGACCCCCCAACACATCTAGATAGATACTTTTACAAAAAGTATGTAAGGAAGCTAGCTTAATAGTATGTTACATTCAAAATTAATTATGTTTCCCTTCCTAGCTTATTCGTACGAGATGGTATCATGGTATATTGGTATTACTTGTCTGATTTGAAGAAAATTTTAAAAATTATGATGTTATGTTTATCCAACAAGAAACCAAAAAGTATAAATTACGTTATATTGCAAGTTTAAGTTTTGTGTGGGATCTCCAAATTAAAAGGTTTATTAAATTTGAACATTCATACACAATGTTAACATTCATAGAAGAACCATAAAGTCCACCACGATATGTGTGTGTGTGTTGACCTTGTGATAGAGGATTAATGCCGAGATCAAATATATCATGTTCTAATCCTTAGTAATTTAAAAATTCAATGAAAAATTAACTTAATTAAAGGCCATCATTAGGAGCCAGTCTTATTTGAATACAAATCTCGACTCATATTATTTTTTTACCCGCAAAATGACCCACCTACATAAATTGAATATGAGTTTGAATCCACATATTAAGTCGTCTTATAAATATTGACCTATAAAACAATCCTATACAATTTTTTGTATCCATTAAATAATTGATTTCTTTTAATCCAAAATTAAATGTTAAAGGTGTAAAATATGTCCCCTTCAAAAAGAAAAGGTGTTATGTCATGAATATATAGGGCCACGTTGAGCTTTATTGAGCACGATGATGACTTTTTTATAATTATATTAAGCAGGTGGATATATAATATATCAAGAAAATATATATATACGAGTTTTAGAAAGAACACATCCCCTCGGACCCTCCAACCAAAAGAAAACTTATATATGCATGTGCTTCTATACAAATGCTTCATATATGAAAACTAAAAGGGGATTTCTTAATTTTAAACTTCTTTTTATGTTCTGTATTCATAATTTTAATATTTTCCAACACTCTTCTTATGATATAATTAAGATCATCCATAGGATTCCACCTTGAAAATACATTTGAACTAATTGTACATTTAATTCATATTTACTTATTAACAATATTTTATGATATTGTCGCCCATATTTCACAACAATAATAAATAATTAATATCTGTGGAGCCATATCGGTGAAATTCTTACTGAAATTTACAGATTCCATGTTCTAACTGATGGATTCGTTACTTAAATACATGAAGCTAGCAATGGCATGTAATCACGTTAGCCATTAATATGATTAAATACTCCCAAACTCAAATTTTAATACGATAATTCCTCTAGGATTCCTTAATTAATTCATTCCGAATAAATTAAATAAATGCATTGACCTTAAATTATTAATACCACAAACCCATAGTCCCACTATAAGAGGGCTTCGCTTGTTTTCATTCTCTCCATCGTCTCAGAATATCACAAGAAGCTCAACAATGTCTCGTGTCTGCTTTTTCACCATAGTCTTTAGTCTCTTATTTTGTATTGCTCTCTCGCACACTCAAGATGTAGACGTCGAAGACTCGACATCATCAAATCTCAGTCTTACCGATAGAATCTTAGAAGAAGAAGAGGAAATGTGGGCTCTTGCTTCATCCAAACACGGGCGCCATCACGCTCCATCGCCTCATAGCCACCACGCAGAAGCTCCACACCACCATGTCCGCCACCATCACGGCCACCACCACCGCCGCCACCACCACCATGCTCATGCTCCTAGTCACCATCACCACCATGCCCATGCTCCTAGTCCAAGCCACCATCACCACCATGCTCATGCTCCAAGCCATGGCCACCACCATGCTCATGCTCCATTACATGGTTAAGTTATTGCACCAATATATCTATGAGAGTTCTTTTGGTTATTTATGATTAATCTGCTGCATATGTACGGATGAAATACTAGTTATCTTAATATTGTATTTTTTGGAAACGATTAAGTTTATCAAATGTGATCTATATGGAGTATTAAACTATGTAATGCCCTATTCAAGTTAATACCCCATATGACCTATCTATTTATAAGAATATATTAACTTAGTAGATGTTTTTACTTTTTACCATACACTTTTATTGCTAAATTTGTTCCAAACAATCTTCTTTCCTATAAACTCAATATCATATGACTTGTCCAAAAAAAAGGAAACTCTATCATATCCTACATGTGAGTACTTAGATCTAAACTCAAAACGAGAAAAAAAATAAAATGATCTAAACAAGAAAATACTGAACAAAGTGAAAGTGCAGATAAATTGAGCAAAATTTTGCTAAAGTAGTAAGAATTTCTCAAAGTCAATCAAACGCAAATTCAATATTTGAGATTATTTACTTCTTTTTCTTTTTTCGTGGCCCAGATTTTGTTCTGCAAAAACACACCACAAGAAAAACATGTTGATCACAAAAATATCTGCCGTCACTGTTAAATCCGTAGCAAAATTTGCAGTTAATCCAGCTCGAATAATGGTCGACGATTCCAGAAAAATACGTACAATTGCAGCCTTGCACGCAAAGCCTTCTTCCACCCCCAAAATTCCTCTTTTCAAACCCAATTTGCACATAAAATTCCAAGATACCTAATTTTATCATCTCCAACAGTTTTTCATGAAATAAGCCAAGAATCGTTGGTAGTGGAGCTACTGTTTCTCGAAATTACCCAAAACAATATGGCGATTGCTTCGCTAGCTGCATCCACACCGTTATTCTCCTCCACTTTTACCAATCTCCAGCGCGTCGCCTTCTGCCCACCACATGTTTGCGGAAATGCCTCACAGAAAAGTAGGAAGATTTTCCCCAATCCGCTGCGCGTAGCTGCGCCGCCGTCAGCTCCCAGCGCCGCCGCCGCCGCCGAGGAGGATCAGGCAAACGTGGATTCCCCGATCGAGATCGAAGATTCCGAGGAGGATTCATCTTCGAAATTCTCATGGAGGGATCATTGGTACCCTGTTTCCCTCGTGGAGGATCTCGATCCGCGCTATCCGACGCCGTTTCAGCTGCTGAATCGTGACCTAGTTATCTGGTTCGACAAATCCGCCTCGCAATGGGTCGCTCTCGACGACAAATGCCCCCACCGGCTCGCCCCGTTATCGGTGAATTCTTGTTTCTGAGCTTGTGATTTGTTGAATTTTGTTGCCAAGATCCAATTTTTGAGCTCTCAAATTGACTATCTATGGTTGATTGCTGCTGTGATTGTGTTGTAGGAAGGGAGGATTGATGAGAATGGGCATTTGCAGTGCTCATACCATGGCTGGTCCTTCGATGGGTGCGGCTCGTGCAGCCGGATCCCTCAGGCGGCGGCTCAGGGCCCGGAGGCGCGTGCAGTGAAATCGCCGAGGGCGTGTGCGACGAGGTTCCCCACCATGGTCTCTCAGGGGCTTCTCTTTGTTTGGCCTGATGAGAAGGGTTGGGAAAGAGCTCAAGCCACCATGCCTCCAAAGTAAAATTTCCTTTGCCTTTTAAATTATGTTGTTTTTATAGTATTCTAACTAACTATTAATATTTTATTGTGCTATTATATGATGGGGAGATCTTTGACTAGCATGTTGTTGTGTAGTTGATTAAGATTTGTTTGGATTGTTTATTTGTTTAAGAATAAAGAATTACTAAGGTGTTTATTCATGGATTGGTGTTTAAGGTTGCCTGATGATTTCGACAAGCCTGAGTTTTCGTCGGTGACAATTCAGCGCGATTTGTACTACGGCTACGATACTCTCATGGAGAATGTGTCTGATCCTTCCCACATTGACTTTGCACACCACAAGGTAATGAAATTTTGAGAATATACTGTTTTCCTATATTAGGAGATAGATGTGGCTTGGCAAATCTAACAAATTAAAGTTAAAAATGCTCTAGTAATGGCTACTACTGGGCATTGTGTTAGTCAAGTAAATGAACTACATTTGTAAAAGACAAATAGCACAACTTTCTTAATAGAATTTGAGAAATCTTGGATGTGAATTATTCTGCCTAATCATAATTTCAGGGATTCCTTCTAAAAGCATGAGTAGTGTGATCATGAAAAATATGTTCTTGGCTTGATTTTAGTACCAGTTTCATCTCAGCTCATCCACATTTGGTTAAACCTTTCCCGGTTTGTAACGCACGACAATATTAACAGGTTACTGGCCGAAGAGATAGAGCGAAGCCTTTACCGTTCAAGATGGAGGCGAGTGGACCTTGGGGCTTTGCCGGTGCAAACGATGGCAATCCCAGAATCAGTTCCAAGTTTGTTGCCCCGTGCTATTACATAAACAAGTAAGCTCTTCTTCATCTTTACCAAAATGTAACCTAGGTTTGTATACTACATCGCGGCATAGCTCAGTAGCTTAGTATTTTTGGTCTCGTTTACGTATTGACTCAGTCAGCTCGTTCCTACTTTCACAGGGTTGAGATCGACACAAAGCTCCCTATTGTAGGCGACCAGAAATGGGTGATCTGGATTTGCTCCTTCAACGTCCCAATGGCACCGGGCAAAACCCGCTCGATTGTTTGCAGCGCTCGAAACTTCTTCCAGTTCACCATGCCCGGCCCTGCTTGGTGGCAGGTAAATTCGGATCCAATGTGTTTATCACTATTTCACTTTCGAGGATCGAAAAGATCTTGTTAGTTTCTATGATTTGAGCTAATTTTGCTCGATTCATCGTGATTAGGTGGTTCCTCGGTGGCACGAGCACTGGACTTCAAACAAGGTATACGACGGCGACATGATCGTGCTTCAAGGTCAAGAAAAGGTCTTCCTCTCGCAATCAAAGGAAGACGACGTGAACAAGCAATACACGAAGCTCACATTCACCCCGACACAAGCCGACCGTTTTGTCCTCGCCTTTCGAAACTGGCTCTCGCGCCACGGCAACAGCGAACCCCAGTGGTTCGGCACCACCACCCAGCAACCCCTCCCGTCCACGCAACTCTCCAAACGCGAGGTACAAATCTGATGCGATCCAACCTTAGCGTCACAACCACGGCATTTTCACAAAAACCTAACCCAACATTTCTCACAGATGCTGGACCGATTCGAGCAGCACACGCTCAAGTGCTCGTCGTGTAAAGGC
Source organism: Salvia sclarea (assembly GCA_036873715.1). Lineage (NCBI taxonomy): Eukaryota > Viridiplantae > Streptophyta > Magnoliopsida > Lamiales > Lamiaceae > Salvia > Salvia sclarea. Next base: position 782,638 of record JAYJMF010000080.1, read on the forward strand.
GCACACGACACCTTCGAGAAATGGCAGAAGGTTCTGATCGCCACATCCGTCGCCTGCACAGCCACAGCCGGAATCCCTCCCGATTTGCAGCTGCGCATCATTCTCGGAGCTTTAGCAATCGTAACCGCGGCATCGGCTTATGCTCTGCACGAGCTGCGTAAGAATTTTGTGTTTGTCGATTACATTCACGCTGACATTGATTGATTTATGAAATCTTGCCATTGTACAGAATTAGAGCTTCATACATCGCAATCGCAGTCAATTTTTGAGAAAATTCATTCATTTTCATTCATAATTCATGATTCCTCACCAAATTGCCCAAATTCCTAAACCCTAGAAACTCAATAACAAAAAATTAAAAACAACCACTACCAAAAAAAAAAAACTAGAATAATTCAAAATCGAGAAAACCTAGGAGCTAGTGAATTTGGTAACTGCCTTGCCGATTTTGATTAATCAATTTCATTAACTCTCACCATTATACAGAATCAACTCTCACCATTATACAGAATTAAAGATTCACATCACGTAATCGCAACAATTTTTGAGAAAATTCATCCATTTCATTCATAATTCACGATTCATCGCCAAATCATCCAAATTCCTAAACCCTAGAAATTCAAAAAAAAAACAAAAATACAACTATCCACTACACAAAAAGCTAGAAAAAATCGAAAAAACCTAAGAGCTAGTGAATTTGGTAACCGCCTTGGTCCCCTCGGAGACGGCGTGCTTCGCGAGCTCGCCGGGAAGAACAAGTCTCACGGCGGTCTGGATTTCTCTAGAAGTGATGGTAGGCTTCTTGTTGTACCTGGCCAATTTGGAGGATTCCTGGGCGAGCTTCTCGAAGATGTCGTTGATGAAGCTGTTCATGATCCCCATCGCCTTGCTGGAGATCCCGATGTCGGGGTGGACCTGCTTCAGCACCTTGAAGATGTAGATCTTGTAGGTCTCGACGTTCTTCCTCGCCTTCTTCTTCTTCTTGTCGCCGCCGGCGCCGGCGTCCTTCGGCAGCTTCTTCCCGGCCTTCGGCTTCTTCTCCGCCGGGGGAGCCTTCTCCGCCACCGCCGACTTCTTCTCCTCCGCCGGCTTCTTCTCGGCGGGCTTCTTCTCTGCCTTCGGTGCCATTGTAGGTTTCTATAGAGAGAGTGTGAAAAGGAATTTTCCGATTTGGGGGAAAAATAAAGAGAGCTGATGTTAAAGATGGAGGGAAGCTGAGTGATAAGATTTTGGAATAAATAGAGGTCAGGTGTGATTTGATTGGCTGCTTTGGGGTTGACGCGGATTTTGGATGTGGGCCGTTGGATGTGAATCAACGGTGTAGGATCTGACGGCGGGATTTTTGGAATCGGTCGCGTGGGATTGGGGGATGCGGATTATGAATCTCGACCGTTGATTCCGTGGAGTGAATGGACGGAGCGGATTTGCTTACAGGAAAAGCGGGGAATTTTGGTGGACTTTAGGTTTGATTTGAGCTGTTGGGCCGCATTGGCCCACTTAGTGCTCGTGATTCCATATCTTGAGGTTACATAATAAATCTGCATATTCGCTGAGTATAGTACAAACTCATCAATTAATAAACTCTTGAAGATAATATTTTTGGTCGGTTCAAAATTAACAATTCATTACAAATAAGATAATAATTTTTATAGACTTCATATAGAATATAAATTAATAATTCTTTATATACATATTACATGAATGATTTATGAAGGTTTCTTGAAAATTACTTGATTATCTTTTATTTTTTGTTAAAATTAATTTCACCTTGAATTCCATCTGTAATTTTCCTTGTTGCTTTAAGAACCTCTGGAATTGTTTTGTCATAGCTCGGCAAGAAATTATTCAATGTGATTGTCGATTTAGTAGAGAAAATATTTTTTAATATCCGTAAAGAGATACATTAAAACACTAGAAGCATGATGAAGTGGAGATTGAAGGGTATTGACGTATTGTGTTAGAGTATTAACGATTTTACGCAAATTTTGTAACATTTAATAATTTTGTTCTCTCTTCACTCGAAAATAAGTATTTTCTATAAATTATTGTAACTTATGACCTAATAAAATGGATATTTTATAGTACACATATAGTTTAAAAGTTCTATGAACACTTTCTAGATTATACGAATACGAAGAAAAACTAGTATCTAGTTTTTGAAATATGGCCAGTCGATAAAAAAAATGTAATGTTAAGATCTTAGTTATTGATTTCACGGATCATGACTCTGACTCATGACTATAGAGTGAAAACACACGTATTAAAATAGTACTGTATTATAAACCTATTTTATGTGATATAATGAACTATATCATTATCCGTAATTAATGTATAATGAATACAACACACGATTCGACTATTTTTATTATAAGTAACAAATTAATTATTTCATTAAATGTAACTATTTACTGTGAGGAAGCAAAACTAAATTGTAGATAATGTGGATATAATCAACAAAAATACGGGCAAACGGACTAATACGTAGGAGAGACGTGGTTATATGATTTTGAAGGTCGGGCATGAGTAGTTTATTGTTACAAAATCCACATAATTTGTCCAAACATTGAAATGAAAGAAAATAAGAAAATGGTATAATTTGCATTAGTTACTAATCCCGTGCGAGCCTTCCGTTGCATTTAGTCGTTACTCTTTAGTAATTAGGATGAATGTTAATGAGTCATTAACATTAACAGTTAATCAATCTATCAATTCCGAAAAAGGTATACAAGAAACTATCAAAGAAATTAAATAAATAAATAAATAAATAATATTCCCTCCCTCCATATTTGACTTAACTCATCTTCTTTCGGTACAGTTATTTAGAAAGACTAGTGCAGTACCCTGTGCGATGCACGGGTCGATACAGTGAAAAATTATAGTACATTATAAATATTAAAAGAACGATATAAAATAACAACAACAATAATACATAGTAATAATTATATCAAAACTAACTAATGTAAGAAATAAAATTATAGTTTAATACATAAATAAGTAGTTACATTTACAAAGTAAATCAAACATTACTAAACACCTCCTTATACACTAAAAGACTCTTTTTTGCGACCATTCTTGGTCGATGTAGAACCCCCCCATCCTTCTCCTCACGAATCAAATTTTTGAGACCACAATGATTAGTAATTCTAGAAATAACAATATATAATTGACTATAATTAAATATTGATTTCTTAAGTACAAACCAACATTTGAAAGAGATCGACCTTGAATTTAATTAATGGTCATTGCATAAAGATACAACCCATGAAAATTGTCGATGTTGAAACTTAAGCGGTAATCTCGAATCTGAAGGGATCATTTATATTCGAGGTATTATCACCTTCTCTCCAACATTATGTCCTCCTAACAACTTTGTTTTGAGAACACATACACTAAGATGTGTAATGACTATCTTAGTACCATTACAAAGTCATGTGTCCCAATTTTTAAAAATAATTTATGATTAGGGTACCCGAACACCGTAATCATTTCAAAAACTCAGGAGTGTGAATTTCATCCAATAAACTACTACTCGAATCAGATTTTGATGGACAATTCGAATTCAAATAACTTTGACCATCAGACTTGTTCAAATTGATCATATATTGATTTATAGAATCAACAACATATAATGAGAAGCCAATAAATTGGCCGATCTTTATAGGTATCATCAACGTTGACAGCCCGCCAACCCCACCCTATGCGGATTGGCAGACTCCCAACTATACAATGCAAAAAGACAAGACAAGACAGAATAACATTCATTAGTGTATACTTTACACATGGAAACTAAGGTCATACAACAGGATACAAGGTTTGGGCGGACTATCCAAGTCACTACCAAGACTCGACGTGACTCTCCCAAGCA
>JAYJMF010000080.1:786602-810155 GCA_036873715.1 Salvia sclarea
ATATTTAAACTTAATTCTAATCAGTACTTTATAGATTCCAATCGTCACAAACATGATTCTAATCGTGAAAATACAACATTCTAATTGGCTGGAAAAAAAAGAACTTGATTCTAGTCGAACTTTTTGACCGATTGGAATCATATTCACAACCGATTAGAATCATAAATTAACCGATTGTAGAGACTTTAAATTTAATATTTAAATAATTTAAATGATAAATTGTCTTGTATATGCGTATGTTTTTATGGATTAAATTTTTGGCAAATATTTTTGAGAGAAAAAGAGAGAATGAGTTGATGATGCGTAAATAAAAAAGAAATGGGTATAGCTTGTAGCAATTTTGAGAATTGGGTATACAAAGTACACACTTTTGAAGTGTTGGGTAGTTTTATATATTTTCACTATATAATATACATCACTCTATTGAAATCTAAAATCCATTATCATTCTACCCATCACTCTAGATTGTAAAGTAATGTGTATATACCATAGGAGCAATTTATGACATAGTCTAGAAGTCTGCTCAATGTTCCTGATCATGGCTCCAGGCTCTGTCACTCCAACTTCAACCACGCATTCCATAATTCACTAAACCATAAAACAGAAATGCAGGTTCAAATTAAGTATCAATGTATTAAAATTAATACATATATTATCAAGCCAAATAAAACACAAAAAATAATATGGAGAAAATTTGTAGATCATATAAATTTTAGTGAAAAATAGTACATCATCCTTTAGTTCAAGAGATATATATAGGCTCAAATATGAGACCTTTCATCTAATCTTATAAATAATAACAATAATTATTGTAAATTATTGAAATTCTAGGATTTTTAAGTTTTAAGTAACCTTTCATCTAATCCCATAAATAACAACAATAATAATTATAGACTATTGAAATTCTAGAATTTTTAATTTTTAAGTAATTTTTTAAAGAAAAATTACATAGAGAATTCCTTTTTAGTATAGTATATAGATTCCCAAATCAAGGTTTTACCCATAATACATTCACGAATTTTATCGTTTTCGGATCACTAATTTCATACAATTATTCATGAATTTATATTCGTGAATCGAAAAATAATATTCACTGCTTCAACTACAGTATTCGTGAAATCGAGAAATTGTGTATTCGTGAATTCATATTGGAATAGATATTCTTGAACTCGAAAACATACATATTCGTGAATTCATATTGGAATACAAATTGATGAACTCAAGAACATACATATTCGTGAATTTGAGTGCATATTCGTGAATTCGAGAGCTTGCATATTCATGAATTCATATTGGAATACATATTCTTAAATTCGAGACTTTGCATATTCGTGAATTCTAGAATTCGAGAACTTGCATATTCTAGAAACGACGCTGATCATCTTCTTCCACAACCACCGATTGGGACGATGACTATCGGAAACGGGCGCAGACGTTAGCGGTGAATCCTATTTCACGAGCAGCAGTGGATCTAGATCTCATGAGAGGCTACCGAGAATTGACAAACGTGGCGGAAGAGGCGATGAATTTGTATCTCACAAGTGGCACCGAGAATCGACGAATGTAGTGGAGGTGGTTCAAGGAGGCGGCAGTAAAGAACTCGTTGAAGGCTGCGATAGAGAGTTGGTTGAAGGCGGAATCGTGTGTGTTTGAGAGAGAGAATTAGTGATTTTTTTAATTTTGTTTTTTATTTATTTTGGGGAATTAATTCATGAAGTGGGATTTTAGAGTTACACTTACTTGAGGATTCATTTTTCAAAATAAAAAAATATAGTAATAAATGTGTATGTTTGGCTAATTTTTATCTTTCCTATTGCAAATTGGATATTTTATTAGTTGACTCATACTATAGATACCTTAGTAAAGTATAAGAAATTAATTTCACTATCATTAAAATTTATATAGAATATCTATAATTTACAAATTAATTTCAGTATCATTAGAATGCATACGCAACAAAGTGATGAGGGACGACAGTGCCCTACGGAGGCGCATGTCGAGAACTACGAACGACCCGCGAAATCCAAAACGCACGGCTGAAACCGCCACGGGAATAGCGACATCGTGCGGGCGATGACAATCCTGCAGGCTGACGGCGCCGCCCCCTCCAGTCGCTCCCTTCAAAATAAGTACGAGAAGCTCCTTATTGGTTTTTTAACTTGCTACTCTTTTATTGATTGTTTTCGAAAAAGAAAAACATATAATAGAAATTTGGATCAATTAAATATGATCCATTTCTAAAATAGTAGAATGTGTTGAACTAAATACACAAGGTGAAAAATCTATTATCAACTCTATAAAATCTAGCCTAATATGGCAGCATGTAATACTTCATAATTGGGCTAGATCCATTTGTTTATTTTTGCTACAACAGTGGAAACAACATTTGTAGCCCACAACCATCTATAATATTACAAATAAAAAATTATTTTAACATATTAATAAGTTTTCATAAGATTAGAAATAGCAACTTCTCCCATTTCAAATGTATTTGAACAAGAAAATGCCAAATCAGAAACAATGAGATCATATGCACGCTTCATAGACATCCTAAACATAACATTCCACAATAAAATGAATGAATATGAAAACAAGAACACGACAACAAAATGACAAGTGAGCTTGCAAACCATAACATGTATAATAGCATTGATGAGTCTATTTCGACGTGCATCACTATTAAAGGGACTCGAGAACGTGAAAGTGGTGAGATCGACGTGAAACGGGCCGGAAGATGAGCCAAGGTCCGGCCAGCCAAAGCCCATGGTGTGGAGCCGACCTGACTGGTTTGAGCTCAGAATATGTGGCCGGATTGCAGAAAACAGTAAAGAACGAGAAGCATGAGACCTTGAACCTTTCCTTAATTTCCTATTAGAGTAAAAATTGGTGGTGTGTTACAAGTGAGAGAGAGAGTGTTTCGGATCCGACCTAGCCGTCTTACTTATCCGATTATACCTTCTAACCCCCCTTACAATGTTTCAAGAGTTGCTTTATATACCAAACTACAAGAGGGTCAGAATGGGGAAATCGGTAAAAGATAGTACAAGGGTAACATGGTCCTTTCAGGTGCGCTATTAGACTAACTACCGAGGGCAAATGGGTCTTTCCCAATCTCACATGCCTGACCTCTGAAAGGCGCCATCTCTGACCTTGCTTTTCGGCTATTGACCTCAGGTAATGTCGGCCGATGAGATGATGCCGTGTGGTGATGGATAAGACCTCTTCCTTTGAATGACTTCTTGTCCAAGTATGACTTTAGCTCGGAGATTGCTTGATTCCGCTTAAGTAGAGGCCTTCCCCGATCTGGCGCTTCCGGCCTTCAGAGTGGGCGCACTCCCGATCTGAGCATAGCTCGGGATCCTTAGATTGAGCTCCTTTGGATCTCCAGATCCGGTGATATCTTGCCTTAGTGCCTTTCATCCGATCTGGCGATAGATTGCCTTAGTGATTTTGCCTTCAATTCGAGAGATGCTCACAATTGGGCCACTTTCCCGGGTGATCTGCATTCGTGGGCTTTGAGTTGAGCCAAATCATTAGGCCTTTGAGGGACGAGGCTCAATTATACCGATCAGCATAGTCCTCAATTCAAAATTTGTGTTTAATTTATGAAGTTGCTCTTCTTGATAATTTACAGAGAACTCCTGCATTAATTTATTACTCCGATTCCTTTTTATTGTTCGCTTATGCTTGAAATTGTTGAATTCGAACTTAAGCATCATTTACCAAACATGGTCTCTAATAATTCTAGAAAATGTGAATCCATACGCGTCATTCCAATTTAATGCATGTGTGACATTATTTATTCATTTTTTTTAGCGTGGGAATTAAAAATTTACTATATATATAAATAACACGCGATTGGCACTTCCAATATTTCATGTTCAATACAAAAACTCCAAAAACCAAGTGTAAGAGGTCAACAAAAAGATCACGAAATTTCCACGATATTTTACGACAGGCACACCCCAACGGAAACGTCCCCATCCAATATAAATTAAAAATTCACAAGATTCCAAAATAAATCCGAATTTACAACAAATTTATAAAACGATAAGCACATGGGTAGCTTGCTTATAATAGACAAACAATATGCTGCGCTCATGGAATACTGTAACCTTAAAAAATAGCGAGAGTTGTTACCACTTTAGCAGCTCTTTTTGGACCACCAGCACTAGTCGAATAATTTAATTGCTAACAAACTAATCCCCATTGCTTCAACTCAAGGCAGCTTAGCTTCCAAAATATTCAAAAACACACATGTTCTAGTGTGTGTTTTTCATCACACGATCAATGAAATATTTTGCCAAAAAGCCACATAATCCAACAGAACATAACACTTAATTACCCAGAATTGTAAACAAACAACAGACTGAAACAAGTTTACCAAAAATGTTTGTTCTGTTTCTTGGTTATGTTCTGCTCCTTGTCCCAATCCCATCTGCTTCGCAGCCTCAAGCTGCGATGCAGCTTCTCCGATTCCGAAACAGTCTGCCGGAGACTTCCAAATCTCTCCTGCAATGGAAACAAACCACCTCAGCTTCTGCTCACTGCAGCTGGCCTGGTGTTTCTTGCTACTCAAATGAAACAGATTCCCGTGTCGAATCATTGAAATTGACCAACTTGGGCCTCTCCGGGATTCTAGAAGATTCGTATCCATACCTCTGCAAGGTTCCTGATCTGACTACTCTTGATCTCAGCTACAACAATTTCAGTGGAAGTGTTCCAGCTGTGCTTGGAAACTGCAGTGGGATCATTGATATCAATCTCTTCAACAATTCCTTGTCAGGGCCGATTCCACCAGATGTTTTCAAACCAGGGAAGCTTTTGGCGCTCGACTTGGGCCACAACGAGCTATCCGGCACAATTCCATCTGAGGTAGGCCAATGCAAACGTCTTGAATATCTCGTATTGAGAGAAAATTCGTTGAGCGGTGAAATTCCAAGCGAACTGTTCTCTCTTCCGGCGCTGAGATATATTCACTTGCAATCGAATAATATAAGCGGAACCTTGCCTGATTTTCCGTCCACATGCTCACTTTTTAAACTCGAAGTGAGTCAAAATTTATTCCATGGCCCATTACCACCGTCTATAAGCAGTTGTCGTAATCTCACTTTGCTGGATGTGTCTTTAAACGATCTTGGAGGAGTAATAGAGCAGGATATCTTCAAGGCCCTGACGCAAGTTGAAATATTGCAGCTTGGTGGAAACAACTTTGAAGGGCAAATTCCTATGTCCTTGTGGAGTCTCAGAAAGTTAACAAGGCTCGTGCTTTGGAGAAACAGGTTCAATGGGAGCATTCCAGAAGACATCGGGCAATTGAATCAGCTCATTCTCCTTGACTTATCAGAAAACGACTTGACTGGTCCTATTCCAGCTTCAGTTTCTTATCTCAGGACCTTGGAGATCATGAATCTCTATAAAAATGCTCTCAGTGGTCCAATACCTTCAGGAATCGGAAACTGCACTTCTCTAGTCGATGTTGTATTGCGTGAGAACAAAATCAGTGGAATTCTTCCTCCTGAGATTTGTGGTCTCCGGAGATTAAAGATTCTCATGCTGTTAGAAAATCAGATTGGAGGTCCTATTCCACATTGTATAGGCAGTTTGATCTCTCTTGAAGTGTTCAGCGTCCATAATAATAGAATGACGGGTAGAATACCATCTGGAATTACCAAGCTGACCAGCCTTAGAGATCTTGTTTTGTCTGAAAACAACTTCGAAGGGGAGATTCCGTCAGATTTGGGGAAGAATATCGTTCCTGGTTTAGGTATCTTGGATCTTACAGGAAATCATTTTACCGGAGAAATTCCAAGAGCTGCATGTACAGGCAACCGCCTTGTACGTTTCACCCTCAGCAACAACAAATTTACAGGCGGTTTCCCTACAGAAATTATCAAATGTAAGTCTCTATATAGATTGCATCTCTTCAACAATCATTTGCAAGGAAGCATACCGAATGAAATAGGAAATTCATCCAGCATTGCACATTTGGATATTCGAGGAAACATGTTTGAAGGAACTATCCCAACAGTATTTGGTTCCTGGAGCAATCTCTCATTGGTTGATCTTTCAGATAATAAGTTTTCAGGCTCAATACCTCAGGAATTTGGGGAGCTTCAAAATCTTGTACGACTGAGGCTTTTTTCCAACAAATTGACAGGAGAAATTCCTCCTGAGCTGAGTCGTTGTCCACAAATAGGGGAACTAGATCTCAGCAACAATGAACTTGCCGGAGTTATCCCGTCTGAGATCCTTGCCTCATCAACACTGACTATCATTCGGCTTCAAGACAACAAATTGACAGGAGTGATTCCCAACTCTTCCGGGAGTAGACTGCTGGAGCTGCAGCTTGGGAACAATTTGCTTGAGGGTCATTTTCCTTGCGGTCTGGGTAAAAATCTGAAGACTCTGAACCTCAGCACAAACAAGTTTTCTGGAGTAATACCCGGATGCATTGGCAGTCTTGATGTAGAGAATCTTGATATATCACGCAACAATTTCTTCGGCGAGATACCATCAGCCGCAGCCCAAATGGGATCCCTTCTATCTTTGAACATATCATATAATCAACTCTCAGGCCATGTTCCACCTGTTTGGGCGAAGGCATTGGAGGCGCATCCGGAGACATCTCTCGGAAATCCAAGACTCTGCCTAGCATCCACAAAAACCAGCAGCTGCGGAAGTCACAAGAAAGCGCGTCCAGGTGGCCTACGCCTTGCTGGTATAATAACCGGATCATTCTTCTTGACAGCATGTCTTACTGTTGCCATATACGCGTTAGCAACTTGTCTTAGGAACAGTGCCCCATCATCTCCTGAACATGCGTTGTTGTACCAGCAATCAAGCAACGAAGATTTACCAGAAGATCTCAATTTTGTGGACATTCTTCGTGGAACCGAAGGTTGGAGTGATAAACATGTGATTGGAAGAGGCAAGCATGGAACTGTTTATAGAGCAGAATCAGTGAAATCAAAAAAGGAGTGGGCAATTAAGAAGGTGGATCTAACTGAGTCAAAATTCAACTTAGAGATGAGAATTTTGAACTTAGTCAGACACAGAAATATACTCAGAATGGGAGGATACAGCATCAGAAATGGATATGGATACATAGTTACAGAATACATGCCTGAAGGTACTCTTTATCAACTACTGCACAAGAGATTACCTCCGGTAGCTCTGACCTGGGAGCAACGATGCCGTATAGGTCTTGGAATAGCTCAAGGTATATCTTATCTTCACCATGACTGTGTGCCACCAATCATTCACAGAGATATAAAGACGGACAACATACTGTTGGACTCTGATTTTGAGCCGAAGATTGGAGATTTTGGGGCAGCAAAAATGGATTCTGATGATGATGAAGACCAAACAGCTTCTGTAATTGTTGGAACACTTGGCTATATAGCACCAGGTAAGCAACAGCTGATCTTTATATTTCAGATTATTGTCTATGCTAAATTGAGATGTGTGTATATGCAAGTAAATGATACATAATGCACCTGCTCTGATTCAACTCATCACTCATGTAGCAGCTAAACTTTCAACATGTTTGAAATCAAGACACTTTTGCCAAGAATCTAACCTCTGAACTATTTTTCTATTGCAGAGAATGCATACGCAACAAAGTTGACGGATAAATGTGATGTATACAGCTATGGAGTAATTCTGCTGGAGCTTCTTTGCAGGAAATTACCTGTGGATCCCAGTTTTGATGAGGGATTAGATATTGTCTCCTGGGTAAGGACGACACTACATGGTCACAACCATCACTACGGTTTCTTGGACGAAGAAATCATGCACTGGGAGAATGAGGACCAGAAAGAAGCACTGGTGATGGTGGATATTGCTTTACAATGCACTGAAATGGTTCCAGAAATCAGGCCCTCAATGAGAGATGTAGTGAGTTCCCTTCTTAAATTTCAAAGCAAATTCGAGGTGAATGTGAGAATTCATTCAACTCGTGACACATGAATTAGATCTCCATTTGAGCATTTGCTGAGGAATCAGCAGCAATGATGTTGTTGGATTGTTTTATCTGATAACCTGTAAAGTTGGGATGAACAAATCAAAGTTAGCCAAAAGTTTTTTTTGTAAGTTGTATATGAATATGAATTCAGTTTAGTTGTTCAATAGAAAGGGGACCAACTCCTAGAAAATATACTTACTGTTTCGTATTTGCTGAAGCTCTTGTACTGAACTATAAATATGAAGAGGTATAGCCAAAACAAGTGCATTTTGTGTGCCAAAAACACACTAACCATTCATACTGATGCATTGGTGTATCTATTCAAGAAACTACAACAACAATTTACCCACAAGACAGATACTAATATTTATAAATTTTAAAAAAAAATTATCATATATCCAGCATATCCTCCAGCAAGTAAATGTAGTTACAAGCTAACAGAAAATGAAAAGAAATCTAACAGTAGTCCATTGAGGATGTTTATCTTCTGCTCAAAGGAGAAGGAAACAGGTGCTAGCAGGGCACAATATCAGCGAGCTTTAACTTCACCTTCAAGATACCTGCTTGAACTACCACTTCTTCCCTGTATGTATCCACTTCCAAAACAGTGGCTTTTTTGTTGAGAGAAGGAACATTCACCATGTCACCAGCCTTTGGAAGTTCACGCTTCTTCACTGCAATGTGAAACATACACAAAATGGAAATGGAACATTGTAAGAATTAGTGGGATCGATTGACCACTCATCTGTTTTTATTAGTGGGTTTGCTCCCAATATTACCAAATTGTAATGCCTTATGAAACAAGCAAGACACCTGACTTTGGAATAGAGATTAGACTTCTGTTTAGAATTCGATTACCTGTAATTGGCTGTTTGGTACTATCTACAGGGTCTGAAGACTCAGTAGCCACGGAAGTTCTATTTTCTCCTGTAGCAGCAGCACGTCGATTCACGAGTTTTGAAGTTTGCTTATCAATCTCGGTTTTTGTTTGTTTGGGCAGTGGAGTAGGACGTGATCGAGATTCACGCAGTTTCTTATGAATGGTGGAACGTGCTGAAGCTGCCATCTTGGATATTTCTTGCACCATTCTATGTTTTTCCATCATCCCGTGTTCTGTGACTCTGTTTCTGGTCAATAGTAGACTCTGGTGAAGTTTCTTTGAGATCCTGAACCCAAAACAAGGAGTCATTTCTGCACTAACCACCAATTCATGAAAAATGTCCAGCTCCAGTAATTCTAGTGAACTTGCTCTATAAATAAGATAAGTTTGGGAAGGAAGTCTTCCCAGCATCTACTAGTTATCATTAAGATCATCAGATAGTAAATGAAATTAATCACAACACATTTTGAGATCATTCAGATCTCAAAATGCCAGTAATATGTCAACTCACCACACAAACCCAACCCTCAAATATATTTTGTCGAAGTAAAAAGATTCTCACCTCAGATAGTGCTGCGATTCATGAACTTTTTCATGATAGTCCTGCTTGAATCTTTCCATATCCATTATTACCTGCACTAAATTGGAAAGGAATTTGCTAGAGTGAAACTGAATGTGTTCAACAAACTAGAATAAGAACATAAAAAATTATTTACTTAAAGCTCAACATAGCTGGATATACGGACAGTCAAACTAATACCTATTTATTTGTCAAGAGTTGTAATCAAGTCAATCTTGGCAAAGTTGAAGCAGTAAGGATATAACTTTTCTAGGAAATTAACTAGTTCATTTTGGGAGAGGATAACAAGAGCGACCAAGAAAAGAGGTATAAGGTGCTAAGTGGGAAAATGAATTGAAAGGATGCATGTTTTACTAGCTGTAACATAATTCAAGAAACAACTCCTTCTCAATAAATCTTTGAAATCTTTACAGTTGAAATATCATAAATGGATATGAGAAAGCATGATCTATTGGAGACTGAAACTTATATATTTATTTAGAGATTCAGTGCCCTCTTTATAGATGACCAATCTTGAAATACACATTAAACCAAATCTAAGTACCTCGTTGATTTCTGCACTAGCTGCTCCATAAAGTTCGCGAGCATTGTTCAAAATTTCAGCAGGCAGCCCGAGCCTCTCAGCAATATTGATTGCGTTTGACCGTCCTAAATTAAGACAAATTAATTGTAGCAGAGAGCTTCAGAATGTAAATGCGGAAAGTAAGATTAATAATTAGTTGTGGATACTAAATGCTTAATACAATAAAAACAAAAAAAGTTGGTGAGAGTAGAGAAATAAGCGGCCATAGGAGCAAGATGAAAACAAAATAATTTACCAGATAAATTATCTAATAGTAGTCAATATCAGAAATCAAAATTCAGCATATCATCTCACTAGGCCAACAACCAAGTAGATATTTCAAACCTGGGACACCCCAGAGGATCCTGTAGGTGGGTTTCAACTCCACTTCATCAAACTCCATGCAGGCATTTTCAAAGGCATTATTGCTGTCATAGGTGTGAAGCAAATGTTAATTGATTACATTCACGTGTCATTATGAATTTTCATTTTGACATAAGGTACCTGTACTTAAGACTTTTGAGTTCTCCATGATGTGTAGATGCAATTGTCAACAAGGCCCCAGAATCAGCAAATGATTCCAGCAGTGACATCCCCAAGGCAGCTCCCTCGAGAGGATTTGTCCCTGCACCTACCTAAAAATAAAGAGAAAACACAAATTAATTGGAATAGTTCAGAACACTTTATTGTTTAAATCCATGACAGCCCGTTTGTTTTAGTGAGTTATGAACCCAATTTTTTTCCATTGACATTAAGGTGGTGCTTGGTATGATGGAATGGAATAAGGAGGGAATGGAATGAAGAAAGGAATGGAATGAAGAGGTGAATGGAATGACAAACCTTGTTCATTCCTATGCTTGGTATGCACAAGGAATACGATAGGAATGGAATTGTAATTCCTTGATTGATTCCATTCCTATGCATGGAATAACAACTAATAAAGGAATGCAATGAAATAAAATTATTTGTATTTTTACGTTCTCTATCTCTTTCTTTCTCCATGTGTGTGTGTGTATATGTGCTCTAGGTGTGTATGTGTGGGGGTGTGTGCAGTGTGTGTTTGTATTTCTGTGTGTGTGTGCAGTGTGTGTGTGTGTATGTGTATTTCTGCAGTGTGTGTGTGTGTGTGTTTTTCGGGGTGGCAGTGTGTGTGTGTTTTGGTATGTGCAGTGTGTTTGTGTATGTGTGTTATTTTTTAATAGTTCCATTATTTACACTAATTTTGAAAAATAATTTTAGTTTTTTTAAAAAAATTACTCCCTCCGTCCCAACGAACATGGACATTATTCCTTTTTGGGCCGTCCCAACGAACTTGAACATTTCCTTTTTAAGATACCTTTATTACTCACACAATTTAAATAATATATATTCCTATCACTACTTTACACAACTTTTCAGTTTTTCTTAAATTATGTGCCCAAAAGCAAACGTCCATGTTTGCTGGGACGGAGGGAGTATCATTTATGTATATAGAATAAATATACAATATTAAATAAGTACAATAATATGAATAATTTTTTGGAAATATAAATTTAAAAATAGTTATAGGTTTGAGAAAGGAATGAAGATAGGAATGGAATGGCTAATACCATGTGTTTTGGATGGAATGGCTATTCCTATTGGTGAGGAAATAGTGATTCCTACACAAAAGTGATACCAAGCAATGGAATGGAATGGAGGTAGGAATCACCATTCCATTCCCACCTTCATTCCATCATACCAAACACTACCTAAAATTTTATGGATGCTTCTTTTAAAAAAATGTCAACTGTTTTTCAACACATGAACCGTAGAGTGTACAATTTTAAGTTCCATACTTCATCCAAGAGCACCAATGACAGACTGGTAGATAGACCCTTGATTTCCTGCAAGGTTTAAAGAAGAAGCCAAAATATGAACACACTTTCAAGGAACCAGTTACATGAATGATGAGACATAAAAGCAACAACATATCAACTTACACTAATTTGTTTTAGATGGCCAGAGAAGGTAGATAAAGATTGAGATAGAGATTGTTCGTCACCAATATCAGCAAGTACAAAATCAAACCAGGGAATTTTCGCTCCTTCTGAAGCCAAGACATATAGACCTGCAACAATCTCAGTAACCTTTATATAAGTAAAACAAATCATTGGCTACATGTTCGGGATATAATAGTCCTTGGACGAGATTAATATATGGAAAGGTAAAAGAACAAAAAATATAACATAAGTCAACCTGATTTTGCCATCATAGCAGCCAATCCAACTGTTTTCAGGCAGATGGTTTTGCCTCCAGTGTTGGGGCCAGTTATAACTAGAACTCTAGTATTTTGAGCTATCAATATATCGAAGGGGACTGGACGAGCTTGTTTCAACTTAGCAACCTGATAACAATTTAGACCATGAATCACAAAAGTATATACCTGCAGGCTTGCGGAATATCATATGCTTAAAACAGCAGGGTATTTTTCTATGAAGGTCTTGACCTGCTTTTCCAAAGCCGATGTGTTCAAATCTTCCTTCAACTTTACAGATCCTCCTACTTGTTTCCTTCTCCTTATTTCCTGGCAAAGCATATGATGATATTGAACTCAACCAGATCTGAAACCATACCCTAAAGCCTAATATAACAGATTTTCTTATGTATGCCACTTACGGACGAGCTCCTGTACCACAAGAATTGCTAATAAGCTAGTTAAAGTTGCATAACAAAAGCATACACCATCTCATTAGATTAGTAATTCAGGCTCCTCCACTTAAACATTTAGTAGGCTTATTACCACTAGAGGAGCTCCAAATTTACCTATCAAATCAATGACACAATACGAGTCATTCTTCCTTCACACACCCTTACACCCCAATCCCAAACTTAGAGAAACAAATGAAAAGAATGAAGCAGTGAAACTTGTGTTTGGTAACAAACCTTAGAAAAGTCAAAAGCTAACCATCCATGTAGCACGCAGGTAAAATCAAAATAGATAATTTTTTTAAGGATTGTTCTCTTCAAGTCCTGTACATTTTATGAAGTATGAAGAGACATGAAAATGAATGAATGACAACATACAGCATTTGCATTACTGAGATCCTTCATGGCCATCCGCAAACTGTGACGATGCTTTTGAAGCAATAATGGATGGTGAGCTTTAGACAGATATAAAATCCACGCCTCCCTACCGAGTTGTGATAAAACCCCCTCCTCTGCTGGGGTTTCATCAAGAATAGTGGTATCGTTATCTTTTGGCAAATACAAGTCAGGATATGCACCCTCAAAGGAAAGACTGTACCGTGCTCTAGCATTAATCTGTATCACATTGTGAAAAATATGAATGTAAAATTTCAGACATCTATGCAAACTATTAATAGTAATACACGCACACACACACATGACACATACAATGCACGAAAGTAAAATTGTGCTAATAAAGAACTTCTCCCCGTTTTTGAATCTCCAGGCACATACAACACAAGTTTAGCTAAGGTAGCTCTAAGATAAGACTATAAACTTGACAAGATGCTTTTCCAGACATCAACAATTAAATGGAAATATTCTTTTGCAAACTGAAAAGCACTTTGAAGAAAATCAGTTCTGTCAGCAGACAGAAATCACAGAACTATCTTCACAATTTCAAGATTCAGTTACTTCAAACTATACTGAGTTCTTTATGCATATTGTACTCATTACCGAGAAACTGCAATTCTTTGGAGCTAGTAAGATGACGAAAAGTAATTTCCACAAGAGAGAAGGCTATATTTAGTCACTAGCACTTATGGAAATGCAACTTACAACCCAGAACTCGGTTCTTTGACATACCATGTCTATTTGAATCATGCTGTTGAGTATATTTTCAATGTCAAACAAATCTGTTTGAATCTGTACACGAAATAAAACAATAAGATTAGATTTTAACTACATATACAAGACAAGTGCATTAGCTCAAGAAATTTGTCAGAACCTTCTTTGTTATCTTTAACAGAACCTCCTCCTCTGCCTTTGCAACAGAGTCTCTAGCTTGCTGCAGCTCATCATTTAGAGGAACAGCAGAGAGCGGTTCTACGAGGCTTCCTGCACCTGCACCACTATAGTAAAGTATTATTCCTTCCATAAGAATCTGTAATGGAAGAATAAAAGCAATTGGAGGGTATTGAGACTTCAAAAAACTTGTGAGTCCTTTAAAGCATAATTTTAAATGGACATCAAAGTTGCAGTTTGATATGAAACTCATGTAAACTGCTGCGTAATATTCTACATAGTGACTTAATGAATAACTATGATGTCACGTAAAGATAAATCCTATATATCTACCAGGTTTTCATAAAATGTCAGCTTAACTGGATGGGGTATGTGTCTTATCTATCAATTTTGCCTTACCATGGTCATGAATTTAAAGGCAAATATAATGATAAAAGGCCAGCTAGTAGCAAATCAGTCATCATTGTTCATCTTGTACACTGTGAAGGTGAAGATATTGAAAGAAGTCAACGCACCTTGCCAACAATAATCCCTCGATTCTTGGACCCCTTGCAGCAACCGAGCTTATGCACCATCTGCCATCAACATTACATATTTCCTATACGGCCACAATGAAAGTATTCCAATGTATTATAATCTACATATAAAAAGGTAAAACTACATCACAAGTACATTTTACAGAAGGAGTATGTTACCAGATTGGAAGTTTCTTTTGCTTCATTTCTGATCACGCTTTCTATCAACGAGTATAACTGAATACATGCGAAAATTGAAAAAGTAGGAATCAGGCACCTCAGATAGGCCTTGCCAGCTTAATACGCACATCAATAAAACCATTCAAATGTATATCCTCAACATATTCCACAGACTTAAGTGTTATCGCAGCTTAAGATATACAACTTTACATTTTTCTCAAGAAGCCGCACTCGTTCACGTGAATACCGCAAGTTTGAACTCTGAAACGGGAAAAATCTATGATTAACTAAAGTGTGAACTAGATGAGACCAATGGCAAAGGTAAATGCAATGATTGACCAACCGCGGAATCTTTTACTGAACCATCTTCGTCTACAAGTTGCTCTATGAACTTAATCAAAGACTGACTTATAACTAGTTCCATAATCTGCAACATAACTGCTCAATAAGGCATAATTTTATACCATCAGACAAACAATTGAAAATGCTAAGGCTGTCATGCGAACAACTATGGTACCAATTCCGATAGAGGCATAAACCTCATAAACCAATCTGGATCTTCCTTTATTGCAGCTTTGACATTGAATTGTAGTGTTTCTGCAAGTCGTAGAAGAACTACAAGAGCCACTGCTTCACTCCCACTCACGGGAAAACCTCTACGAGCACATTTTATGCCAGTTTCAACCTTCAACGGAAAGAAGATAACTTTAATCAACATATTTTGTAACTGTTTTTTACAAAGAAAGAAAGATGAATCAAAAAGGATTTGATTCCATCTTTCTTCTTAATTAAAGAATAATCAAAGGATTAAATAGATTATCAATCAATAATAATCTATTACACTTGTATTTCTATAAGGTCCAATATAGCATATTTCCTGCACAATAAATTATTTGAACTGATGCACCGTAGGTATCAAGTTAAAAAATATCATACCAAAGCAACATCAATGCCAGTAAAATCAATCATGGCTCCATAATTGTGCATCTCCACAACTGCTTTGGTCTCTTCTAGTAGCCGCATGCTACGGTCATAAGATTTATTCAAATTCCATAATTGCTCCTGCACATGGAAAAAGATATAGAATTAAATAATTGAAATAACAGCATAGCTAAGAATAACATCGAGCTATCTTTACTCGTTTAAATTTTTTGAAAAAAAAAATAGTTAAAAAGAAAAAAATGAAGAAAAATGAAATTCAAAAGGTATATAATGAAAATATTAAACCATAATAAGGTTATTTTGGTAAAATGGTAATTGCTTATAAGCTTATGAAAAAATAAGTTGGGGTTGAGCAACTTATTTTTTGGAGAGCTTATAAGCTCTAGGAGCTTATTTTCACAGCTTATAAGTTGTTCAGTAGCTTATTTTGCCAAAAACTTTGCAACAATTTATAAGCTCCTAAACAGCTTATAAGTTGTTTTAAGGAGCTTATAAGCTCAGCCAAACGCCCTCTTAATATCCTATCTCCCTTCCCGGCTACAGATTCCATCAATGTAGGTCCAAATAATCATGCAATTAGCTTAAATAACAAGACCAACTCATTTTTTTATCCACTAAATTTCTGTATGTAGACCCTTCTTTAATGCAATTACGATTACGAATAACAATGAATTTGATTAAACTGGCTCTGATGCTAAACTAAACCACTCTGAGTCTGACATACAATAGCTACAATAAGTCAATAATAATTTATCTAAATACGACCATTCTACATTCAATTACTCGAAATGGAAATAAAATAAATGGAAAACTACTGGACAATGATATCGATATACAATCACCTTAGTGGCTTGTTTTCCGAGCGTCGTGCCGGCGAAGGAAGCGACGCAATTGCAGAGCTGATCCCACTGCAGAACTCTGAGGCTGTCCATAACTATAGACGGATGATCGCCGTTCACACCACTGTCTCCGGAAACAGCCGCTGCTATCAAAGCTTTGCCGCGGAAATTAAGATGAGTTATGCTGAGCTGAAATTGAATAAATTTAGCAATCGTCGTGGTGGTGCCGGCGGCGGCGGCGGTGGTGGAGATTCCGAGAGTTGTGACGCGAAAGGGGGAGCGGGAGAAGTTGTGAAGAAGTGGAAGTGGAGGCATGGTGCTGGTGCATGTGAAGATGGCAATGAATTTTTGGATAAATGGAGGGAAATGTTTTCAGATTAGGCTGCTATGGAGAAAAAACAATTTATAGCTCTTCTTCTTCGCCTCTCCCCTTCTACTTGGTCCCTTATTTTTGTAAGTATTTCATAGAACCCCATACAGAAAAGGGAAATTTCACTTGACTGCCCAAAACTTTCTTCTTTTATAAAATAACCCTAGGACTTTGTTTTGTTGCATAATTACATCCAGAGTGTGTGGTAATCATAATATGAGTTTTTCAAGCTTGTCTAACTACTTACATAGTAAGATCACCTTATTAAGTAAAGTTCTTATATATTTTTGTAAACATATCATTTCAACCATCACATTCTCCTAAATAAGTTAAACTTACTTTCTTTTGTTATTTTTCGCTTAATAAGTCTGGACCTTAGATCAAGCACTAAACATGTACATTCACGCAATAAAGGACAGAGTCATGATGGGGCCTAGAGTTTCTTCAAAAAATATTATAAATTTAGGGCTATGTTTGTTTCATATTAATTATTATAACTTTGAAATATAATAAATTTTTGTTGTTATGTTGAAGGCGTGGATTACTTAACAAAACAACTAAGTTACAAAGGACAATTTTCAACTTAAAGTGGTGATCTCTTTTATTTCATCATCATTGTTGGAATTTATAAATTAAAAATTCCAAAAATATTGACTTTTTAACATTATTTTTTTATATGTCTCTATATGATTTAACTTAAGATTCATTGGGGATTTATGATGGGGGCAATAAAATCATTTTTTTTTTAAAAGGGATCTTTGTAAATGCTTTACATTGATACTTATAATTGACATGTAATGTTGAATTATTTGTTACTAAATTGAACAAAAAAGACTATTAAGATATCTTGATAGATTATTGTAAATTATTCATATTTCTAACATAATTGCTAGCTTGAACCATTGTTCATTATTTGTATTTTATATTTAGAACCATTCTCTTATCTATGAAAAATATCTCTTCAGAAAAAAAAAAAAATTGTGGAGGTTTCATTAATTATGAAGTGATAATGTTATTATTATTATTTTTATCAGAAAATAGTAATGTTATTATTTTTTAACCTTATTGTGTAATTCAATAATATTATTATATTATTTTAAAACTTAAATCTTATAATTTTAAAAACTATGATTAGTTTTAGTTCACCCCCTAAAACCAATGCTTATAATCATTTTTAAGATTGATCAAGTTCTTCCACCAAATAATAGGCATTATTCAATAAACATA
Organism: Salvia sclarea; assembly: GCA_036873715.1. NCBI lineage: Eukaryota > Viridiplantae > Streptophyta > Magnoliopsida > Lamiales > Lamiaceae > Salvia > Salvia sclarea. The sequence continues at coordinate 804,615 of JAYJMF010000080.1, forward strand.
TATTCGCAAATAAAACTATGTATATATTTTTTCACAACATATATATATTTTTTTAAAACGATGGTATTTCATAGTTGAGAACTGCACGTTTCTTTGAGTTTTTCGATTACTGTAAAAATTCGGTCATCGTAATTAGGCCTGGTAACCGGTACCGAAAAACCGGTTAACCGGTACCAAAAATTCTGGATTTTGAGTACCGGTACCGTCCCATTTATCCCTAACCGGTACCCGGTTCCGGTACCGGTACCGGTAAACCGGTACTACCGGTTAAGGAACCGTTTTTTTTTTTTTTTTTTTAAATTCAAATTTTTGTTTTTCCTATTTTTCAAAATCTTATATAAATAAACTCTATTACTCTAAAATCTATCCATTATCTAAATCAAATCATTCATTGATTCAAATCCAAATTCAACAAATAAATCAAATGTATATTTCAATTACGACATATATTTTTCATATTTTATCAATTCTTAAAAGACAAATTAAATAAACAACGAACCCTATTTTCAAACAAAAATTCGACATATAGTATGTAGTAGAAATTAATTAGAATTTAAAAATAAAAATTAATTAGAATTTATTAATTAAAAAAAAATTAATAATAAACTAGGTACCCGATCCGGTACCGGTACCGGTTATCTGGGAAATTTAGATACCGGAACCGGGATTAATCCCGGCTCTTTCGCTGTACTCGGTACCGGTTCCCGGTCCGGTACCGGTTCAGTACCGGTTTCCCGCGGAACCGGATAACCGTTTACCAGCCCTAATCGTAATAGCAATTTATTTTTTGAAAATGTACTATGATTACATTAATAAAAGTACATAGATGAGAAAAGGACTTGATTTAAGTAAAAAATATGTCAAAAATATTTTTTGTGAACTAAAATATGTAAAAAATATTGAAATCAATATCTTCAAATAAAATTATAAAATTATATTGAACACAAAACTCAACCCTAGAATTAATTCCACATCTATCGCGCGCCTCCTTCAATTCCGCCATCGCCACAACTCCACCTCCTTCCCCCGGCCACAAACCCTCGCCTGAAATTCTCTTCGCAGTGTCCCCTGCTCCGCGCGCGCGGCTGGTTCAGTGATCTCCTCCGACCGGCAGAAGCTCCACCGCCGGCTAGAATTCTCCTCGGCAGAAATTGGCGGTTGCTGTGCCCCTGCAGTTAAACCCTGCTGCCAAGGTGAACATCTAAACATAATTTAATGGTTTAAAGTTGTTAAAATATTTTGTGAATTTGTTGGATTACGACAGATTGTGATTCTAAATTGGACTTGGCTGAATTATGTATTTTGGGCGGGGCAACTTGTGTGGGTGCTGTTGCATGCCACCTAAATTATGTGTTTGTTGAAATATAGGTTGGAAAAATCGTGTAAAGTTGAATTCTTGTGCTTATGGAGGATGGATTAATCTTGTGCAAGATTTAGGTTCAACAAAAAGAAGTTTTTCAAAACTAAAACTGATCAATTCATACTTTGTTCTACTGTATTTCATAAAAGGTTAGATTTTATGCATAGAAAATGCGGTATTTGAAAATTTTCTTAATGATGTTATTGGTTATTTTGTTTCTCAAAAGGCTAAAAGATCTAAATTATCTTAATAATTATTTGATCCTTTTTCTTGGATATTGAATTTTGTAATTTATACAAAAAATGGAAATATCATAGAAATAGAGTTCTCGAAAATTCATTTTTTAAGGTGCCCATTTTTTTTTTCTTTTCACCTAGGACCCTCTTCGAATTATCAGGCTCGAGCCGGCCCGGATAACTCAATCAATCACATGAAATGTTGTTTAGCCACGACTGGGTTCATGCATGCTAACATTCGTGTAAAATCTTGTGCTTATGGAGTAAAGAAAATTCGTGTAAAATCTTGTGCTTATGGAAGATGGATTGATCATGTAAAATCTTGTGCTTATGTGTTTGCTGTTGAATCCACGATAAATGTTTGCTGAAATATAGGATTAAAATTCGTGTGATTGATTGCAGTTATATGCAGTAACTACGGTTATTCTTTCCTTACTACGACCCCGTTTATCCACGACTGGAGTTTAACAAAAGGAGGAAGCAGGTTTTCCCTTAATTTTCTGCTATTAGTATGAAGTGATTATGCATATCATCATGTGTCTCTTTTAAAAATTATAATTTATTTCTGAAATTTCTAGAAACAAAATTTGTTATGTAAATCTTTTCCTCAAGGGATTAAGAAACAAGATTTAGACGATGAGCTGTGAGATGGCGCCCCCATCTAAAAAACCTAACAATGTCAGGTAAGCAATACCATGACTTTACCCTTTTTTTTTGTTTTGGTTGGGGAGGGAGAGTAAATTAACAATATAAGGTCAAAATTAATATATACTCCCTCCGTCTCATTCTTCTCGTCTCGTTTTCCGTATTGAGTCGTCCTATTTTTCTTTTTGGCAAAAAGTTACACACAGAAAGCAAGTGGGCCACACCTCCTACGCTCATTAACTTTGCTTTTTTAATCTCCATGCCGGAAAGAAATGAGACAAAAATAATGGGACGGGGGAAGTATAAATTAGTTATCTCTCATAATATGTTGTTTGGTTGTGGTTGGTAGCATGGAGTTGGTGTTGCACAATTCAGATCTGGTTAGGGAAATCCTTCAATGGCTGCCGGCGAAATCTCTAGTGAATTTCCGGTCCATATGCAGGGAGTGGCGCCTTCTCATCTCCTCCACTGCGTTTAAGCAGCAACACACCCTCCGCCACCCCAAACTGCAGCAGCACTCTCTCATCCTACAGACCGCCGCCCTCCCCCGCCGCTGGTTTCACCTGAACCCTAACAGCCACCGGCTGACATCACTCAGCACCCTAAGCCGCCTTCCCCCCAACTCTGACATCATCATAGTACAATCATCCAATGGCCTATTGCTGCTGCAACCCAAAAAGTGGTTACGGAATCAATACTTCTACGTGCACAATCCCGCCACCGGACAATCAAGAAAGATCTATCCCCCTCGTTCCACCACACACCCTGATGTTTTTGATGTCGTCTTAGCTTTCAATCCTTCAAAATCGCCTTATTACGAATTGGTGGCTCATCTCGTGTGAATCCGCGGGCTGAGGTTTACAGCTCAAAGAGCCACAGTTGGAAGGAGCTAACTTTGGACCCATTTGAGAATATTACTTACATAAGAATATCTTTCATTTCTTTACTCCTACAAAGAATAAGAGTATACTGGAATAATGCCATATATTGGAGCTCCAAAAGAGAACCCAACTACCAATGCTTTGACATTGCTACGCGGGTGATGGAATTCCTGTATGGTCCGGCTACTGACCATGGTGATCGGGAAAAGAATGCTTATTGGTGTCTCCAAGAATCAAATGGTCATCTCTACCACGTCGAATTGATGAAATCAGAAGGTGGGCATGAAACGATTGCAGTTTGGGAGTTAGATGATGGTCGTCATTGGGTCTTCAGGCAACGTCACGTGCTTACTTCATGTGCACCTTCCCCGGGAGTAAAGATGGGAGGTGCATTCGACTAGTTTCATACACTTGGTGGACACATGTAGTTTGCTGATTTGTCGAGATGGGTGGATGAGGACTTACAACCTCAATACTGGAAGCTATGACGATTTCCCTCTTGCAACATCCCAACCATTTCTTGACGAGGGTATTCAATTTGGAGGAACTTTGGGTTTGGTTTGATAAATTTACGTCCTTTTTTGTCCTTTTCTTTATTGTTTAATTTGAGTGGCTATTCATCAATTTTGTTTATGGTCTTGAAATTGATGATACTTTTTCGGCTATAAATCTATACATAGTTTCTTCATTTTCTTGAATTAATTTTAGTGTTTGAGATGAATGAATCTTCATGTACTTGATGACTAGCTATGAGCTATAATTTTATCATTGTATCTTGCTACAAGCTAAGTCTGTCCTCTTTATGAGACAAACATTAATCAATGTAGTTATGAGCGATTTTGAAGCATTAAATCTGTACGAAAATGTTTGGGTGTAATCATAAGAAGAAAAAATACAAATTCTAGTATTTTTATTTTGTAAAAACGTGTGCTGGCAAAGTCATTTGACCTCAGAAATTCGTGTACTTACATACTCATTATGTTCGCAAAAAAGTCGAACATGCCAAATTGGTCCACACAAAGAACTTAATTTTAACTCTCTACTAGTACTCTCACCCATAAAAGTTGAATAATACTATTAAATATTAAATAAAAATATTAGACATAATTCATGAAAATATAAAATAAAAATTAACAAAAAAAACACAAATAAAATTACATATTTAAAACACTTTCGTATATAAAAATAAGGGCTGTTAACCTTAATTAGGGTACAATTAGTAACCCCTTATTTTTTTGCTAATAAGGCCTAATTGGACCCTAATACTTAATGGGTCTCTAAACCGCAGCCCATTCCACCGCCCCTCATATCGCTCAATCCCTAACCCTAGTTTCTAATTCTCCGCCGCGGCGCCGCCTCCATTCCTCTGCGCTTCGTCCCCCCCATCTCCCTTCCTCCCCACGATTTCCTATCCAACAATGGGTGAAAATCCTATCGCGACGGGATTGGGTAAACCCGCGCGACAGACGCATTTGTCGCGGCAGAGCTCTCCTTGCCCTGCAGCTTCAAATCGAACTCCATTCCACCTCCTCGATCCGTGCTGGCAGCAGATCTCGAAGAAGTGCGGAGTGGAAATGAAATGCGTGGCTAAGGTGGAAAAGGGGGGCGGATGGGTTCAGTTTCAAATTTCCATCTTCATTTTCCATCCCATAATTATTGAGAGAGCATTTGATAAAATGGGGTTGTGCTTTGGAAAATCTGCTAAACTTCCGGTCCGACAGCCTCCTCGGAGAAGGAGGTTCGGTTACGAGGATGAAGATGAGGAGGTGGAGGGTGGCGGGGGTGGAGTGGCGGCAGAGGGAGGGGCAATTTGGGGAATTCGGTTGGTGATGAGGAATTGGGGTTATTTTGAAAAACGAAAAAAAAAAATTAAAAGAATAAGACAGAATTAAAAAATAAATCAATTAATTAATTTTAAATAAGATTCAGAAATTAATTAAATAAATAAATTCACTAATTAAACTACTAAGCACCAAGGAAACTAATGACTATACTACTTTACTACCGATGCGTCTTTTTCTTCACCTATTTTCTAGTGTTTGCGGTGCAATACCGTGTAGCTTTATGCATAATCAAAATTTATATGAATATTATGAGATTATTGATGCACCGGTGAGAGTGCTGATGAATTATATGGGTTAAACGATGCATCTGTATATTTTAATTCATTATTTAATATGTTCATTTAAGTTTAAATGCAGCCACATAAGGAGATACGACATGTGCGAGCATTAGTTTGTGAAATTTTGATGTGGATGTATGAGGTAATTACCTCTGAATTCATATCATCTTATTCTATAGAGCAAAATAAATCGAGCCCATACCATAATTTTAGGTCCTACGTGGCATCACCACAATTTTCTAATTCTATTTATCTAAATACTTCATTTATATGTATTTTAATGACTTTTTAATAAAA
>JAYJMF010000080.1:810255-820594 GCA_036873715.1 Salvia sclarea
CTTTTTATTTTTTTATTATTTATTATCATAATACATATAACATAAAAATGATATAAACGATAAAATTAGATAACTCCCTATTTCATAATTTAATACAAAATGCATATTAGTATATGAAAATTTTCAAATAAAATATAGGATCTGTTTTGACCCCGTGTGTATGCATGGGTGGCATACTAGTCCATTTAATACCTTTTCCTAAATCAGCTCCATTGCCCCACCAAAAAGAGTTCATCATCCTCTCGATTTCCTCAGTAAGGCTAACAGGTAGTAAGAATGTGGTCATGCTGAAGGCTGGTATGGCTTGGGCAACAGCCTTAAGCATAACTTCCTTACCTGCTTTAGATAGCTTCTTTCATTGCCACCCTTGTATGCGCTTCCGCATCCATTCCCTAATATAACTGAAAATTGCTTTCTTGTTCCTACCGATCAGAGAAGGTAAGCCCAAATATCGGCTTGTATTCAACGGTTGATGAACTTCTAAAATTCTCGTAATCATCGCTCTATCATCATTTGTCACATTCTTACTGAAAAAAATACCAGACTTTTGGAAGTTTATGGCTTGCCCAGAATATGCCTCATACCTACGGGGAGGTTTTAAATGTAGTGCACTCTTTTGTAGTCGCTCGACAGAAAAGCATACTATCATCTGCAAACATGAGATGTGAGGTAGCTGGTCCCTGCTTGCTAACATGTAGACCATGGAGAGTACCTCTTGCCATTTCATGGTTAAGCATGGTTGTCAGTCCCTCGGCACACAATATAAACAAATATGGCGAAAGAGGATCGCCTTGTCTCAAACCTCTCTCCGGATGAATCGGCCCAACTAACTCTTGATCTACCAGGATTTTGTAATTCACCAAGCACACACATATCTCCATCCATCGAATCCACTGCTCACAAAAGCCCATGCGTCGAAGGATAGCAGTCAAATAACGCCAGTCAACTCTATCATATCCTTTGCTAATGTCAATTTTCAAAGCGATATCACCCAACTTTCCTTTAGTATTCCTTTTAAACAACTTATGGAGTATTTATTAAACACTTATATTTTTAACCTAATTATGTAATTCAAATAATATTATTATATTATTTTTAAAACTATATCTTATCAATATAAAACTTATGATTAGTTTTAGTTCACCCCCTAAAAGGAACGCGTATAATCATTTTTAAGTTTGATTAAGTTCTCACACCTAATACTGGACATTATTCAATAAAATATATTTGCAAATAAAACCATGTATATAATTTACAACATAGTTGATTTTTTCAAAAAATAAACAATTATAGTTGAGAATTTGCACTTTTCATTTGAGTTTTTCAACTACTGTAAAAAATTCGGTCACGGTAATAACAATTTATTTTTTGAAAATGTACTGCGATTAGTATTACATTAGTTTAAAAGTACATAGATGAGAAAAGGACCTGATTCATACGCTCGACGTAAAAAAATGACAAAAATAATTTTTTGTGAACTAAATATGACGAAACTATTGAAAATATTTTCAAATATAATTATGAAATTATATTGACTTATACTAAAAAAAAAAAAAGACACACGACGAGGAAGAAAGGATAGCAAGCTGCGCAAAAAGAGGAATATAGTATTGTAGCCTAATTTAGCAAACAAATTTACCAAATGCTATAAAAATTCAGCGCACTCGATAGCAATACTATTTTAGTCCTTAATCATCGCCCAATTCAGAAGATTTTCAACTTCATTGCTCCCCAATCCCAAATTTAAGGTTAATTAAAAGGGAAATAGGAAGGATTCCGCTGAAAAATTTGCAGAAATAGCAGCAAATTACTGACAAATGCAGCAGCAGGCGCCGCAGACAATGAATCAAGCTTCGCCGGCGGCGATCAATGTCGTCTCCACCGAGCAGATTCAGAAGGTACAGCTCGCACTCTTACAAATACCAGTATTTATCTGTTATAAGTGTTTGAAAAGCTCGTATACATTGTGTGTGTTCACAAATCGAAGCCGAAGAGGAATTGCGGGGAAAATTTTGCTGTATGAGTGTTGATAGCGCATTTGTATTATTATGTGTTTTTTTCCTTTTATTGGGGATTTTGAGGTTTCTTTTTGGTTTTCCTCTTTGGTACATGATTTTTTATGGATTAAGGTATTTTTTGTGTCTACTTGTTCTATATTAAATTCACTGAGTGGATTCATATGCTCGTTTAATTTTACGTTTTTAGCGGTTTCAAATTCAGTTTTAGTCTGTTAGTGTATTTTAATTTTCACCACGTTTTCGTGGGAGTTTGTGGAATAAGATTATTAAACATTCATAGTCAATATAGGTAAGTGTTTGTGCGCCCAAATATTCAGCATTTTCCTTTAAAACAGAAAAATAAATGTTCTTCATTATATGGAGCTAATGTTGTTCTTGGATATGCATATGATGCATGCATTGCTTGTAGAGGTTTTGTTTATGTCAAGTTCTGCTTTCTATGCTTTGAACATTTTTTAGTTTTCAGAATATGAACGTTTTGATTGTGTAGTTTTCTTTTATTGTGGGCTTGCATAGTACCATTTTCACTGTTCAGAAGATTTTAATGCATCCCTCATTATGCTTGATGCAGTATTTGGATGAGAACAAAAATCTGATTGTGGCGATACTAGAGAATCAGAATATGGGGAAAATAGCAGAGTGCGCTAGGTGAGTCACACTTGTTTTTGTTTTGGGAGTGGTTTTTTAGCTGATGATATTATATAGATAGCTTGTTTGTTTATCTTTACCACTGTCACTGTTTGTAGCTTTTTCATCATCACTATGTTTTTGTCCTCTGTTTAAAGTGTTTCTCAAAATTAAACGACTTCTTATATGGTAACAGAGGCATCTAAGTGACAATGGAAGATCTAATTAAGTAGACTTGAATAACTTATTATTTGCATTTAAGCTATGGGTTGTTGCCAGAACTAACAGCGGTTTTCCATTTGGCCCTGAATTCTCTCAAGGAAAATAAAGCTAAAATATGACAACTAATATTTATCCCGACGTGTGCTGCATAAAGATGAATGTCTCCTTATAAAGGCGGTGATGTTTCCAACTATAAAATTTCTGACCATGCTAATAACTAATACATTCTTTAAATTCGCCTTTATGCCCTTACCTTCATCCACCATGTTGCCATATATATCAGTTAGTGTACATACATAACTTTTTAAGCAGTTCACTACATATGGCCTTGCCTCCGTGTGCAATGTTGCTTATTTATTGTTCATAAGTGGAAATGGAATGAGGCATTATAAGGGTATGTCAGTATCAGCAGCATGCATTTTTCTGTGTCTGGGATACTTCCATGCATGTGTTTGTGTTTGGGATTGTGGCATTGGTTCTTTATGTTGAATTTGGTTCTTTATGTTAGACTAGCATGTTGTTTTGTGGATAAGGGAGCCATCATAACCCAACACCTACCTCCTTTTACTACAACTTTTTGTTACTGTAATGTGTGAATTTGTTGAATGGAGCTCCCTGATGCTGCTATGCTAATACAACACAGAGTCCCATTTATCTATCCAGAGACATTTGAGCTCTGTTTGGATTTATTTTATTGTGGGCCTTGTGGCAGAATGTGTTTGAATGATGTGTTGGGATTTATGTTTTGTTGGTAAGAATTTATTCAGTTTGCTAAGGAAGTATGTGTCAAGAATACAAAAATGAAGTCAAACTTAGGCTTTGGTTCCTTGGGCATACTAAATGTTTCAGGTACCAAGCTATCCTTCAGAAGAATTTAATGTATTTAGCTGCTATTGCTGATGCGCAGCCTCCAGGATCCGGAATGCCTACACAGGTTCGTCAATCACTCTATTACAAATCTACTCAGATATTTCCCCTTGTACTAGCAAGTAGCAAAGTAACCCAAGCACATCTGTCCAATGCTGGTGAGGTACATAACACAGGTTCCTAACAAAAGGGTATCCTGAATGCAGCTTCCTAACAGTTTAGTCGGAACCCAAGGAACTGCCCCGGGGCTACAAAGCCAAACTCCAACACTGCAGCAGCAGCAGCAGCAGCCCGGGTCTTCTGTCCCAAAGTCGCCTTTCCAGCTCAATGCTCTCCGGCCTCAAGACCAGCAGAATCAGCTACTCCAGTTCCAGCAGCAACTGCCAGCACATTTCGGTCTTGGAGCGGGCCCCAACGGCTTGCAACTACCCGGGCAACCAGGCACGGGAGGTTCGATGGGATTTCAAGGAAGCCAGCCAGGTATGCTGGAAGGTGTGTCGGGCAATAACCACGGAAACTCCGGTTTCGTACCTGCAGAGGGCCGGGAATGATATTCTCTGTGCTGGCAGTGTCAAACTGGTGGAAAACTTGGTATCGTATGAACCAAAAATAGTTGAGATGAATGACTTTATGTTATAAATTGTTTAGGTTTTAGATGTTGTAGGTTTCTTGGGAGCCTTGTAGAATGATACTTCTCGAAAATTGAGGCATGTTGTCTCGATTGCACACTAGTGGTGGGAGGAAGACTTACACGAGTTACATAGCTAGAGATTGATCTTTAGTTTTTACATATGCTTTTGCGACACAGCACTATTTCAGTGGAATATTTATGTTGCATTGGAATGATTCTGATAATCTGTTTTTTATGGAGAAATTCTGATAATCTGTATGGTAGCATATTTAAAAAAATAAAGAGAAGAAATGCCGGATTGTATGAACTAAAAGTGTCTGATTATCATCAAAGTTACAAACCATTTTTACGACATTTTTTGCCCAAAATCATATAAGCACCTTGACAAAAAGGCCCAGTTTTTAAATTTAAGAGAATATATGGTTGTCTATATATACTTAAATTTTGATCATATTTTCATGGGGAATATAATCTCCATGGGGATAAATAGAAGTGCAGATTTTACAGCTTCTTCTTGTCAGCATCTCCAGCTTTCTTTTCCGCCACTTGGCCGCACACAAAGTTAATCGTCTCGTTGCTTAAATTACCAAAATGTCCTACACATGACAAGTCAAAAGTCGAGATGATGAGTCTCTGTCCATGTAATCGAGCATAATATAAATTTCTCGCATGTTTTTCATATCTTTGATTTCATGAGCATGCAAGATATAACACCTTAGGATTATCTGAATGGATTAAAATACTCATATTTATATGTCATCAAGGAGCAGCTGGGAAATGCACAAGCTAAGGTTACTCACTATCTTCTGGGATTTGATGCAGCACCAGGTGTCCTGAAAGAAAATACAACAAATAAGATTCTATTTCTTATGAAAGGATTATTATCGGACAAAATTTACCAGAATTCTAGTAAAAAGACCTGCTCTGTTTTTGCCCAGCCATGCTCATGCCAGGCCTCACATGAGATGGACCCTTGCTTTGAGGATTGCTCAAAATACCATTCAAGACTGCTCCCGCAACGGGAAAGGTGCCGCTGTTCGAGTTCTGACCTTGTATTGCCGAGGCCTGAGAAGGATGAACAGACATCTGAAAATCCAGCAACTACATAATTTAAGAAAAGAATTCAAGAGGAAACCTTTTTTGATCTGTGGGAAAGTGACATGGGAGTAACTGCGACAGAAGGCATCATTGATGAGAAAGAAGATGGAGGGGCAGCTGCTGCAGCAGCAGCTGCAGCGGCCACTTTAACAGCAGTTGCTGTGGCAGCTATGGTTTGCTGTGCACCTTCTCTAAGTTGAATGTAGTCTCCCTCGATCAAAAATAACTACAGCAAGATTAAAGTCACACTCACACTGAATAAACATCTACTAAAGAAGTTGAATCATAAAGAATAAGGGGACTTAGACTTACATCAGGATGACTGGCCACAAAATCATCAAGCTTCCCATACTTCTTTTTATAATCATGCCAGTGAAGAGGTGCAAGCATTTTTCCAAGTCTATTTGGAAGCTGTCAAAATACATGTCAGATATAATCATGCACAGAATGAGATCCATAGTAGTCCATAAATTCACTAATATCAAGTGAGTGCAAATAATTTAACTTACAGTCGAACTAATTCTGGTCCTGCCACCAGATCCTATAGCGCGAGCTATAGAAGCCAGCAACGCTCTCTCATCCAATAGATAACTTTCACAAAGATTTCCAGCCATATTATTTTTCTTCCCCATGGAAGCAAAGGCGTTGGGTGAAGCATCACTTGATGCAGCAGGACTTAAGGTTGTTTCACTAAGATTAACAGCATGAGTTTGTCCTTCGGACGAAGATGTATTGATTGCAAAACCAGAATGTTCCATCATTGCATTTCTGTCATCCATGCTGTGACTAGTAGTTACAGGGTTGCCATTCTTCTCCTGAGGCAGTAATAATCAAATTAAGTTGTAAAGAAGACTAAAACATCGAATCAAGTTTAAGTAAATTCCATGTGTGCTAGAGGAACATAAAAAACCTTAGTGTCATTGCCATTATCAAGGGGATCCAGTCTAAGAGCCTCATGAAACTGAGATGATATTTGCTGCAACTTCAGCTGAGATTGGGATTCATCATGGCTCTCATCTACAGAGCCATGCACCTAAAAAACACATGATATAAGTATAACAAGATATGAAAGATAAGCAGCAAAGCCCAATTGTACAAGAGTAAGAGCTACCAACCTCTAACTCTCCATTCGGTGATGGGACCACAGAATGAGCAGCATCCAGCTGTGAATTGATGTTTGCATCCACATAATTTGCATGATGAACTTGCTCATTTACTACTAATGCTTCATGGCCAAAATGAGAATCTGTCCTAGACAAATCTTCTCCAGTTTGCTCAGGATACTGGTTGTGTGTTGGAATGTGTTCGCCATCTGACAGAGACTTGGAAGAAAAAAACAAAGCACAGAATCAGCTAACACAGATTGGCAACTGATGAGATTATGAGAACAGAAAATAAAATGCAACAGACTGTTTACCTGCTGGTTTTGCCAATTTTGCGCCGAAGGCATAACAGATAATGACTGAAAAGGAGATTGTGTGACTTGTGATGGATGAGGTACACCGTGTTGATGCATTACAAATGGATGCAATGCAGTTGGAAGGTAGGCCGGCATACCAAACAGGGATGATGGAGCAAATGGAACACCTTGAGCTTGGTCATTCTGTTAAAAAAAATAGGGGAACAAAATTCAACAGACAGAAACAGAAGAGCAGAAAAGCGAAATTAAAGTAGTGTATTTTCTGCATTTAGACTTTCACTGATTACAGCAGGAGTCCTTATTCATTTTCAGCTCCTATCCAAAGAAGGAAATTTTAGGCAACTATGATTTGGCAAAATCTAATTACAGTTACTAGGCAGCAGACAATGTATAGAACTTCGAACTCCAAAAGGGCAGAAATAGAGAAAAGCTTGAATCATACTATTGGAAGGAAAAACGGCATAAAAAAGAAGCTCGGCAGATTTTTACCTGTGTTAAGGTGCTCCCTCCAGAAGCTTCAGAATTACCATTTTCTAAGCTTCCAGTGTTTACAGTGGGTGAGTTGCGATCATTCATCTCCAACTGGATACTACCATTGACATGCTCAAGTCGAGAAGCATCATTTGAATTCGTATGGGAAACGTGAGAGACATCTGATTGACCTCCACTCTTTTCTCTTGCATCAGCCATTTCAAGCTGGAGCTGTTGCATATGCACATGAAGCCTTTCCATTTCCCCAAACTGACAGCAGAATATAGTATTTTAGCCACTACAAAAAGAAAATGGGAACAACCAAATTTTGTAAATGGCTTCTACTATGATTATTGCATCTTAAACACCTGTCTTTGGCAACCAAGCCACAACTGATTATACTGTTCTGTTCGTTCTCTCAGTTCAGCTTGTAAAGTGTGATTAGCGGATGTTTGCAACGCATCAATTTCCTGAGCACGAGTTATCCAAGTTTGTGCCTCTCTTATCTGCTCATCTTTAAAAAGGACAGTTTCTTGAGCAATCCTATGCTGCACCAGGAAATTCAACCTGTTTTTTTACAAACTTAAAAAAATGGCAAATAAAATGCAAAGCTTGGAATCATATTGTCCACAAAACTTCAACTAGAGAACTAACTAATACATCTTGGCAGAACTATCAATATAGAATCAAACATACACACACACAGAGACAAACAAAAGCTCCGATACCATCAATAGATAAGTGTAAGACTGTAAGTTAAGAAGACAAGCCCACATTGCTTAGACAAATGCAATAATTACCAAACTGACTTATAGAGGCTGACAACTGAATATGACTATACAAGTGCTCCAGAAAACTTAATGAGACAATGTTACACGGATAAACATGTGCATGATACATAAAATAATCAAGAAACCTGTTCCTGCAATTCAAGAATCTGGCGCTCTTTATCTTGAATATGTTCCTGAAGATCATGGATTTGTTTAATATGTTGTGCTCTTTCAGCTTCGACATTATCCCTCTCCCTCCTACAAAGAGTGGTAAGAACGTGAGACATACATATAGAAGTTGCAAGACCATAAAAATCTTTTGGCAACAAATTAGGCAAATATTTATAGATTATATCAACCATACACATGATGCAACTACAAGAAAGGTATAAGAGTATAGCTTATTATGATAGAAAAACCAATAGGGAGCAAGTAATGGTATGAATGAAGAATGCAACAAAAAAGTTATATAATTGAGAAACATGATTTCTCATCTCATCTAATAAGAAACATGCGATGATGCATTCAAAATCAAAGCAACATACCTGTAGCTCTGGAGCTCTTTGCTTTGTTCCCTCAGGAGATCCTCTTTGGCCCAAGCCTGCTAAACAGGAGGAAGGGTTAGACTAAAAAATATTCACCGTGGCAAGCAGCAGACTTCCAACCCAAGAAAAAATATAAAGTATTCAAACAAACTGCTTCATTATCCAATCTGATAGCATGTAATTCTCTTTCCTTTTCGTCCATCCTTCTCTCCAACTCATGTATCTTCTGTTCCTTTTCATGCAGTTGCTCCTACAAAATCAACCAACTTTCCAAGTTAGCAAGAAACATCAAGGTCTCCTTAACAACAAAAATTAACAAATAAATACACAAACCTGAAGTTGGACATTGGCATTCACATGCTCTTTTATCTGACCATCAAATGTGTTATGCAATCTCACAACTTCAGATCGTGCAGATATCTGGGCTCGAAGTTCAAGCTCCATGTTCTGCAACTCCTCCCTTTTCTCCACCAGATTGTGAAGTCTCTGCTGAAAAATATCATTGTCCATACCCCCATCAATAGTAATCGAGCAAAAATCAACATCGAGTGACCCTGTGCCATGCTGCACCTTCACATAAAAAGACCCAATTTTTCTCATTTACATCACATTGTTGCAAAAATCCAAACCAACTAGAAGAACAAGAAAACAAAATAGTTCTGCAGCTCACCTCGTATATTAATCTCTCATCTGATCGGCCTACTTTTGAGCGCTCCAGCTCCTGTGCATGCAGCCATAAACATAGTAAATATATGCAGAGAGAGAGAGAGAGGTATCAAAAATACCCTAAATTTTTTATGCTATGTTACATCAAATATCATTTTCCACAAGTAAACGCCGACAACTAAGCCGGAAAAGAGCAACACTAGCAGAAAATTAATTAAATGGCTAAATGCCACGCCTTTAGTTCATTTTCCCCCCCAAAAATAGTCCGACTATTAATTAAAGCGAAATAACGCCATTACAAGCAGATTCTCACCTCGTTACCGGAGCTTCTAACCGATTGCTCAGATACGACGCGCCACTCCTCGCGCGAAGGTTCAAACGAGGAAGAAGCCGTCATCGGTGGCATAGCAACGCCGCCATTGCGCACGGCGGCGGCAGCACCGGGCGCGGCCTCCATTTAACTCAAAAGTCGCACCTTTTTCCTTTGAAAAAAGCCCTAATTTGACATTAAAAGCCTCACCTCAAAAGGCGAGAAGGAGAGAGGGAGAGAGAGAGTGAACCAAAAATGGAGATGGAAAAGTAAGGTGTGGGACAGTAACGAAGAACTGAATCCAACAAATTTTTGTACGTTTTTGCGGCAGATTTTGGGGTTTTGTTGTGAATTGAGGGTTTTAGAGGGGCTTAAAAACAGTGAAAAACTCATCTTCAAACGCGAGTTGATACGAAGCGAATGAGAGAAATATTATTCCCTGCTTCGCAGCCTAGGAATATCCGTGGATTATTGTCCAGAACAAGGTTTCTTTTTGTTTTTAAAATAAACTAGTTAGTAATCCGTCGAAATTCGACGGAATTTGACTGACTCCGTATTTTATAAATAATTTTTTTATATTATTCGATCTTTTGTGTCATTATTATCAAAACAATTTCAAAAATAATTGAATCAGTTTTAGGTTCAAACAATAATTAAACGATCTACTAATAAAGGAATCAGTTAAATAATCAAA
>JAYJMF010000080.1:834867-846545 GCA_036873715.1 Salvia sclarea
AATAAGTGAATTGGAAGGAAATAAAAATCGGTGGTTCTATATAAATTAAAATCTATATCTTTTCAATATCACATTTTTTACAAATTAATTAAAATATAATAAACTCTATAAAGAATATTGCTTCAATATGAACTCTAAGTATACGAAATTAGAGTTTCAATATAAAATAATTTTTTAAAAAATTTATCCAAAAATATTTATTATCTGAAACTTGATAAAAAGTGCATTAAAATATTTTAAATGAAGAATTTAGATAAATATAATTAGAGACTTATTGTAATGCCACATAGGACTTAAAATCGTGGTATGAGCTCGATTTATTTTGTTATATAGAATAATAATAGTCATAAAAGGTGGTGTGGGATTGTGTCACAGCGAGAAAGCGACCGACGTGTTCTTTTATTAATTAATTCTCACTACCACAATAATGGACATGCATTGGGTTAAAAGTCATTAATTAATTAATTCAATGTGGATCTTCTAAAAGGGCAAAGATGATGGGTTTTGCGTTGATTGGACCATCATCAATCGCAAACAGCTAAAAATATCCCTATAAAATACACGTAACTAATCTTTGTGTGGTACTGTTAAACATCGTATGTTCCCAACTCGTTTTGGAATTTCACACTTTCTTATTTACTTTAATTAACCAAATTATAATTAATCTCATGCAAGACAAGGAAATTAATTTCAGTTAAGCTATACATATATATCACTATATCAGTCCCAAGCCACATGTATATTTGACAACTATTATTGATATGGAGTATATTTTATTGATTACTAATAATAGTAGAATTTTCCAAGAGGAGCGGCAAGTCGTCGCCATGGACAGAAACATGATTCCAAAATCGGCAGCTTCAAGGAATTGCGATAAAATAGACAACTTGCTTTTTGAAACGCAAACACAATGTCCCAATCTATTTGATTTCGATGTTTTTCAGATTTCACAACTTTCATTTTGTTTGCAACCTTAAATTCTTATTTCGTTACAAATATAGCAAAATGTCAAAACTAGTAAATTGGAGGATTCGTAACCACATAATCTCGAGACTATATTTACTGGTATAATGTATTTTGATTTGATCGTGAACGTTATTTGTTTTTTTTCTGTAATTCATAAGATGCGTATGCTTGTAAGTAATTGATTGATTCTATTAATAAAGAATAGAGTTTAGGCCTATCACTTTTCGTTAATAGTAGTCACTACTAATAATTCAAGTAGACAAACACGCACACAGATTAATTAATTTCACTACTTCAAAAAATTCATTATAATATCCGAAAAAGATTTATTCTGACCGAATTTATTCTTTTAGTTGTTTGTTAGCATTTATCATTCTATTATTTTCTTGACTTCACATCTTACTGGTCAGTAGTCAACGAAAGCGGTAGCAGGAGAAGTTAATTACGTGTGGGGTTGTATTTTTGCAGGTAACTAATAAAATCATTTGTATTAATTTTGTGTATGTATGCAAGAAGTAATAAAGTTAACATTCGTGACATATTTGAATGGATACCCATATATCAAATTAGTAAAAGATATATATGCATTTGAACGGATATAATTTTGTACCTATAGGTGTGTTTGGTTTCCTTGATTTGCCTTGATTGATAAAATAATCAAAGTTAATCAAGTGTTTGGTTTACATGATAGTGCCAGTAATTGATTATTTGGCCTGCACGTTATCAACTATTTGCTTGATTACTAATCAAGCCAAATTTGGGTTGATTATCAATCAAGCCTTCAATTCATAATGCAAATTTATAAAATTATTTTTTATTATATTTATTTTAGTTATAATCAATCACGAGAAATTGAATTGAAAGGGCAATTTCGTTATTATGCAATATTTTGATCATAATCACATCATTTATCAAACATTGCAATCAAGTAATCCAAACACATGACTTATAATCCAAATAATTCAATCATCATTTATCTTATCAATCTAAATTATCTAATCTATCCCATCAAGGAAACCAAACGCCCCAATACACTGTACATAATAATTTATTTGTAAATGAGGGGGTAAAATAGTTTTTTTTTTTAATTATTTTTTTTGGCAATGATCAACTATTTATTAAAATTAAAAAAAGAAAATTATTTCTGGGCATCTTTATCGTAAAAGAATTTTGGGTAATTTTATTGATATCATCATTCATCAATCAATATCAGCAAAGTATTTTCTGGGCATCTTTTATATATGATCCTTTTACACAATCTATTTACATGTATTATATATCTCTCTCCACACACACACGGACACACTGAGTCACTGACTATGATCATTGTATTTTAATTACTCCTTCAAACGTTACAGATTATGAAAAGTCACATCTTGTCTCTTATTTAATTTTCTATTTGAGTTTGATTAGACTTTGTTGTAAAATGCAATCGTCTTCTTCGGTGTCAAATTACAAGATATCGTACACTAAATTCCAACTAAACTAAATAAAAATGATAAAATAAAATTAAATGGAGTGTTGCATTAATTGTAGCCAAGAAAAGTTCTAATTAATACTCTCTTCTCTCTCTCTTAAGTCGTCTCCCCCTCTCCCCACACTGCATGTCCAAATTCGTTCCTTTCTCTGCGCCAAGATATCTCGACGTGTTCCTATAATTGTTGGTGAAGTTGTTTAAATTTTTTCTCCATTAATTAATAATCTGCATATACTCTACAACTTGAGCATAATTCACAGTTCAGAGATGAAGAAGTCATTAATTTATTTAGAATAGTATTATATTTCCGTGATTGTTTTCAACGCTTGATTTCTTTCCGGTTCGATGCACCTGGACGGAAACACGGCTCGTTTATCAGGTTTCTCCTTCTTCAACTCTTCATTTTCATTTATTTCATTATTATTTATTTATTATCATCCCTCTCAACTCTCAGCTCTTACCTCACTGGCTAATTTTTTTATTGTTTGGTCGGAGAATCTTACGTTCTCATATAGTAATTCATTTAAAAATAAAAAAAATAAACTTGTTGTAGGAGTAATATTAATTTTGGTTTGAATTTTGAAGGTGTGATGATGATGAGATGATAATGTAATTTGATAACTGGTAGAGCTGCTGCTGCTGCCGTACATAGAGCCGTCACCTGCAGAGGAAAGGTCAGATATATTTGAGCTTATCTATGTTTTGTATTCTTATTTTTGGTTAAGACGTTACTCTTATATAGTTATATAATAACATTGCATAATCTATCTATATTCTATAACACTAATATTATAAAGTCATGATAAGTTTATTGACTATGTCATGAACACGTATTTGTATAAGTATACTCAAATTATACTTATAATACATGAAGAAATTAAAAAGAACATAGTATAAAACTGCATTCATTTATATTTGAGCACTTACATCAGAGAACTAAACCAAATTGAATTTCACTTTATTGTATAGGGTTGATTGATCTTGATTATATATTTACTTTACACGGTTGATAAGAAAGTTTGGATATAGCCCCTTATTTTTCTCTTTGGTCTAAGACGAATCTATTCTTTAATTAAGAGATAGTTTAGAATCTTGAGAAAATCAGAAAATAATTAGGTTTTTATATATATAGTATATCCGCAATGTTTGATTAACCTTGTTGTATCGACCTTTCTATATGTCGAAGGGTTTGGCATAGACCTCGTTTCTAAAAAAACAATATCCATGTGATCACCTAAAATAAAATAAATAAAATAATTTAATATGTGAGGTCATTGGAGAGGTGAGCTTCTTTGGTAGTTTTTAATTTTTTTTCCCCACATATGCAATATTCTACTTTAATTTCTTTGTAAAAATTCCTATAGTCGGCTCTGAAAAAAGAATCCTTTAGTCATCAAATTATTGAAAGAATTATCGACGCCACTAGATATATATTAAGAAGAAAACTATTATGTGGTTGGAAATGCAATTGGTAATATTTCGAAGTCTTTTGACATTTCGTTTCCCTCCCCCTTAAAATTAATAAACAATAAACATGGGATGTCTAATTTGCATTTCCCCCAAAACTTCCAATCATATTATTCTCAATTTGCTTGTTATATGTGAAAATTTTGCTGTTAATTCAATGTCCAAACTACCTTCCACGTGTAAAGTTATCTTCAAGTATACATATACGACTAGAAACACCATCATTTTCTTTCACTAAACCATGTTATTATCAAATATTCATTTCTCAAAGTACTTAATCATATTAGGTAGAATTTACTCAAATTACCTCTTTAATTGAATAGCATTGTGATATGGTATCTATCGAGAACGCTCTTTTGAGTAGTAACTGCATTTTTTCCCAATATACAAATTCAAGATATCAAGATATCACTAGGCTAACACATTCAATGGGGAGCCAAAAAATTTAGCTTGGAGGAAAGCCAAATGAAATTTGTAATGATAAGATATATTGAGTCATGTCTATAAAAAAAAAAAAAGGATTGGATAAACTTTTTGTGTACACCCCCAATAAAAAAATATTAGGATATACTTTTCATGGATAAAGAGAGTATTTTTCTTCTTCTATAAACATTAACTTTTTAAAGTAAAATTTTTATTATTGGAGGGAGCTTGAGCCTTCTTCCCCAGCTTTCTCCTAGATCCGAGCCTCAACACACCCACGCATTAACTGCAATTTTCTCATGATTGAAATTAAAAAATGACACGTCCAGTGAAACATATGTGGAAATACATGAATAAAGTTGGTTGCTGATTGAGGAATATGAAGACTCAATCCCACTTCGATGGGCTGAGCGCGGAGACTGGAGATTGTGTTCTATATTTAAAGGCACCACCATACTATTTTAGAGGCTATCACACTTCACAAAGTCAACTCAAATAATTCTAATAGTTAATCGCAAAACTTATCCACAGTAACTACAAATCATTCATCATTAGAATACTAAGCTCATATTAAATAGCTAATAATCCACATAATTGTCCCTTTTGGAGTACACTACTTGAACTTAGTTTGGATGCAATCTAGATTCATTCCCATGTCACAAGTTGACTTCTAAACCTCTTTGTAGATTATAAAACACATGATTATCCCATCATATTTCCACAACCAAATCCCCTCTCTCCTCCTCACTTCCTGGTAATAATCAATCAACCATGCAATTGCCACCACATTATCCAATTCTTCAATTTATAATTCCCCCGCCTTTTTTTTTTTTTCCTTTGAAACAGGTTGTTAATTAAATCATCAATAGGAGGATCATGAGCAGCAACCGCATCGGAGACGAGGGCGGCGGCGACATCGCCAGCGCGGCTTCCTCGCGGCGCCACGTGGGCGTGGACAAGGACAAGGAGCCGTACGTGCACAAGGTGGGGAAGCCGCCGAAGCCGAAGCTGATGGAGGAGATCAAATACACATTGAAGGAGACGTTCTTCCACGACGACCCTCTCCGGCCGTTCAAGGACCAGCCGGGGTCGAGGAAGCTCCTCCTGGGCGTGCAGGCGGTGTTCCCGATCCTGGAGTGGGGCCGGCGCTACAAGCTCAGCATGTTCAAAGGCGACCTGATCGCCGGCCTCACCATCGCCAGCCTCTGCATCCCCCAGGATATCGGATACGCCAAGCTCGCCAATCTCGACCCCCAGTTTGGACTGTGTATGTTTTTTCCTGCGGAATAAAACAGTGTAAATGCAATATATCTTATTGTTGTTGTTGTTGTTAAAAATGGGGGTGCAGATAGCAGCTTTGTTCCGCCGTTGATTTATGCGATGATGGGGAGCTCGAGGGACATAGCGATTGGGCCGGTGGCGGTGGTGTCGCTGCTGCTTGGAACTATGCTTCAAGCCGAGATCGATCCTAAAACGCACAAGCATGATTATGAGCGCCTTGCATTCACCGCTACTTTCTTTGCTGGAGTCACTCAGTTTCTTCTTGGTTTCTTCAGGTAAATTTAATTCTTTTTATCGACCAAGTTACGTAGACGGGAGTTTAATTAATGGTTTGGATGCGCAGGTTGGGATTCTTGATCGACTTTCTGAGTCATGCTGCGATCGTTGGGTTTATGGCGGGAGCAGCCATCACCATCAGCCTTCAACAGCTGAAGGGGTTGCTGGGTATAAAGACTGGCCACTTCACCAAGAAAAGCGACATCGTTTCTGTCATGCGCTCCGTCTTCACTACCATTCATCACGGGGTATGTATATCATCATCATCCTTTTTATAATCATTCTCACTACTTCTCAATTCAAATTCATATATATGTTAATTTGCAGTGGAACTGGCAGACCATTCTCATAGGAGTCTCATTCTTGGTTTTCCTGCTAGTTGCCAAATATATTGTAAGAACAAGCCTTACAAACAAACAAACCAACTCTTCCTCATTTGATTAATTCTAACTCATCATCTTTTTCAATCAGGGGAAAAAGAAGAAGAAGCTCTTCTGGGTTCCGGCCATCGCCCCCTTGATCTCCGTCATCGTCTCCACCTTCTTCGTCTTCATCACTCATGCAGAGAACGACGGCGTCGCAATCGTAAGTTTTTCCCCCCATTCAAAATATATATAACAAGCATATTAATTCATTTTCGTTCTTTCAAAAAATTAGGTCCGACACATTGACCAAGGCATCAATCCACCATCCCTCCACCGAATCTACTTCTCCGGCACCTACCTCGCCAAGGGCATCAAGATCGGCGTCGTGGCCGGCCTCGTCGCCCTAACAGAGGCCGTGGCGATCGGGAGGACCTTCGCGGCGATGAAGGACTACCACTTGGACGGAAACAAGGAGATGGTGGCGCTCGGCACGATGAACATAGTCGGATCCATGACATCCTGCTACGTGGCCACGGGCTCGTTCTCGCGCTCGGCCGTGAACTACATGGCCGGGTGCAAGACAGCCGTGTCGAACATCGTGATGTCGTGCGTCGTGCTGCTCACGCTCTTCGTGATCACGCCGCTCTTCAAGTACACCCCAAACGCCATCCTCGCCTCCATCATCATCTCCGCTGTGGTAGGGTTGTTTGACTACGAGGCCATGATCCTCATCTGGAAGATCGACAAGTTCGATTTTGTTGCCTGTATGGGGGCCTTCTTTGGAGTGGTCTTTGTGGGGGTCGAGATCGGGCTGCTGGTGGCCGTGGCCATCTCGTTCGCGAAGATCCTGGTCCAAGTCACCCGGCCGAGGACTGCCCTGCTCGGGAGAGTGCCTAGGACTTCGGTTTATAGGAACATTCAGCAGTATCCGGAGGCGACCAAGGTCCCCGGCCTTGTGATTGTCCGCGTTGATTCGGCTATCTACTTCTCTAACTCCAATTATGTTAGGGAGAGGATGTTGAGGTTGCTCGAGGACGAGGAGGAAGAGGATAAGCAGAAGATCCAGTATTTGATCATCGAGATGTCTCGTAAGTAGCTCACTCTCCTTAGCTAAACAATACATTGCGTTTTTCGTTTTGCTTATGTTTGTCGTGGTGGTGGTGGTAGCTGTGACTGATATCGATACGAGTGGGATACATGCCTTGGAAGATCTGCACAAGGCTCTCAAGAAGAGAGATATTGAGGTGATTTGACTAGTTTCTAATACTCAATTCTATGTTTGATCGATCTGTTTAGTCATTCATTGTGTGGGTATTGGCTTGTTTTTTCAGCTTGTGCTAGCGAATCCCGGGCAGGCGGTGCTGGACAAGCTGCACGCCTCTGCATTTGCGGATGAAGTCGGAGAAGAGAGGATCTTCCTCACCGTGGCGGACGCCGTTTCGACTTTGGCTCCCAAGATGGAGCCTTAGAGATCGATCACATTTCATCTAATTGCAGATGCGTTTGATCAGTATATATACTGTTTTTAATGCTTTTCACATTGATCGACATACACCTCCCCTCCCCCCCCTTCTTTTTTTAACCTTTTCACCACTTTTTTGTTTCTTGACTTCTTCAGAGTTAATTTTCGTTAATTTTTGTACGTTGTAACCAAAGGATTTGTCCATTTGTTCATATTCAACGTTCCATAATATTATTGATTGCTCACTTTGGGTATTAGAAATTACTTTGGTAGGATAACTATAGTACTAACAAATTTTAAAATGGACAAGAAAAGAAAAAAAGGCTATGATTAGAATTACCTACATTCTAGTCAAAGACAAGCATTCTACATGGTCTGAATTTTGGGCTCTTGAATTGGACGAGACCCTAAACTAGAAATCAGGTGAATATTATCTTTTATCAATTTCTTTTTCCACATCAACTTTCATCATTTTGGACTATTGGTATTGGGCTACCGACAGCAAGTCACGGGTTAATCATAGTTTGCCTAAACAAGTGAACCACGCCGCAATTAATACAATTATGGGAGCAGCCCCCACACCCTATATAGAAATATGAAATATCATGCACCAAAAGCATAAATGCAATAATAATAATAATAATAATAAATCTTCACTGTAGAAATTAAATAGAATCAGAAAATTGGTACAAGTCACAAGAATTCATCCAATAATAATACTAAGGAGAAATAGCTCAAACTGAAATAAACCTATGTACTCATATCTAAGGAACTAAATCAAACATCGCAGCAAAAAGAATCCTCCCCCAATCTCAGAATAGAGTGAATGAAGCGGCAGCTAAGACGAGCAGCGCGACGGAGGCCGTGAGCGGAGAGGCGGCCGACAGAGTAGCGGCGGGCGTCGGGGCCGGAGAGACTTCATTAGCACCAATGCTGCCACTAGGAGGCTCCGCAACGGAGCTCGGAGACACTGCCAATGGAGATAGAGCTGCAAAACAAGATTCCATACTCAAAATTTGATGAAATGATCTAAACTAAATGAAATGAAGGAGTGAAATGAGAAAACACTAAACTAAATGAAATGTAGAACACAAGTAAAACTATACCTGAAATTAGGGAACAAAGTGAACATGAAATAGGCATGGGTTATTAAATAGTAGAATGCAAGAATAGATTATTAAACTATGTCAGATTTAAACGTGAAATAGAAATAAATTAGTGAGATCAGCAAGTACCTGGGGCAGCGCCGGTGCCAACGCTCACTGTTCACGAAATAAAAGAGGGAAAGAGGAAACAATTAGTATTAGAATTTTGCAAAAAAATTGGGGATAAAAATGAGCATAGAGAATAAAATTGCATAAAGTAAATTAAGATTTATTCACTCATTAACAGGATATGGATGTGATCCCCCAAATCAAATCCACCACAAGCACTTACCATATCTTCTCTCTCGTCTGATTTCAAACGATTAACACCGAATCAAATAAATCTAACACAGTAAATAGAATCGATTCGATATTTGACCATCCAAATCTGGCGAAGGACAGAAAAGAGAGGAGAAATCTTACGGCCGCAGTTGCTGACGGAGGGGGCGGAGACGTGGCAGGCGGCGGGGAGAGACATGGCCTTGGTGATGTTGAGCGTCACCCCCAACTGCGCGCTGTTGCGGAAGGCCTCGCAGAGGCACTCGGCGTCGGTTTTCAGCACCGTCTTCAGCCCCGAGCAGCAAGTCCCCTCCGGCTTCTTCGTCGTGCTCCCCGCCGTCACGAATGTCAGGCAGTCCGCCATGTTCAGCACCAGGCTCGAGCAGTCAACCGCCGGCGCCGGCGCCGATTTCGCAGCCGAGGATACCGCCGCTAGGAGGGCGCAGAGCGCGCAGATAACCGCCATTCTCGACCTCATCGCTGCCATTTCCGTGTGCGTGAAGCTCTGTGCGAATTGCAGTTCTGTTGAGAGAGAGATTTGAGTATGGAGGATTTCTGCGGGGGGCTGTTTATATAAGGGGATGGGTTTAGAGAAAAGCAGGGGTGGGACGCGTGGACTCTTACAGATAGTATGATTTTGGGGGTTTTAAAAGAGACGTTAATTTCGAAAATTTGAAATGCAGAGAGAGAGAGAGCGCTTAGGAGTAATTAATTTCGATATTAGTGCCAGTAATGATGCTACCAGTTTTTTCTTTTTGCTTATTTTGAGTTGGACCATTTGAAAATTTAAGCTCAACATCTTATGTAAAGAGTTTTGGGTGCCTCATTTAGCTATTTGAGCTAAGGCCTTATTGTTAATTTTTCAAATATTTAATAGGTAGGCCTTATTTGTGTTGCTTTTGTTAAAAGCAGTTTACCCCAGAAATTATGATCACGTCGACTAGCCGCTTTTTAAGTCTGAACAAATAAATGGGAAATTTTGGTCACAAAATGATTGGTTGGACACAACTTTTTTCCGGAACTGCGTTTTTCGTCCGTTATTAGTCAATTTTCTGCTTTTTCGCTATCAAATTAACCAGTTTGGAGCTGCAATGCGTTATCAGGGTTATTGAATTAATTATATATATTCCTACGTATAGGCATTTTCAAATTAAAATGGAAATGAAAGTATGCTGAGTTTAATTTAATCTAAAAGGAGTAATAAACTAATCATTCGATGCAGTTCAAGTAGGTAATTAATGCACCAAAAAAGGAATATCCGACATACATTATACTATGATTTAGTAAAAAATTACATCGTACATTTTATCCGTCTAAATTAATAGAGATTTTAAAATCTCAATTCGTCGGGATTTTGGACAATTTGTTCATTTGCCTCTTCAAAGTTTGAATTTATAATGATTATGACTCTATATATGAGCGCAAAAAATCTCTTTAATTTTGACCCACGGGATCTATTATTCGTACTAAGAACTTTTTAATGTCTTGTTTAAATTAAAATGAAATAGCAATTATCTAGTAATTTATAATAGTTCTATCTCATTATTTGTCAATTGTCAATTCACCAACAGAACTATGCAGTTTAAATACACTTTTGTAATGACAAGAGATTTGGTTAACTTTTGTTGTGCTTTTGCACAAAAGTTTGACTGCCTAAGGAATATGTCGGAAAATATTGAGCTCACTAAAGAATCCGAACAAATAATTAGTTTCTTAATTTCACTTCGATTCGATTCAATTATTTATGTGTATATATATTTTCTTAACTGGTTCCGTTAGCGAATCTGAACACCAATTCAAACTACATAATCTTTTAACTAAACCGATATGATTTGGTAAAATTAATTTCACGAAATATATGATTGCAAGATGCAAAAACATAGCTAGCAAATCCCCTTTTAAGTAAAGCTGCAATGTGAAATTATGGATGCGTATTGATGATGGCATGTGATGGTAATAGTGTGTAAAGATTCGGCAAAATGGTGGCGTAATGATTTGAGAAAGTGGGATTTCATGAAGTCGACCTAAAAGCGTGTTTTTGTTAAGGGCCCTCCAAATCACGCTTTGCCACTGAACTTTCGGTGCAAACACTACGAAGTTTGACTCAGTGCCCTTTTTCGTCATATAATTGGAACAAAATCATCATGTGATTGAGCCTAGGGATGGCAATGGGTCGGATCTGGGCCGGATCTAGCTTGGTTCAGATTCAGATCAGAAAATTTTAGGTTGGCTCCAGATCCGGCCCAGATCCGTCGGATCCAAAAAATAGGATTCATGTCCAGATCCGTCGGATCCGCGGATCCCCAGATTCGGCCCAGATCCATGTAGTTTAATATTCAAAATAAATTCGAAATAATAATAACAACCAGATAAATTCATAATATCACAATAACAAATAAAAAAACACCATAATTCTTACAGAGTACTACAACAATCCAAAATATTAAATTAATTATAATAAAAATATAATAAGAGAGAAGAGATGGCAGTGAGATCTGAGGGATGGTGAAGAGACGGACGAAGATGATGAAATAAGA
>JAYJMF010000080.1:864117-888495 GCA_036873715.1 Salvia sclarea
ATTGATCAATATAATCTTATCTTTAATAACAATTAGCAATGAAATTAGCAATGAACATTTGATTTGTTTGTTACTAATGATATGACTTTACATGACAAAAAACATGTTAATTGATATGTAAGACGTGCGACGCACGTCCCTTCTGCTAGTTATAGAAAAAGAAGAAGAAAAAAAGATCGTAAATGTTTTGCAGCATATAGATCCTAGATCCTTCTCATTTGGATATGCATTTATAAATATTTAACAAATCACGACTTATAAACACTTGCATATTAAGAATCCGAAACTAAAGTGACGTATAGAAGAGCAACCAGTAATTAAATAGTGAAGAATCAGCTGGAGCGTGATTAATTAGTTAATCCACACCCAAATATTCGTATTATTATAAGATAAGTTCCAATTCCACAACTAACCCCCAATGATTGGGTATCCACTTTCTCTACTTCTTCTTCCCTTTCATAAACTTATCCAAGCAACCCGTGAAGGTAGGACGTCCATTTCCGGTACATTTAATTCCAGTGTTATGAAATATGCTCAATTATTATATATCTCAAATCACAACAATCGTATAATGGGAATAAGATACTTTCTATTAATTCATAGCCATTACTATTTCTTTAGTGAATTAATTTTAGGCCGTGTTTGACAGGTGGTGTAGATTGAGGTGAGGTGATGGATATAAAGTCATTAATCCCGTCATTATTAATGCCTAAATTCAGTGAATTTGTATGAAAATGTAGACGAAACAAACTTTTGTTTTAACTTCTTGACATGGGTAGCTAAATCAAATCAACGATATCTCAATTTATTTTTCTTGAGGCATGATATTTTAATTTGTATGGCTATTATTATTAACTCAAGTGTCAACTCTATTATTAATAGGTATTGAAACATTGCTAGAGACTCGGGTAATACCCAAAATTGAAGGTTTAGGATTATGGTGATGGATATAGGTCATTAATTTCATCTAGTTTATTTTTCTATGAAATTTCTAAATTAGAATAGCATAGATGAAAAACAAAAAAGTAATCTCATACCTTTTCAGACTTCTAGAATTATTTTTTTCCAAGACATCCAAACGTTCCCTTCCCTTAGCTAAAAAAGAATAGAACAATTATGCGGCCGACATATCTTTGTCACACGTTTTGTTTTTTTCCGACTGGTTGCTGACATTCAATAGGATTTATTAGTTACACAAAATTGAACAATATATATAACCTAAGGATTAGACTTATGGAGTGGGGTATGTTCCCTGCATTATTAACGTTGGGCCTTTTAGATGCGTGACTTGCGTTGACACTTGAATATGCAGTTGCATATTATGTAAAATTATACTACTTTTTTTTTATTCCTCTAATTAGGAATAAAATGTTAAATGCTTTTTTCTATTGTATTACAAATTCATTGTCACAACTCACAAGATGCATGCATGACACACACCACCACGGTCATCGTCCTTGTCATTGTCGTAATTAATTTTCCTATTAAGTGTCTGATTAAATTTAAAAAAATTTGATTTGAAAGAATTCGAGTTCATAATTAATGTTTTATTTTGTAACTGGCACACTATAGATAATTAGATATACAATATTACCTTTTCTTACTTTTTTTTTTTTTTTATCTCATATCATATAGATAAAAAAAAGGTTTGTTAAGCTGTTTATTTATGAGTATTTGTTTCGGAAGAATATAAAATAGCTGACGAGCATATTGGGAAATGCTTATAATTTTAAGATATTAATTCTCTATTTCTGTAAAACATTATCTTTTCATTTGGTGTCAATGCTGAATCATGCATATTCTTTTTTTCGGCCAAACATTCGTCATCGTCACATTAATTTGTTGCTTAGCGGTACCGAACTAATATCAAAGGACGACTTAATAAATTAAATTTTATAATAGTTTTTATGTATGAGTCAAGCCAATTTTAGACTTATCATTTGACCTACATTTGAGAATATGTTAATTAAGAAGAATACATTTTTCACATATCCACTGAACTCTGCCACTTAACTAACCATCAACACTGTATCAAGAATTCATGATTATTGAATAATCGATATCCTACAGTCTAGTTTTTAATATTTTATAAATCTTAGATGAAATAAGAAATGAAGGTTATATTCGTCAAACACTTAAACTTTCGTTCAATTTTCAAGCATCAAGAGAATATGACGTCATGTTGACGATTAAACAAGCTAAGAGAGCTGCTAATTATGTTTTAACCAAATTAGTCTTGCATTAATCCCTTCTAGTTGGGCCCAAAAACGAAGTAATGCACCAAATTGAGATATCAATATAATTTTTTCTGATTAAATCTTTAATTTTGGAATTTTTTAAATCATGAATCCTGAGTGATCACACCTCTCGCTTAAGAACCAAAGAGTCGAGTCCGAATGGACATATAACATAACTTTGCATGTACAATTAGTTATTATATCTAATTCAAATCACATATTTCATCTCTCACGCAAAGTTATCTCTAGCCCTAGCTCATCAAAGTGGTCCTATAAATCCTTTTATTCAATATATACCTAAACAAGAAACTGGTCATTGAAAAAGAAAAATGAAAGAACCATACACATCATTGTCAGCACTAAGAGTTTGATGATGATTAGCTACATATACATGTAACAAATTTTATCTATTCCATCATAGCATAAATGAATTAAATAGTATAGTTAAGAAATTTGGTAGGTAGGTAGTGGCATGTATTTTAATACTGTTTAAATGATTACTGCAACAAATAAAGACGGGTGCATGGACACATGTATACATGCATCTAAATTTATTCTTGAACGTGGAAATTAATTAACTAGCTAGCTATAATGCAGTCAAAGCTGGGGCTTATTGTACAACTTTCCAGCATTATCCAATATTAATAAGTTGTGGTTTAGAAAATATTATGTTAATTAGTTACTTGATCGGTTAATTTAATTGATCGAATATCTACTATCTCCCTCAGAATATTAATTCGGTCCATTTTAGATCATATAAATCATTTTTGAAAAATAAGTTATTCAACAAAACTATTTACGGAACTTTAAAATTTGAAATGTTTTTCTACTTAATTACCTTATTTATATGTATGGTGTATTGTTGCCTTGTTGGCGTTGTGTGTGTGTGTTATTGTTTTTTTAGGGCGTGTGAGTGTTATTGTTGAAAATGTGTTTGGTTGGAGTAGGAATACTTTCTGGTTTTCAAATAAAAAACTATGATAAGAGTTTATTGGCTAGCTGTTAAGCATTGTGAGTTTAATTTTAAATTCCATATCACAAATAGGTCTTTATGAAATCATCTTTTATTTCATCAAACAAGCCCTATCTTTATATTTAATTTTCATGTAAAAGTTAAAAATGAGTGTATATATAAGGCTTAGGAACAAGATACTAACCAATGTAATAGTATATATTATTACTAGATTAATTATAAGAAAACTAAACAGTTACATTTGTAAATGTAATGTAAGAAGATGAACAGTACAGACAAAAATTATCATTATACATTAATTATATGCCTAAAATAAGTAATAATAATAGAAAATAGATGGGGCGTCCAATTGTTGGTCCCTTCGCACAATTCTAAACATCCACCAACCCTCTATCATCATCTTTGATTACTGCATCCAAAGCATGCTCTGCTTTATTTTTTTATTTAAAAAATTATACTTTTTCTACAAAACTGCGCGCGTTGATTTGTTAATTTAATAAACATTACAAATTATACTAATTTCGTACAATAAAGTAATTTTTTTTACGTTCCCTCACTTCAAAATTATTACTGTACTAAATATATGTATATTGCTAACATTTATACAAAAGTTATGTAGTGTTTATAATTAATTCTTAAAATGAAAATTTAATTTCAGTATTACATACCCCCCGTCCATCAAGAGTATACCACTTTTGCCATTTTGGGCGTCCACGAAAAGTATACCACTTTCCTTATTTGGCATATACCCGACACACATTTCTTATAATTTAACCCCACCCCAACTCAATATTTACCAAAATACCTATTATTCCCTTCACTTTTTACCTTAAAAGTCAACAAAGTGGGACCCTTTCTCCACTCACTTCACCTTTTTTCCACTTTAACATTTAACAACACACTTTTTCTTAAAACTCGTGTCATCCACCAAAATGGTATACTCTTGGTGGACGGAGGGAGTAGTATATAGTCGTGTTCGATTCTTTCCACGTAGAAATAAGACATCAATATGAATTGGCATGTCGTAAGTCAATTGTATAGGTCGGTCGATATTTTTTTCTTTAAATATAAATGAAATTAAATACATACTTAATGGGATCACTAAATACTAATATGAGTAGGTAGCTGCGACATATTATATATTTTTTAGACTATATCTCACATACAGTCGCAAATCTAATTAACATGATTCCAACCTTCAACTTATTAATTGGAATTGAAGCATCTTATTAATTGAGTTGTGCTTCTTAGTGAGATGTGTATTCTTTTTATAAAATAAATATATTGATAGAAATAATTGAATAGGGCTCTTATTTAATTATTTGTTGGATCATAGATGATTTTGTCCGATTATTGATATTTTGGCCCGACTCAAAAAAATTAGTACAAAATAAGACCTGAAATTAATTAGCCCCATGTTTACATTAATTTATGTCTAGTTAACCTTGGAAAAAAATATAAATATGATCATACCTTAACTTCGATCGGACTTACAATTATGTCATGTTGATTAAACGACATTAACACCCAAGTATGACTAGGGATTAGCCGAAGCTGACGTGGCTCGACCTTAACTTGGTTCCAAATCAATAAAATAAAAATATGCCTTAAGAAATATTTGATGTTACATAAATATTTCAAAAGCTGAGCCACAATCAATTAGTGAAAGTCGGTCTCGTCAGTAAATTTTAAAGGTGGCATCATACATAAGTGTGTAAAAACGAAGGCGAACGAAAATTTGTAAATTTTGGAATATCAAATAATTGTGGGACCAAATTATGCAGAGAAAAGCTGCTAATGTTATTTAGCCTTTGTTGCACAGCACTATTGAATCACAAGGATACTTACTGCAGCATGCAGGTAGGGGCTGCACCTGCATGCCCTATAAGACTAATTAATCCTAAAACGGGGGGAGATTTGAACTGTGCAGGCCTCATAATTGCAGATTTAATAATATCGTCGTCTAAATAAATAACAATCACATGCGTCGGTAGCATTGAATCTTTTCTAAAGTGGGAAAATCTTCCATTTATCAGTTTAGTAATCTACAATACTGAATACTTGGTGTGCAATGATTTCGTATTCAAGAACCTACAGTTTAATTATACATTACAGTTTCAAATTTTGGTCAAAATTAAGTGACAAATAGTCAAATACTAATCTTAGAAGGATTACCATGGTGGGGCCGGGGTGGGGTGATAATAAGCTACCAACCCATAGAATTTGAAATTTGTCCCATAAATAGGGAGAAAATTGAACGGCAGTTCTCAGCATTCTACATAAAGCTAATTTTATGTTTTATCCTACCAACTATTGATAAAATAAAATATTAAAATTAAAAATATGATGGAAAAAACTACATGTTTTATGAGCAATACTTTCTAAATTTGACTAGGAAACGGACTGGTTACTTTTGTGCAATAATTTCCAATTTTGTTTGCATTAATTTGAGAATGGTCTATATACGATATATTCATCTAAAGTATGGGCGGTTTTGCCATCAATGAGTACTGTAGCTTTAAAATTAATTGTTTCAATCTTAGCCAGGGAGAAAAGTCTACCAAAACCACTTCTTCAACATAATAATATATTTACATGTACAGATGCTTAGATTTGCAGTGTGATTCAAACTTGAAACTTTGAAGACAAGTTTCGCCTATTGTTTGTGGGATTTTTTATACTGATATTGTTCTAGTCATTGAGTCAAATAAACTGTATACGTTTTGATACGAAGTGGAATTAATACATGTATATGTGTGTTTTAACTAGTATATTTATAAAGATTAAAAAAAAAACTAGTAAATTTATACTAATATTAATGATTATATTTTTTATCATTTGTTTTTCTGTTGATATATCTTTCATTTTTAAAATATAATGTTCAATAAATGTAATTATATACATATTATTAGTTGTTAGACTTGCATCTCAATAAATTCAGTAGGAGCTGTTCACTTATATTGTTGGCCGGTTTCAATAAAACTTGCGAGACCTATTACCTCTATAGCCTATGTGCCTAACTATTAAAGATAATCCGTTTAACATCTCTAAATATAATCCCAGATAAACATAAATATATGCTTAATTGAGTAATTCATTTCTAAATCCCCATTACTCCGGCGGCCCCTTCTTGTACTTCTTTCTTGAGGCACATTTACGTTATGCCGGCCTAACGTTAGGCCGGCCCAATTAGTATATAAATAATGAGACCGACAACAATAATAGGGACAACAAACAACAAAGGGTTCCGCCTTAGGTTTCGATAGTTAATACTATAAATAATGAGACCGACAACAATTATGCTTTTATGGCCCGCTCCGGGTTCGCCTTTGGTTCCCCCTCGCTCGACTCATGACTTAGAATAAGAGTGACAAACAATTGGCCTAACGTTAGGCCGGCCTAACCCAAATATTTGTCTTCTTTTAAAGTTTAAATTTAGTTCTGATTAATTATATTACACGAGCCGACCTCGGTGAAAATATAAAAGTATTGAGCCTCTACAAAGTGTTAAAATTCTTTATTTTCACGATAAAGTACCAAAATTCATCCGAAAATAATAATTTTATGAGAGTTTTAAAGGAAGGGCATTGGTTAATTAATTAATAAAGAGTAAAGTATTTGGGTGTTTTGGTCAAACAAACGCAAGTCATCATCAGCTGAATTGCCTTAACTATCGCCATCCTCACTATTTGATTTCATACACGTCATATTAAATGAAATTTATAACGTATAGCTACATGAAGTTAATAAAGCTATATGTACATACATTTACATAGATATGAATTTGATTTAACTAGTTAACTAATTAATTGTTCTCATAAATATCAATTTTTTGAAAAGAGAAAAAAGAAGTAAGATGCAATGGATTGTAGTCACAATTTCTATATTATATCATAGGAATTCTAAAAATCAAGAAATACATGATACAAAGGCATAGAAAAAAGTTTATAGATACATTTTTGCATGCATGAAAAATAAAATAAAATTGGCACATAGCATCAAAAATAAAAGTTTATAGCTATCATCATGCCGTTATACGATATTTATTTTTTATGTAAAATTTATTACAAATATCAACTGTATGGTCTTTAATTTTGTTTGCTCATACATCACAACATTTTGGCGTTCCAATAAATTATGTTTCCTTCATTGAATTCAAACAGCTAGCTGGTGAGTAAAATTCCGTTTTCAAGATAGCACCAAGTTTATTTGTTGTATACATAAGAGATTATACTATTTCAAATGCAAAAAGAAACTAAACAATGGTATAATTATTTTTAAAAATTAATCCACGTCATCTCGTAGAACGTAACAGCCTGGCAGAAGACGGCCATAAACCACTTGCGTCTGCACACGTGTC
This sequence comes from Salvia sclarea, assembly GCA_036873715.1. Classification (NCBI taxonomy): domain Eukaryota; kingdom Viridiplantae; phylum Streptophyta; class Magnoliopsida; order Lamiales; family Lamiaceae; genus Salvia; species Salvia sclarea. The sequence continues at coordinate 871,688 of JAYJMF010000080.1, forward strand.
GTGAGCTGATGTTGACACTCCCTCGCTCACAGCTGTCTCCCTCTTTCCCCTCTCATATAAATACTCCCAAACTCGCACTCCAAACTATCAAACATTTCATCTCAATCCAAAGCAAAACCCAAACATGGCCTCAAATTACCAATTTGCCACTGTCTCTCTACCACTACTCTTCTTCCTCCTCTCCCTCTTCACCTCCACCTCCACGGCGGCGCTGGTGCAGCAGCAGCCTCTCCTCCTCAAATACCACAACGGCGCCCTCCTCAAAGGCACCGTCACCGTCAATCTCATCTGGTACGGCAAATTCACACCGGTACAGCGCTCAATCATCGTCGATTTCCTCCAATCTCTCAACTCCGCCGCGCCGGCGAATTCACCCTCCGTCTCTGCCTGGTGGAAGACGACCGCGAGGTACAACAGCGGCGGCGGCGCCACGACTGTCATCCTCGGTAAGCAATTCCTCGACGAAGGCTATTCCCAAGGAAAAGCCCTAAAAAACTCGCAGATCGTGTACCTCGCCGCCAAGGGCGGCCACGCGCCGCGGACGGTGAACGTGGTGCTGACTGCCGCCGACGTCGCGGTCGACGGCTTCTGCCGGAGCAGGTGCGGCAGCCACGGCGCCACCCGCGGCGCGGCGCGGTTCGCGTACGCGTGGGTGGGGAACTCGGCGTCGCAGTGCGCCGGCTACTGCGCGTGGCCGTTCCACCAGCCGGCGTACGGGCCGCAGACGCCGCCGCTGGTGGCGCCGAACGGCGACGTCGGCGTGGATGGCATGGTGATCAATCTGGCGACGGTGCTGGCCGGAACGGTGACGAATCCGTTCAACAACGGTTATTTTCAGGGATCGGCGGCGGCGCCGCTGGAGGCGGTGAGCGCGTGCACGGGCGTGTTCGGGTCGGGCGCGTACCCGGGATATCCGGGGAGCGTGCTGGTGGATAAGAGCACGGGTGCGAGCTACAATGCGCAGGGGGTGAATGGTAGGAAGTATCTGGTGCCGGCGATGTGGGACCCGAAGACGTCGCAGTGTACGACACTTGTTTGATTGGTAATCCGGTGCGGGCGAGTGTATATATGTTAATATATGCGGGCGCTTGTGTGGGTTGTACTTATTTTGTACATTTTCTCTTTTTTTTGGTCATATGAAAAATGTGTGGAAATTGCAATAGAGGAATATAATAATATTGGAAAAGTAATGTTTAAATCAATCGATTTGGAGTGAGTGCTGTTTTGCTTTTGAAAGGGGGAGTATTAATATCAATAGATTAATACAAAATGGGAGTGAAGGAAAGGTAAGATTCGTTCTTATCGACTTCAAATTATTATGTGTACGGTTTCTGAATGACACAGAACAAAATAATAGTAATTCTAAATTGTTAGGAGAGTGCGCCACGTATTTTGCCTGGCGCTGCATATCATAAGAATCCATGAATGCAATTTTATCGAACCCGGGCCATCTGAATTATTATCCGCATCTATTCATTATAATAATTGTAAATTTTAAATTCGTTAGTTCTAGTTTTATCGATTTCATTATGTTTTTGATTTTTGGAACAGGATGCACAGTCCGATGAGGATGCTGTACTTATTTATAATCTAACACCCTAAAATAGTTTTAAGTATAGTTCAATAATTCAGTTATCTTAATTCTTAATACGTCAAGGTTTGGGACGTGAAGTGACGAATGATGGTGTGCCTATGCCATTAAAAACCTTTAAAATGAAATCCTCAAATTTTAATGAATAAACATGAACTTTCTATAAAACAGAGAAACTTTTGGTTTATATTGCAAAATTTCATAAATATGTGCATTTTGTTGCAATTTGCCGTTCTTTTTAATGTGAGAGCATTTTGAAATCGAACTGTCTTAACTCATTCACATAAAGGATTTCTTAACTTTCGGAATCCACTTGATTAATTTAAATTTTGTACGGGCATATGACAAAAAGTAATAATCCAGAGAAGCATGAGCTATAAATTTGAAAAATCTTGGACGTAAATCGCTATATGGATACTATTCCTCTTTCTGCATGCAACTTGCAAGAGATGCCCACATGCTTCATTAATTCTTAATATAATATTTTGATGGACAAGATAAGTATGTGGATCACCAATTATAGAAATTTATTATTTACTATATTTATTCCAAACTATCTTGAGTCCACTAATAATATCATTATCGTACGCATACAAACAAACAGCACTTAAAATAAAATATAATTAGATAGGACTGAAATAGGATATCTATAGAATCTTCGCAAAACTCAGTAGAAAATTATCAAGTTGGTTTATGCATACAGTTGCTGGCTGGCAAAGGATGTTGATTGCTAACAAATCAATTTATAACCCCAAATGGTGCTTTCACATAATCTCGTGACTTAGTCATGTAATGTAACTCTACGAGGGTTCATGATTGAGGCATTCTCACATTTTCATTTAAATAATGCTATTAATCTACCTAACCATCAACTCACCTGGGAAATTTCAGCTTTGAATTCTATTAGTTATTGAATTAGTTAAATATGGGGTGGTTAGAGTCTTACAAATTCTCAAATTGCACGAGAATTTCAGGTCGAGCCGGTCACGCATGACTTGCCTACTTCTGTTTGGAATGGGCTCCGTCCCAAGTTAGAAACATGGCATTCTCAATATAACTTGCGTTAGAATAGAAATACGGTGATAGTTTCTCAACAGTTGACAACATAAAATCGATTCAGACCAAACATAGTCGATTTCTACAACGAGCTTCTGTCATTAATATACGTTACAGTCTTGCCACACGAAGGCGTAGAAACAAATTCTTTTGCACGACTCAATACACGAAAACACACATATATGTATGTATATACGAGCAATTCATGATAAAACATGAAGAACTTCAACAAAGGACTCTATAAAGCACATAGTTGCTGAGTAAGGCAGCTTTGAGCAACCTTAACTCTCACAGGCACGCCAATGATTTGTCTAAATCAAGTACCGAAATGCAGTATGTCAAACAACCCTCTTCACTAGAAGGGACGTAGAGGTTCTTACAGCCTGAGAGATGGGAAGCGCTGTGATCCGATTCTTCTCTTTCTAAGTCGCTCTGCGATGATGAAAGCAAGCTCGAGTGACTGGGAAGCATTTAGCCTTGGATCACAATGGGTGTGATAGCGTGAGCTTAGATCGTTGTATGTGATCGTTCGAGACCCTCCAACACACTCTGTCACATTCTGCCCAGTCATCTCCAAATGCACCCCTCCTGGATGGCTTCCTTCTTGATCGTGTACGTCGAAGAATGCTCTCACCTCAGCCTGCCATTACGACATCACACTCATCAATGATTCAATATATGAAGAGCAAACACAGAATATGTCCTATCAACAATAATACTAATAGTAGCACAAAAATGGAGCAACATACTGTAATAATTATTGCTACTATTGAGGCTCGTTTTCCCCGGGGAAAGAGCCTTGAGGGTTTATTAATTCTTACTACTATTGAAGCTAGTTTTCACCCAGGGAAAGGGACTCAAGGGTTTGTGAAAGGGGCACCTAATTTTGCATTTTGCACTTTTAGGGGAAGATATATGTGTCTTTTTTTTTTTTTCTAGAGACAGCAGCTTTTGAATTTTTCAACATATAAAACCTTTTTCCTCCTTGATTTGGTTTTAAGACTCACTTGATTAAGGCTAGTTTCTTGTCCACCTTGCTAAATGGCCTACTTACAAAGAACCTTAATCATGAACTAAGCCATAATGCTGAAATATTGTCAATATTGTCTCATATTTTCCATTGCACTATTTAATATTGATATGTTCCAAGGTGTGAAGTAGTGTTGCACATCAACAAATTATTTGTTGGTGACAAACAAAATAACCTTCAACTAAGAGTTCAAAATTGTTATGTTTCATGGGAGAATCAAAATTGTAACGTCTCGTATAACCTTCAACTAAGAGTTCAAAATAACCTTAGAAACTTGGGGTTTTGGAAGGCGATGGCAAATGTTAGATGGTTGCTAGACGAGCCTATTCCGTTCTCGTACTAAAGAAGCAACTTAAGGCTGTGCAAGAAGGAAAAAGAGAAGGTAGCAAGCGTACCCTGATAGCATCGAAGGAGCGGGTCTTGAGTCCACAAGGAGCTTTAATGGTGTTTCCATGCATGGGGTCACTGACCCAAGTGACAATCTGACTTGCTCTGCGAACAGCCCTTATCAGAGACGGGAGTTTCACTCTCATGTTCTCAGCCCCCATTCTCACGATTACCGTGATTCTTCCCGGCTTATTGTCAGGATTCAGGATATCAATGAGTTTCACTAGCTCATTTGGATCCATCTTATCACTAACCTGCACCATAGCCCAAAATGAATGAGATCTTAGCCATAAAAATTTCAACTAATGCTCACGTAAAATATAAAATCAGCACACCTTGATTCCGAGAGGGTTGGCAACTCCTCTCAAGAATTCAACATGGGCACCATCTAACTGCCTCGTTCTCTCCCCAACCCAAATCATGTGGGCAGAACAGTCATAATACAGGCCGGAAGTCGAGTCCTCTCTCGTAAGTGCTTGCTCGTAAGGCAGAAGTAAGCACTCGTGCGAGGTCCAGAACTCCGTAGTGGTCATCAAAGGGTGGTCAGCAGTAAGACCACAGGAGGCCATGAAGCCAAGAGCCTCATCAACCCGATTAGCCAGTTCACGATACCTTTTAGAATACCAAGAATAAGACTATCATTATTGGAAACCAAGACTAAAGGAATAAAGGGATCTAGTAGATCAAATACCTATCACCCTGCTCGCTGTGTTCGGTAAAATCGAGGTTCCACTGGGTGACCCTCTGCATAGCGGCATAGCCTCCGGTTGCGAATGCTCTGAGTAGGTTGAGTGTAGCCACGGATTGGGTATAAGCTTTTATCATTCTCTCGGGGTCCGGAATTCGTGATTTCTCAGTAAAAGCATCCCCATTAACATTGTCCCCACGGTAACTTGGCAGCTTGACACCATCCTTCTCCTCGAATGGATCGGATCTTGGCTTAGCAAATTGCCCTGCCATTCTTCCCACCTACAGAGAACAATTCCAAGATATCAGATTCATTCGCTACTATTAGTGGCACACAAGTCACAGAAAGAGACAAATCATAGAAAACATATGCAATCCGTGGAGGAAACATGAGTAATTAAGTTTCTTCAAATTTCTTACTATTAGCTAAAACCCAATACAACATCAACTCAAAGAGGCTTTAGTATTATCAATATATGCCCTAGAAAAGATAAATAGCCAAGACTTCCTATATCACTAACTGCATTTCATAACAACCCCTTGCAACAAGAATTACTAGAAACTTAAGTGACTATATCAAGATATTAAATTGATACAAATAACAATCTCACTAAACTTGGCCACTTTGAAATTTCAACCTCAAACAAACATCAGAATCACAAACTAACGATTGAAAGAAAAAGAATAGCTTATATCACTGGGCTGAGCATATATGAAACCACAAAGAAGCAAGCTTTAATTTTGGAGTAAAATGTAGAAAAAAGAGGGAGAAATTGGATTACCTTAATGATAGGCATCTGGCCACCAAACATAAGCACAACCCCCATCTGCAAGAGCACTCTGAAAGTATCCCTAATATTATTGGCGCTGAACTCCTTGAAGCTCTCAGCGCAATCCCCGCCCTGCAAAAGGAAGGCGTTGCCGAGGGCGGCCTGTCCCAGGCGCTCCTCGAGGCTGCGGGCCTCACCGGCGAAGACGATCGGAGGGAAGGATTCGAGAGTCTTGAGGACTAAATCGAGGGAGGCTTTATCCGGATATTCTGGAATTTGGTGGGCTTTCTTGGATTTCCAGCTCTCAAGACTCCAGCTTTTCGAAGGTGGGGCGACGGCGGAGGGCGGCGGCTTGGAGGATAGAACGGCGGAGATTGATTTTGATCTGGGTTCGGTAACTGGGGAGGGTTTGATGGGAGATGAGTGCTTGGCGGTGGAGGTGGGGCGGAGGAAGGGATTCGGCAGGGCCACCGTGGAGGCCGGGTGTGTCAGAGACATTGCCTTTGCTTGCATGTTTTTGCTCTGTGTGTGTGTGGGTAGAGAGAGAGAGAGAGAGAGAGAGAGAGAAGAAGGAGACTACAAAATGGAAAAGTAGGTGGGAGCGATGAGGATTGAGGAGGCAAGAGTGGCTCAAAGACAATTAGACAAGAGTGGAGGGTAGATGGAGTAGGACTTTTTTAATTTTTATTTCGAGATTTATTTTTATTATTTTTTAGGTAGTATTTATGTTTGGAGATTGAAAAGGTAAATTATGCAATATTAATTCAAGATTATAGAAAATGGGGATATACTCGGGGTTGGATCTAGACCCGGGCTTCGCCTCCGCAGTCGCATGGTCATTTTTTTTAATGTTATTATATTTATATTATAGTTGTATTTTTTCAATTTTTATATATAAAAAATATAATTTCGCTCATCTAATTTTATTTCTAAATACAAAAATATAATTTCACTCGTTTATCGGCAAATTCCTAGCTGATATACTTGTTTCTTACTTACTAATTAATGAGACGGCATAGAATATGATTGTGATATTGAGCAGCCGGTACGGTAGGTATATAGCTAGAACAATAGGACCACAAATTACAGATAAAGTAGTATGTCGTTGTGGAACTTTTTTTAATTAAAGTTAGAATCGAATTTGGAGATCCTAGATTCCTATGTTAGCTCAAAGTTTGATCTTTGTGCTAATTGCTCTTTTTGTTTTACAAATACTTTTCAACTATAGGTACTAAACCCTTTATTTATTTCATTTGTTAAATTGTTCACTTTGAAACGTCAACTTGTTCAAGAATATACCCAGTGTCCAGGATCTTCCTTCAATGGGCATGCCTTCGTCCTCATCCATTGACACCTACCACCAAGCTTGAGATAGAATTATTCCACTATGTTGAAATGTGGCATTGTCAATGCCACGAGGCACTTGGAAAGTCCTTGCATAAAATTTCTTTAGATAGACGTATAATCATTATGATTTCCATGAATGTCAAATAAAGTTAGCTGCCACTCTATTTTGCTTTGTTCTTGTTTTTAGGCCGAAAATCCAACTGCGAAAGCATTTAGGTACCTTCAATTTTATTATGCATTTACCAAATTGAAATAATAGCGCAGAAGAGGTTCAGGAATATCGAAAGGTTTCACCCTAAATCAGTGCAATTTTGGAAATCAAACAGCAGGAAAAATACCTTGATTCTCAACATAGACGTGATCCAACAATACACATCTTTTCGGAGGAAAATAATAACAAACGAAAATGGCAAAAACAGAATCGTTTTAATTTATACCTACAAGCAGAAGAGAAGAGTGATTACACTAAAAGCTTCACTTTCCTTACATATTACCACCGCCGATCACGAAAGAAAAAAAGGCACGCAAAAGGGTAATTAATTACTCCAGGAGCATGAGGTTTCTGAGAACCTGAGAATCAGAAGTAAGGGCTGTATCTCATGGGTACTCTAAACCTTGGAATTTTCCTGCAGGGGAGATAAAAAGAACATCCTTTACGAGTGAATCACGAATTCAAGGGCTATCCTGAGATTGTAAAGACAGTTCCCACAAACATTCTACTACTATTTTACATGGTAAAGAGACTGATCCATACCCGTATCCATAAGGAGAATATATATATGGAGCAGCCATGAAAGGCGTCCTAGATCGATAACCCATTTGGGGATTGGAACGTCGAGGCCGGAATTGCTTCATGCCAGGAACGTTGGTCCTCTTGGCAGATACCTGGAGACAAAACATGCAGAAATGAAACAAAAACTATACTAGGTTTTGACGTTGAAGTGGCTCCTTTGGGTTCATGAAATGAATGCATAGCAGGATGTGCTAGACCTTCAATTGGCGCCCATGAAGTTCGGACTCATTCAGAAGAAGAGCTTGCTCGACAGCTTCAACCTCAAGGAACTCAACGTATGCATACCCCTTAGGTTGCCCATACTTGTTAGTCCTGATAGTTACTCTATTCACAGTCCCACAAGACTGAAAATGCTGCTGTACTTCCTCAGGGATGCATGCATAATCCACCTATACAGCAAAACCTACCGTCAGATCCAATTGCTTAAAACAACAAAGGCCACAGGTAAACAACAATAATGATTCAGATGACTGTGTGTCTGCATGCATAATGTAATTATTAAATTATTCTTTATTTATTGCATCAATAAATATCAAATTTATCCAAACACAAGTACATTTAATGGAACATAATAACAACGAATCAGGTCATATGCCCATAACAGCCCAAGAACAGTATAAACCTACAGGTCAATCCACTAAGTCTAACAGCATTATCTGTGAACATAAAATTTCATTAACAGATCCATTATCTAAGCTCAAGTGCACATACAAACACTAGGAAAAAACAAAAGGCACAATAGAAAGATGAAAACTTTATAGATAGGTAAGCTATCTATTATTATAAACCATAGATAAGGTCTCCATTGACCAGCAACGGTCAGTGTAACAGTTATCTGATGCAAGCAAAGCACACAAATTTACGAAGAGAGCAAATAAAATTTAGAGAATAATATGCATTCTTCCGCATACAGTGATCTTCTACTAATGATTCTTATCAGCAAGCAAATGAAGAAGGCAAACATCACACAAACAACAATCACTGCTTGTTTCCTAGAGGAAGAACACAAGATAATACTTGACAAATAGAGGACACATGATACAATAGAATTTGCAGATATATGTTGCTTGTGGTAAGTCCTAAGAACTTACAAACTCAATGAATAAGAAATCATACAGACAATGAAAGACATTTCAGGATCCCATGGACAAGCTACAAGACAATGGTGAATCCCGCAAGTACAACTCATGAACAAAAAAGCAGCCTCACATTGCCAACAAAGACTGATCGAGCATCCACTTCTTCCCTATTTATCTGATTAGCTGCAGCTGCAGCAGGATCTGCTGCAATAAGAATAAGCATACCAGTATAAATAAGATGCATTCATGAAGAATTGGATGTTGTCATCTATAATATTATGAAGAAAGTCGGAATCTGTCACTTGGGCGAATCCCTACAACCGCAATTATATCAGCATTGTATTTGTTACTTCACAATTCACAATGTTCATCCAATATAGTTACAACAAAAATAAAGGTCACACAATGCAGGTATCATGTGCTGCTCAGACAAAATGTGATCCATCTTAGCCGAGAGACACAAATTAAGTGATAAATGCTAAAAGTTTCTAAAGCTTATGGTGAATGTCAAACAGTATTTACCAACTTACCAGAATATACGCCTGAATAAAATTATTCTCTACACGTTAACAGCAGTGTCTATTAACATGCAAAATGAGTAATTTCAAACACAGCTTTCAAAATCCAAGAATAGCATTATGGTGACACATTCTTCCTTCTCATAATCAAATAGACTAACAAACATTATGCATGTGCCTTCAACCACAAACAAATTTGTCATGGTTCAAGCCACAAAGACACTTGAGTTCAATAGATCAAAAGGTGGAATCATACATATACAGCAAAACCTTCTCTTCTAAAGAAATAGCACAGAATACGATGCTGTGATTATGAATTAAGAAACCAAAAATGAGACAAAAATATGTTTACATTATTATAACACCACAATGAGAAAAAAGGAGCATAACATTACAGCTTAACAACTCATTCATTCCTATTGATTGTCCAATCACCAAAGCAATCGGGCTCCCAGGTAACTTCTAATTGCAGAATCAATCCTTCCTACTATCAATTAACAGAAAATAAAAAAGGTTGCACCAGTTACATGAGATCAGCTAAAGCTGAAGACAGGACTAGGAATTTACATACACAAGCAGAACATATCACGATTTCGTACGGTAAATACAATATCCAATAACCAATAATCACGTCTTGCACATGTCGAAATTGTAATCCCTAATAGCAACATTAAGAGAAAGTGTATACAATGAGTAAATAAACGCTGTAGAGGGAGAAGGGAACAACCTTGGGCGGCGCCCATTTCCTGCTCGACTTTCGCCTGCATTTCCCGAAGAGCGGCAGCCTCATCCTCCATCTCCTTCAGCCTCTTCTTCATATCGTCCAGCTCCTTCAAACACGCGAAATCACAGATTATAATAGTGTTAGGGTTTCCATGATAGAGATAATGAAATCGAATGAAAATTAGATAACGGGAAGAATAAGGTGTTATGAAGAGAAAATCGATAGGACATACAACGGCACCTCCGTCTTCCGCCGCCGCCATCTCGACGTCGCCCTCCATCGCTCTCTCTCTCCCTCTCTCCCACACGGGCACTCTCACAGAGACACTCAGTCCTTTTCTCTGTCGCGACAAAGAGAAATTATTTGTGCGTGAGATATAAAATATACGGATTGACAGTTTTGTCCCTGAAACATTCGCTTCATGTCATTTTGGTCCCTGGTAATTTATCCATTTAGTAGTATGATATAAATATTCTAAAGAAAGATTAATTATTAGAATATTCTATTAATAATCTCTTCTTTCATTCACAGCAAAGAAGTAAGAAACTGATTTTTTTACCATTAATTTTATTGTTATTTTACTAAAACCTACCGAGCCTAGAAAACAATTGAAAGGTGATTTCGTCCCTATTTTCCCAACTCAGCAGCAGCTGATCATGTCATGTCATCGGAATCTTCAAGCAATACCCCAACATTTATCTTGAACCCTAATTCAATTTTCTTGCAGCATCTTACTACAGTCTCTGAATCAGAGAGATTGGAAGAAAATGTTTACCCTCAAAATCCACACCGTCGATTCCCGCCAACCGCTCCACACCACCTTCACGTCCGCCGCCGCCGCCCACCGGAATGATGCTCTGACGCCTGGTGAACTGATGGGCGTCGCCCACCTCTTCCGTCAGCTCCCGTCCGCCTCCGCCCCGCCCATCACCCTCGCCGATATAGCCGCCCGGACCACCCTCGTATTCGTAGTTGCCGTCCCCAATTATTTGTCTGCAGATGATTTCCTCCACTTCTGTGGAAAAGACGTCGCTCACTTTGAAGAAATCCTCTTTTTAAGGTATAGAATTTTTCACCATTGAGCTAAGAGAAGATGTCTTGTAGAACCTCCAGTATGTGCAATCGGTGCCTAGTCGATAACTTATTTGTGTAATTCATCAGCTTTTCTACAAGATACATATGTATACTTCAATGCGATCAGTAAATAGTTAGTATTAGCAAATTGATGTATGAGTAAACTCTTATACCATATACCTGGAGTGTCTGTTTGAATATGTACGATTAATAGAATTTGTCTTTGTTGTCTGGTTTGAATTTTCTGCTTCTGTAGAAATGAGGCCATGGAAGATAGGTACAGTGTCTTGATCAAATTAGAAAATCGGATGGCAGCTGATGGTTTCTACTGTAGTTATAATGGCAAGAGATTTAAGCCAACCGAGGTATTAACGATCAAAATTACTCGGTTCACCTGTCACCACTTCCCTCACTTCCTGATTTTTGGGTGGTTTAATACTTTCAGGTTGAGGTCTGCCATATATATTTTGCTCAAGCTGTCGAGTACACCGGCTCTGCAGAAATCGCAAATATACCCCCACCTGGTTATACTGAATTGCCCTCCTGCCCTGTTTGTCTTGGTCAGTCACTTTGCTAGTCTGAAAGACTGAATTTGTTGTTTAGATTTGTCTGTGGGCATTTATTTGTGCTTTCGCGTGTTTTTCAATGAGGGGGCATGTAATTTTGCATCTAAGCTACTATTTTGACTTTGTGGGAGTACATAATCTCATGATGATCTATCTGTTTTAATGAAAATATTAGAGAGATTGGACCCAGATACTAGTGGAATACAGAGCACGTTGTGTGACCATTCTTTTCATTGTTCTTGCGTCTCGAAGTGGACATTCTTGTCTTGCACGGTCAGTTATTCACCTATTTCACTATTGTATATGTTTTGTTTATTTTCTGCTTACCTGGTAAGATAATAAGAACACGGTTCTCACATTTGACTATGCATCTTCTCAAGAGTCCTATATAGCAAGCCGAGCCCTGAGTTGATGGAGAGCTTAAGCCATTACAATTGAGAAGCACCAGATTTAGACTTGTTTGCATTTCATGAATTCTTTAAATCCCAAGTATGTACATTCATTTTTAAAATGGCAAAATGAAAATGTTAGCACCAGATTCTAACATATATAGGTAAAAATATATATCCTAGATGCATTATATAGGTAAAAATATATATCCTAGATGAACCTATTCACAGACACGCAGACTATAAATTAATATACTCAACTGTAGATAATCCATTTCATTCAACTGTAATGGTCATCAGTCCATCAATATGTTATTTTTTCAGTTAATTTTGCATTTTGTTCTATATATCTTCTCTCCCAAAACTCAGTATGTCTTTATTCCTTTTGCCTTGTGTCTCAAAGGTTTGCCGACTTTGTCAACAACAAGATGAAATGCCAGCCTGTGCTATATGTGGAACTTTTGAGAACCTTTGGATCTGTTTGATTTGTGGTTTTGTAGGATGTGGAAGGTAATTTGTTATGAGCTTGAGATACTTCACTTTAAGGCCCCAGAATCTCTGCAAGCCTTGTGTTTTCATTGATCTTGCTCGTATGCGTTGATGTCAAATTAACTGACTGTAAAATTTTGTCAATATAGATATGCACAAGGTCATGCTAGTGAACATTGGAGTGATAAGCACCACCATTTTTCTCTTGATATTGAAAAGCAGCAAATCTGGGATTATGTTGGAGATAAATATGTTCATCGGTTGAATCAGTCAAAAGCAGATGTGAAATCAGTTGCTGTAAATTCACGGTGCAGTACAGTTGAAGACTGTGGAACATGTGGATATGGGGAAGATGAAGGGTTGGCTGGTGCTCTTTTCAGTAGTAAAATTGAAGGGGTAATTCTCGCCGATCTTAATGATGTCGTACAAAACTTTTTGTAACTTTATATATGATCTAAAGCTTAAAATTTGGGGAATTTCGAAAGAGTGTCTCTATTTCCAGAGATTTGACTTCTGTCAATTCTGTTTCTTTTGGTAATAGATTCTAGACGAGTACAACCATCTTCTGGCAATGCAGCTGGATGAGCAGAGACAGGTATCTAGAAATATGCTTATTCTTTTAAATCCAATGGTACTTGCAATTAGAGATGCAAGTCAAGCTGCATCTTTTTTTTCTTTACTTACCATTTTACCTTCTTTTGTTTGCCAGCAATATGAAAAATTGCTTGCTGAAGCCAAAAGTGGAAAAGAGAGCTCGATAAAGACAGCTGTGGACAAGGCTATATTTTCAAAAACACTTGAACTTGAATACAAATGGGAAAAATATGTGGAGGAACAGAAAGCTGTTTCAAATGTAAGCTTCACTCACAGTGATTATCAAGCTTTTGGGTTATTCTGAGTCCTAAATATACCTAATTTGTGTCATCTATCTTAATATTAAATATCCTTCTTCTTGTTGCTTTAGAGGAACCAAGAGCTTATGAAGAAACAAGTATTCCTGCAGAATAAGTTCAAGGAAATTGAAGAAAGGTAAACAGAATTTCTCCATCTGCATATATTCTCATTGCTTATATCGTGTGGCAGTATGATCTCTACATACATCAATGCAAAATGTGATGTTTCGTATACAGAATTTTCCTTTTACATGGTCATCATATTGACGTGTATCTCAAAATTCCGTTTCTATAGGGAAAAATCAATCATCAAGTCGAAGGATGAACAGATTTTAGATTTACAAGAACAGGTATATATACTATACTCTGCATAATTCATAATTGTATACAACTTATTCGGGCCTATATTAAACTAAACTAAACCGCCATGCTGCAGATAAGAGACCTGAAAGTATATGTGGAAGCCCAGAAAATGGTTACGGCCATGGGAGACTCGGATAGCCTTAAAGGAGGAACTGTTTTGCCCGTTGAACCGAATCAGGCATCATCCGGCAACGGCAAAAGGCGTACCAAGACTGGCCGACGGAGGAATTAAATATTTGACAGCATTTCCAGCATTTAGTTCTGCTGGTTTATCCCATGTGGATCTTTCAACAGGAGGTTTAAGATATGTGCTCATGCCCCTTGTAAATTGATTCAAAACTTGCTATGATGGATGCTCTAAATATATTTATTTTTTAAATTCAAATCAGTTATATCGGTTAAATCGCGGTGCCTTTGCATCTTCCTCTTTTCTTATATATTATTATAACTGCAGGTAACCAATGTTCCAATCAAAATTCACTATCCTTAATACTATATTTTATTTTGTCTTCCTTTACTTGTCTCTATTTCAATATGCATAAATACACGTTTTCTTTAGAAGAAGAAAAATATCAAACAAAAGAAAACAAAGAGAAAAAGTTGTCCACAAGTTCCTTCTCTGCTTTCACTATCAGAGATTCAGAGCCTCTGTATTTTTCACACACTGCACCATTGATGCTTCCTTCACTACAACAATGGAGGTCGCCTTCGCTCCTCTTCTCTCTCCTCAACCCACCTCCCTCCGTCTCTCGCTCTCTTACATCTGCCGCTGCCCCGCCGGCTCCACCACCCCCTCCCACATATACTCTATCCTTCTCTTCCACCACAGCCACAAGAAATCCCACCACCCCCTCCACATAACTCACAAGAAATCCCTCACCTCCCCCCTCTCCTCCTCCTCCTCCACCGCCCCTCCCGCTCCACCACCTCCGCCGCCGCCGCCGCCACCGTCTCCACCTCAACAAGGGGCCAAACCAATCCCATTAACAATCTCACTTGCCGTAGGCGCCATCCTCTACTTCTTCATCCCGAGGCCCTCCGAACTCACCCCTCAAGCATGGCAGCTACTCTCCATATTCCTCTCCACCATCGCCGGCCTCGTCCTCGGCCCCCTCCCCGTTGGCGCCTGGGCCTTCCTGGGTCTCACTGCTACCGTCATCACTGGCACCCTGCCCTTCCCCGCTGCCTTCTCCGCCTTCACCAACGAGGTCATCTGGCTGGTCGTCATCTCCTTCTTCTTCGCCCGTGGCTTCGTCAAGACCGGCCTGGGCGACCGCATCGCCATGTACTTCGTCAAGTGGCTGGGTAAGAGCACCCTCGGCCTCTCCTACGGGCTGACGTTGAGTGAGGCCCTCATCGCTCCGGCAATGCCCAGCACCACCGCCCGAGCCGGCGGTGTCTTCCTCCCCATCATCCAGTCGCTGTCGCTCTCGGCCGGAAGCATCCCCGGAGATCCCTCCATGAAGAAACTAGGCTCCTTTTTAGTCCACACTCAATTTCAGGTCAATCCTCTCTCTTTTTACTATTTTGTATTATTTTCTTGACCAGGCCATGCTCTTATGCTCTTAATTTGGTGTTTGTACAGTCTTCTGGTAACTCGAGTGCTCTGTTCTTGACTGCAGCTGCTCAAAACCTGCTCTGCCTCAAGCTAGCAGAGGAACTAGGAGTCGCAATCTCGAATCCATGGCTTTCGTGGTTCGAAGCTGCTAGTCTACCTGCATTCGTCTCTCTTCTATCCACACCATTCATTCTATACAACCTCTGCCCACCAGAAATCAAAGACACACCGGAAGCCCCCGCCATCGCCGCACAGAAGCTAGACCTCATGGGACCCCTCACGAATAACGAGCTCGTCATGATCTTCACCATGCTTCTCGCGGTTTCCCTTTGGGTTTTTGGGTAAGTCTCGATACCTCTTTGATGGTGGGACACAACGATTCGCACAAAATTTGACGATTTTGGGGGGGAAATGATTGGTGGGGGCTCAAGCCCCCCCCCCCCTGCCCCTTAACCGCTCTGCCTCTGACAGCCCTCCGTGCAGGGATGCACTCGGCATCACCAACGTGGTGGCAGCGATGGTGGGGCTGTCGATACTGCTGCTGACGGGGGTGCTGGATTGGGACGACTGCTTGAGTGAGAAGTCGGCCTGGGACACGTTTGCTTGGTTCGCGGTGGTGGTGGGGATGGCCGAGCAGCTGACGGCCCTTGGCATCGTGGGGTGGGTGTCGAACTACGTGTCCATGTCGTTGGTGTCGCTGTCGTTGGGGTGGCCTCTCGAGCTCTTGCTTCTTCAGGTGGCCTACTTCGCCATCCACTATATGTTCGCGAGCCAGACGGGCCACGTTGGGGCGCTGTACGCGGCGTTCCTTGCGATGCATCTGGCCGCCGGAGTGCCCGGCGGGCTCTCCGCCTTGGCGCTTGCTTACAACACCAGCTTGTTTGGTGCCTTGACGCATTACAGCAGCGGCCAGGCTGCTGTTTATTTTGGAGGTACGACGTCGTTTCGCTCTTCACAAAATCTTTGTTAAGTTGTGGCGATTTTGTACATTTAAATGGTGGTTTTTATAATGTGCATGCGGGTGCAGCTGGATATATGGAGCTTCCTGATGTGTTCAAGTTCGGATTCATCATGGCCGTTGTTAATTTGGTGATTTGGGGAGGTGTAGGGGCGTTATGGTGGAAGTTTTTGGGGCTATATTAATGGTTGATTTTCTTTGTGATGAGATATAGGCGTATATATTGAAATTGAAATAGAAGATGAAACACCAGTATATTGCAATATATTTGTGTGTCTCGAAGCAAATGACTGGACATACTTTTTCGAGTTTGTTACGACTTTGTAAATATTGTAAGTGATGAACTGATGATGAATTTCATTGAGTATAAACTTTGAAGCTCTTTATCAATGACAACTAGATTGTATTCCATCGAAATTCGACGGGAATCATTTTATGCCATAATTAGTATGTATTTTTATTAAAAAGGTTAGTTTACTCAAATTCGTATAATAGTAGTACTTGTTAATTGTCAAAATTCATTAGTTTTTTGCCTC
>JAYJMF010000080.1:893020-903636 GCA_036873715.1 Salvia sclarea
TCTCAAAATCAATCTCAATTCTCACCTAATTCACCAATTCTCAATATAGTACACACATATATATATATATATATATATATATATATATATATATTATTACACGCGTGTCGTATCGTATGTAAATTTACAAGAAAACATACATGCATATCAGATAATAAAAACACCAGTCATCTAAACTCATGGCCAAAATCATAATTATTGAGGATTGTAATCTCATAGGAATTTCCCATGTCACCAACTCTATACAACTAAAAACAAAAAACAAAATAAAATTGTACACTAGGTAATGGATAAGGTAATGTGGAAAGTGATGGTGCATGTTGCATATTTCATCTTTACCTATTTTAATAACCTAATTTCTCTGAATCAAAACCCTCCTCTCATTTTACTCCAACTTTTGTATCATCATTTTTCTTCTTCTTCTTCTTCTTCTTCTTCTTCTTTTTCTTATTAACATTCATAATCTAGGGATTTTTCTTTGTTTGAGGTTTTTTTGTTAGCTTTGTCGATTTGACAAGAAAAACTGTTGAAAGATTAAATTTTTCCTTGAAGAATTCGGCAGAATATGCATTAATTAACAAGGTAAAATTGATTTTTGGTTTGGATAATGATGACGAAATGATTATAATTGATAAATACTAATTCTTTGAACATGTGAAATGAATGATCTTTTCCTGTTCCATGTGAAGTTGATTCTTTGCATTCCCAATAGAAAGGCGCGGAAACATGATGAAAACGCAATGGAGATGAACGAAACAGAGACGGCAGGCGCGGCCTCAGCAGAGGACATCGACAGCGAGTCCTCCCAGCCACGAAGCTACCGCGAGAAGCGGCCCTTCTCCTCCCAATACCCCGGCGCAGTGCGGCGGCGGGCCTACATATTCGACGGCGACGGCAGCTACTTCAACCAGGAATGGAGCCTGAAGGAGGGCAAGGGCAGGGAATTCTGCTGGTACCACGTGGAGCTCCCAAAAGGCAAGCAAAAGCTCTCCCAGCTAGCACAATACCTCATCGACGTCCTCTGCCCCCCCTTAAAGCTCCAAGACATCCTCTCCCTCGCCAGCAACGGCCCCTTCTGCGGCCACGTCGACGGCGCCCTCGTATTCCGCGTCAACTCCCCGGGCCCGCCTTCCAGCAACTTCACCTTCCGGATCGCGGCCAGGGTGACCGAGCACTCCGTCATCACGGTCTCCCTCGGCCGCGTCCCCAGGTTAGGCTTCTCCCCTGCAAACGAATCTCTGCTTTCCGAGATTCCTGCAGTCGAGACCTCTGACTACGCCAGCGACGGCATTAGCAGTAAGGGCGCCATGGTCATACGCGAGCACGTCTTGGATTTCCTCCTCACCATGAATCACTCTGAGGAGGCCGACAACCCGGTGCCCAGATCAGTCTCGAATCTCGTGGTGCATATAATTGATACCCATGTGGACCATCTCCAGGATACCGTGACCAAGTTTGAGATCGAGCTCGACGGCTTGGAGTTCGAGCTCGATAGAGGCGGGTTCGCTAAGCAGCAGATGCTGGATGATAAGAAGTTCCCCAAGATGCACCTGGACCTGCAGCGGCTGCTGCAGGTCATCGCGCATGGGGAGCAGGTGTTGTAAGAATTTTATTCATAACTCAAAGCATTGTCTCATCATCCACCTATATATCTAATTGGTTAATAGCTTACTAATGGGAGAAATTAACAGGTGTTTCCGCGGGTGAAGGAGAAGTGCGCGGCGAAGGATTGGTTCACGTACGAGGACATCATCGCGCTGGAGGAGCTGATCGCGCTGATCAGGAGCCTGAAGGAGAATGTGCGGTTCATAGCGAACAGGGTGACGGCGCTGCAGGCGGGGCTGGACAGCTGGCAGTCGGAGCAGATAAACAGGAAGCTCTACTACCTCTCCTTCCTGTCCATCATATTCCTGCCCCTGTCCATCGTGACGGGGGTGTTCGGGATGAACGTGGGAGGGGTGCCGTGGACGGGGCAGGACGACCCCGAGTTGAAGGACGGCTTCCACAACGTGGTGGTCATATGCGGCGTCATGCTGTTGATGGTGTTGTTGTGCTTCCTCTTTCCCGGCGTGTACGGACATATCGCCGGGTGGCAGAGGAAGCGGACCATGACGACATGCCGGTCCATCAATCATAGGTCGTTTGTTAGACGAGGATACTCTCGTATTTGATCACTTGAGGAAGTTTATAATGTTTGATCAAAATGAAAGGGCTTTAAATCATGTAGACTACTACTCTCTTTCTTCTCGATTCTGATTTCAATGCATTTATTTCTAAATCTTGAATTTCAACTCATTCGAATGCAATTTTTTCAGTTTCTCCAAGCAACTTTAAATGTTAATTTTCTTGGTTGTCAATTTCTGTGTTCAATATCACCAACCCACCCCATTACTTGAACAACTTCATTTGTCTTGATTAGTTTGGTCGACAACGCACTTGCCAGGTAGTTAAATCATAAATGGGCTGAAAGTTGTTAAAATTATCCTAATTTGTAACGAACCCGATAGTCTTCTTATCGCCCTTTTAATACTTTTTCTTGTAATAAGATGCTATTTGTTTTATTCTTGAGATTCGAGCCGAATTTGGCTGTTAACTTTATTTCAAACATGGGCCTCATTGATTGATTCAAAAATTTGCTGGTCATCATAGCTTTGAAGTTCAAGTTGCAGTTCACAATTTGGGTTTCTATAAAATCAGTATATTCAGGCTTAGGGCCCATAATTCCTAAACAGAACTTGTCTAGGAAATTATTGTTTATGTACATTCTGGCCCCCCTTATATGTTCGGTTATTTTTATGTTAGGTTTGCTTTCGATTTTAAATTTTAAGAATTTGGGCATTTGTCTCGATATTAATTTTAGAGGTAAAAATATTTAATACTATATCCACCAATCAAGAATGTGACGTTGAATTATAAGGATTGGAGGTTTGTAAAATAAAAGTGTTACCCTTTGTGAACGTCGAAAAAGATAATTGTATAGTACTCTTGGTAGACGGAGAAAGTAATATTTATTTATATTTTATTTAGAACCACATCAATATTAATATATTTGTTTGGTAGAAATATTTATTTAGGAACAAAGATTTATAATTTTTTTAGTATTGAATTTGTATTTGTTTCTCCATCAACATGTGTTCATTAAATTCGAAAAAAGTAAACACGTCTTTTTAGCCATTGTTGAAAATAAAGTATCAGTGCTGGTGGAGCCACTCTTGTAAAAGTTTAGCTTTTTAGTTATTTTTAGGTCTAGAGTCTAAACTAACCTTACATTTTAATTATCTTATACTCTTATTTTATTTAATTTATTCTTTTTCTATTTGTGTTTCCTTCTTCCTCGACAATGTTTCGACCTCTTTTGTCAGGTAAGGCAATTAGGGATTTTGGGTATTTGGCTGGATCATAGATCCCATGATTGGATAACTTTTCTAATGTGTTGCCTAATTAAAGGCACACGGAAATTATTCTTTTATAAGAGGATTTGAAGCTTTAGCAATATGGGATGAATTATATGCTATCATTAGTGACTACAATATTGTTCTTTCTTTTTAGTTTTTATTATTATTATTATTATAATGAATTAGTATTAGATTTCAAAACTTTTTCCTAAACCACTTGTTTGTAGTTTTAGTGGTTCTCCTAGGAAGGTCCTTTCCACACATTCAACTAAAAGTAATTGAAAGTGTAAATCTTTATTAACGACTGAAAAACCTAAAGTACAATTTACCAAAAGAAATTCTAATCAACAACGTTAGTGCTATCTTTGGAGGGCCCTACCAACGGTGTCCATACTCATTAGTCATTTGTAATCGATAAATAATGACAAAATACTTCCCCAATTCTCAGTTGTTTTTTGAGACAATTTCTTAGTTTTGGATTTTTTAATATGTCTCAAGTGGGCCCAGAAAACACAAGGAAACTTGAACGAGAAGGTTGGCCTAATTTAATGGCGGGGCCATTGCCAACGACTCTCGTCTTCCAATCCATGCTCCTTATCTAATCAGAATTGAAGCAGATGTTTAATCCTCTTTCAACTCTCGCAATTACCTTTTACTACTTTATTATATACTCCTACCTTCGAAATGATTTCAAATAAATATCTCCTACCTCAACTTTTTAACTTTAACATTATTTAGGAGGCTGGTATTTTTCTTGTCTATAATGATTTCACTTTGATTTTGAGAGTATTGTATTTATTCCTTTCACAGACTCTACTGCTGCTGTGCGTGGATAAGGATAATGTGCAAGACAAAATATCATTGTTCTACTTTAATTCTCTGAATTCATTCACAAGA
The DNA here is from genome assembly GCA_036873715.1 of Salvia sclarea. Classification (NCBI taxonomy): domain Eukaryota; kingdom Viridiplantae; phylum Streptophyta; class Magnoliopsida; order Lamiales; family Lamiaceae; genus Salvia; species Salvia sclarea. The sequence goes on from JAYJMF010000080.1 coordinate 897,313, forward strand.
ATCTTACTCCAACTTATTTATATATAATTATGAGGTAACCTCCAAATCGAAAGTGTGAGGTCAAGGGTTTATATCTCTCGATCCACTTCCTCCACCCCCAATCCAAAAAAAGAACTTCGTAGGTAAAGAATCAAGTCCTATGTCTCGAATACAAGAGATGATAAAATTGATTGGATTAATCGGAAAAAGAAAATGATTAAGGGATATCACGCTATCTCTTTAAATCTGTTACAAGAAAGAAATTGGAGTACTATTCGGAATGCGATGGATGAGAAATGATTAGAGATTAGAAGAAAGTGACGTTCTAACGCAAGTTGCAGGTAGCATGTCTCCTAAAAAAATTAGTGAATCATGTTTGGGAATTTGCAATTTTTAAAGGTGGGTGAATAATGTTCATGTGATTAATTGTAAATTATCTATGTAATACGTAGAGCTAACTGCAATTCTAGAACTATGGCTACATTTCAGATAGATATTTCTTTGAACAATGGAATTAACAAAGAAAATCATATATTTAAATGAAAGAAATAACTAATAAAAGTTTTGATGTGGTGGATGAGATAAATAATTGGTGAGATAGAAGATGTTGAACTATTTGTGTTATTTGACAGGCAAAGAAGGCCAAAAATAATTTGATGAGGTGGGATATTTTTTAAATTTTATATTATATCATCCAATTATATGATTGAAGCACAGGCCAAATTATCTATCAAATTCAAATCATATATCCGGGCCAAGTCACTTAAATTAAACATATGATTGTATTTTATTGTTTTATCAATTAAACCAAATACATTTTATGTGTTATAAATTAAGTGAAAATTTACATTGCGAGTTGCAAATTACCTCAAATATGATTTTACTTTTAATTCAGTCCGAGTACAGTTAATATTCCAAAGCCAATTCATTCCCCAAAAAAAATCCAAACATTGACAAATCCTAGAAAACTAGAACATCAACAACCTCATAAGTTTTTATAATTCAACTTACAAAAACTCAGTAAATCGCGAGAAAAGAAGACATAATATTCCATATAAGAAACTCAAATTATTGGAGAGAACTAACATCTTGAAAGAGTATATGATATGATTAACCTCAGTCACACAGATGCCTGCGTTGCCTTGGCAATGGCAGCAGCTTTGGCGCCTGCTTCCGCCGCCGGCCTCATATCAGCGGCCAAACCTTGGTACTGCGCCGGTTGCCCCATTACGCCGCCGGGAGCAGAGTAGACCACCTGTCTCCCCGCACCGCCGTCGTACGCCACCTGTGTGTATCCGGCTTCCGCCACCATTCCAACACCGCCGCCGGCTGTCCCCGGCCTCACCATCCCGTAACCCTCGGAGTATCCCGCCACCTTCTGCGGCGGCATAGTTTGCATACCCCCCGCCATTTGAGGCACCGCGCCTTGCGGAATCATGTTGTACATCGGCTGCTGGTCGCGGTACACCTCCGCCGGCATTCTCTGAACCGCGTAGTAGCCTTGAGTTGGAGGTCCGCTGCTCGGTCTCATCATCGGCGCGGGGTATGCGCTGGCCGGCGCCGGAATCATATAAACTTGCTGTTCGTTATTCATGGTGTTCGTCGGATAAACTCCGCCAGGAACCTGCTTCTCTGTCCAATAAGGAATACCGCCGGAGACCGGAGCCTGAGGTATCTTCTCCGGCTGTTTATTGTAGTCGCTGCCGGTGGATCCAACGGAGAGATTTTCGTCGCTTTTCCTCCTGTACATTCCTTGTTGTTCCTCGATTCTCAGCCTCTGGAGATCCTGAATATGCTTTTGGATCGGATCCGACGCCATGACCGGATCCTCCAACTCCTGCACTCTCTCTACCATCGGCTGATGCGCAGGGGGCGCAGGCGCCATGGCATTCGCTTTCTCAAATCCAAACAAAAAATCAACGCTACTCACCGGCGTCTGCAGCTGCGGCGCCGCGGCGGCGGGAATCGACGGCTGCGGCGCGGAATTCAGCGCATCCACAAACCTCTCCTTGTCCGTCTTCGCCTCCTCCGAGCCGAAACTCCGAGCAGAGGAATTCAGGCTCGGAGTCAGGTTCGGGAAAACGAAAACACGCAGCCTCGCCGGCTTCGGCGAAACTCTGTACAATCGATCGTACTCGTGCATCATGTGCTCCAAATCATCATCATTCGTCACCGAAATCAACGCGTCCAGATCCTCGCCAGGCAACTGATACTTAAACGAGATAGCGTCGCAATCGCAGAGCGCGATCAGTTTGGAAAGCAGAGGAGCGAATTTGATGTTCCGATCGACGGCGAGGATCTTCGTCTCTCCGCCTATGTAGGACAGTTGGTTATCGTGCGGCCGCGGGTGGATTTTGCCGCCGTAGCTGCACATGAACTTGACCTTGTAATTCTGCGACGGCTGATCCTCCCACGCCGGCGAATTTTCGAACTCGATTTCTCGAGATCGCGGCGAGGAATGGCCGGATTCTGGATAGGAGGAATTGTAGGAATAATTCTCCATGGCCTCACTCTAGTGGTGATCGGTGGGAGAGAGAAAGAGGGGGCGTGGTTTAGAGAGAGAGGGTTTCCAGAAATTTAGCGAGAAAGTTGCTTCTGTTGGAGACTGTCTCGTATCTGGCTATTAAAAAGTGGCTCCTTTGAAAGGTTTAACAGCTTCGCATTTTGGTGCACAACAGCCGTAGTTTTACTCTGACGTGGCAACTGAAAGGGCGGCTGCTGTGAGGGAAGTCGGAGTGTGTGCGGGTGAGTATAGCAACGTGTTGGCGTAGCAAAATCACATAATCCGATTGTCCATTTAAATTTTAGTGTATAATAGGAGTATAAAATTTCACAAATACTTTTAGAAAAAATATTTTTTATTCTTGTTGTTCTTGAACTTGTATATATTTTGTTATATTAACTACTAAAGGAATTTTAGTATTATACAACATTTTTGTCATAAGAATTATTCAAGTGAGCCTACACCTCACTTAATAATTAATTCAAATACAATATTAAATAATTTATTCAAGTAATCAAATCATAATCTATTTCAACAATCTTATAGGAGTATATCACATTATATCAGACACCAAGCCAAATGTGAAATGTCGTCTAGAAAAATTAAAAAGTCCATTTGGTGGCACTTCAATAATGAAATTTTTCGTACAAAAAAAAGATATTTTGAGTTGAGGAATCCCTCAACCTCAAGCCAGGAAAAAGAGAGATAGAGAGAGGGGTAAAAAATAGTCAGGTTATTAGATGTAACTTATTTTGTTGTAGGGTATATGTGGTCAGATTTTATTGAGGCAGGTTATTATTAATAATATTATAAAAAGAAGCGACCTAGAACATTCTATAAACCAAGACTTGATAGCTTTATAAATCTTTGCGAGGGATATCATTTACAAACTTACAATAACATATGTTATTATTCATCAATGGTTTTTTCCCTCAATGTTAACTTGGTAATTTACACATGTTTTACTAAGGCCGGCAATTTGTGCGTGTCGGGTTATTATTGGGTCGACACGATACGATAAGGTCAAACACGAACATGACCCGTTAAAGATATGCCTGACACATACACAATACGAAATGTACAAACACGGACACCATACGAACACGAAGATGTCACGAGAATATACTAGTAGTATTTTGCAAGTATTTCTTTATTCCTAAAGGGAATTCATATATTATAACTCTAAGAAGGATATTAGTTATTTTCTTCGGTCACTTAAGAAAATTCTTTAACAAAGTTTCATACTTCTTTTAAGTATAATTTTGATAGTTTTTTTAACTGTATTTAGGAAGTACTGTAATAATTATAGGTTTCAAAGAAAATTTAAATTTGAAAATGGATTTGAGGCAAAAGATGGTAAGCAGCAGTGACTAGTTATGATCTTTCTTTCACCAACAATTTTGTCACATGCTATTTCATTACTAATTTATATTTATGTAAATATTTGTTTATTTATAAAATAAACATCAGGTAGTGTAACGAACTGATTATTACTTCCTCCGATCTATTTATATTGACCACATTTCTTTATTGGATTGGTCCCTTTGTATTGCACATTCCATAAATGGAAATTCTATTTTAATTTTTAACTATACAAAAACATGACTCCACACTCTACTTTAATTTTTTATCATACAATTTTTCCTACCAACTATTTCTTAAAACTGTGTGCCCAGAAAATGTGGCAAATACAAAGAGATCTGAGGGAGTAATATTTACTGTAAATAAATTGAACTCGCAAAAGTAAATTATTAACTAAAACTGAAAATTAGATGCTCCAATTAGTTATTATCAATCATAATTAAGAATTATCAATTTAACTGATTAAAATTGAATAAATACAAAAAATAACAACATAAATGGAACGCGAAAACATGTGGAATAGAGAGGATTGAAACTTGAAAGTGATAGATGCGTTTTGGAATTCAACACTTATTTATGAGGGATATTGATGACACGAGTCACTATATCACAGGGTGTTCACGGTCATCGAATTACATCCAACAATTTTATTTTTATAGTCTACTAGTATTAATAATTTAGGTGTCCATAATATCAGTAATAATTAGCATAACATATGGTCTTTTTCCCCCTCATACCTCATGGAGCGCCACTTGTATGGCACAAGATGTGATGATGATCTCATTTGAGATTCGTAACATTTGATTTAATGCTAGATGTCTTTGAACTAACTTATTCTGTAGCTGATCTTTGAAAAAAAAAAAAATTTTGGAGGTATGAAAAAAGAATTTTAAAAGATGTACTTTTAAGAGTTTCTAGAGAAATCGTTTTAAACCTTACTTAGAGTTCAATTTGATTTTCGTATAATTAAATATAATCCTTTTAGATGAAATAGGGAGTTTTACCCAAATACCTAATAAAAAATTATTTTTACCAACTATTATAAAAATATGCACCACATACCTAAAGTTACGGAAATACCCCTTAATGGTAATAGTGTGTATGACGACTAATTGGCGAGCGCTACATGTTATTGGCGCGTGCCGCTCCGGTCTCCATTAAGATGGTTCTCTCCAATAAAATGATTTATTGGCGTTATCGAAGAGAACTCTCTCCAATAAAATGTGGCGCTTGCCAATTAGCCGTTATACACTATCACTATCAAGGGGTATTTCCGTAACTTTGAGTGTGGGGTGCATGTTTTTATAATAGTTGGTAAAAATAATTTTTTGTTATGAATGTGGGTAAAGAAGCATTTCTCTCATTCTTTTAAACCTAAAAAAAAAAAAATCCTTTTTTCCTCCCTAAAGTGAATTATGAACACCAGATATTCGATAAGCATATGCAGTAACTTGCAAATCAAACAAAAATATTATTCTTGAAAATTAATGTGACATCTTCCATCGATCAAGTGTCGTTGAGGTTTATATTTGAGACCTTCAACTTTAATAAAACCCACTCCATCAGACATTAGTAAATCTTTGGTCAATCGTTTCTTTTCGTTAGATATGATACATGCACAAAATAATCATACAAGAACGTCTTCAAAAGTTAGACTAAACTCTCGACACATGCATACTCCTATTAGGAATCATTTAATAATTTCTATAAAAAGATTGACATTTTTTTAGTGAAGTTTGTAGCTAGACAGTATACACCATGTTTTCATACTTTTTAAATGGACAACTAGTGTCCATGCAAATTTGGCCACCCAAAAATATATTTGGAATATTCTGAATTCGATTAGTGTGCTGTGATTAATGTTTAATTGCTTTACTAATATGTCCATAACCGCTATTTCTGAGAGGTGAAAATTTAATTAGATTTAAATTTTAAAAATTAATCTGTCTGTAATTATTATAGTGTGTAGTTCCAATGCATAAATAAATATTAAAATATTATCATATATTGTAGTACTTACATTACATACAAACAACAAATATTAAAATATTATCAAGCAACAAACCTCAACTATACATTCCAACGATAGATTTAATTTATTAAATTAATTACAAATTATTGATTAATTGCGTGTATGGCGAAATTTGGGGGAGAACCCTTTTTTTATAATTTTTTATTCAAAATCGTCAATTTCCGTGTATATATATAGAGAAAATTAATAAAAATAATCATTTTAAGATAGTAAATATAAAATTTGACCTTTTATTATAAAAAGATAAAAAATAGCCTCTTATTTCACGAATTTGCACATGCAAATTCGTGAAATGGTGTTTTACACTTCATTTCACGAGTTGCACATGCAAATTCGTGAAATGGTGTTTTTACACTTTATTTCACGAATTTGCCCATGCATATTCGTGAAATGTGTGTAAAATTCATCATTTTACGAATTGACATGTGTAAATTCGTGAAATGAGAGG
>JAYJMF010000080.1:909979-920257 GCA_036873715.1 Salvia sclarea
CAAAAAGCATGTGGACCCCATATGTACTATACTCTCTCACACTCATCAACTTCACTTTCTTAATCTCTGTGCCCAAAGAAAGGGGACAAGAAGAATGGGACAGAGGGAGTATTTTTTTTGTATTTTTTTCGATTAATGTGATACTAAATATTAAAACACTTATATTTATAACAGAAAAGTAACAAATCATCATGTAAATCTCAATGTAATATTAACCGTGTACTGATGAACTTCAACTGCGTACTGATGAACTTAAACTATGTACTGTCAATTGTGTTCGCCTATAAACGCATTTATTTATATTTTTTTCGCATAATGTGGCCCTAGGTATGAAAAATCTATGTTTATAACATAAAAGTAATAAATCGCGATGTATATCTCAATATATTTTCAATTGTGTGCTGAAGAACATTGCGAAAAAACAAAATAAAATTACCAAAACTAGACTCAGATTTAAGCATTAATCATGTCCAACGTTCATGGATCAAAGGGACCTACCGTCTTATCTCGTTGGAATCTATCAAAGAAACGGGTCCACCGGAATTAAAAAAGAAAATTTTGAAAGCTTGAAATGCTTCAAATTTTAAGTTTTTTTTCTTCTTTGATTATGAGAATTTTCTTGTTTCAAAACTTTCATTTTGTTATTACATGAGTTAAGACTTAACCTACCACCATCAATCATCTTTAATTGGAGTTAATATTTAAGAAAAAAAATTGAATTGATGAGGAATGGCTAGCTAAGCTCGACGTGAAGTAGAAGAGAGAGAGAGAGAGAGAGAGAGAGAGAGAGGGTGTGGAGAGAGAAAGTGGAGAAAATGTAATTTCATAGATTCATTAAGGGTATTTTATTCTTTTCAGTAGATTTTGCTTATATTTGTCTCATTGTTAGAGTGGAGAGAGAAAGTGGAGAAAATGTAATTTCTTAAATTCATTAAGGGTATTTTAATATTTTCAGTAGATTTTGCTTATATTTGTCTCATTGTTATAACTTTGCCTATATTGGAGATAGTTTTATCCAAATATGCTAAATATGTCTTTGGCTCGTATAATCCAAAAGATAAATCTAACTGTGAGATTATATATGTTAATTATATGCATGTATTTGATGTATATAGGAGATATGGTCAGGATAGGAAAGAAAAATTTAATAAAAAATAAGAATGAATCTGGATATTTATACATCACGTTAAAGTGGCCTAGTGATTGAGTGCATTACAGTAAAATTCGATTTTTACATTCCACCTACGACATCGGACATTTAGAACGTCCAATGTCATAGATATAATGCCCGATCTGACAATTGTGTGTGATGATTTTTTTATTATTTAACACCAGTCCATTGGCTCGATTTCATAAGCCCAATGTTGTAGGTTTACACTTGGGAAAAACAAAAAGATTGAAAACACAATTGAGCCCTAACCTTTTCTAGTTATACAATATGACTAGAGAGTATATGTTAAAAAAAAAAATTAGCATGTTTATTTGAATGAAATCATCATCAAGATGACGACGGTGGAGTTGCTTAATAGCAGAGCACTATAAAAATTCTTTGAACCAACCAAATCATATAGTGTGTTCACATAATTGAGGAATGAAATATTTAAGTCTACAAATGCCAGTTCTCACCAACAACCCATCAAGACTTTTTTGGAACACAAATAATTGAAGACAGAGAGATCTTTAGTTGGACCTATACTACATATATACTATATATAATAGTAGTAAATGAGCATATCCATAATTCCAAGAATACTGGTGTTTTACATTGAGAGGGCAAGTAGTTCAATTAATTTCTCCAACCTCAAACCTCACATTATTATCTGATTATTTTCTCTCTTTCTTTTAATACAGGTTGTTTCAAGCTTGATCGATGGAGGTTTCAAGGTTCGGTCATGAATTGGTTAGGCACTAATTTGTATCAAAATATGATTTAAACACAACTGAATGATTAATCTGTTTTATTATTCCAGCAATGGCCTGCAGATAATTATTCCCTGGAAATGGCTGCTTCTATGCTGTGCGTAGCGTGGGAATGGGATGATCATCATTTGCCAATGTTATTAAACCAACAGCAGGCAAATTCTTGGGATTCAGCCATGCATGCACAAAACATGTACTCCACCAATCCATATGGGAATAATATTGTTGAGCCCATGAGAGTGGAGAGGCAAGCAAACAGCCACATTCTAGCTGAGAGAAAGAGGAGACAGAAACTCACACAGAAATTCATAGCTCTCTCTTCTCTCATCCCTGGACTCAAGAAGGTCATCTTCAATATACTATTATTTAATGAATTGTACTGAATTTGATTTCAAATTGCAGATTGATAAAGCATCTGTTCTTGGAGATGCGATTCTAGAAGATGAAGAAATCTACGGTTCTTGTCGAGATATTTTCCGACAAAGAGAAAATAGAGGCAAGATTCTGCGACAGTGACGTTCTCATCGTCATCCACTGTCTCAAAACTAAAGGGATTCTACCAAAAACAGTCGCCCAGATTGAGAAACTCCATCTCTCAGTTGTCAACAGCTGCACCATGAGTTTTGGAGATTCTACTCTCAATATAACTATATCTGCCCAGGTTTCACTAGTCTTCACAACTATCTCTGTATTAATCCATAATCTAATTTAATTGAATTTGTGATTTGTTACAGAAAGATGAAGATTTCAGTATGAGCGCGGAGGAGCTAATGATGAATTTACGCGGTGCACTCGATCAATAAAATATTCAAGGTCATCTGCCTTGTTTTTTCTATTAATAATTGGAGATAAGCTGGAAGGTTTGTTTGGCTATGGGGTTAATTTTGCAGAAGGTCTTTTTTTTTTGTCTTTTTTAATGGCTAGTGCAGTATAACTACGTTGGCCATGGTATTAATTACCTTTCTGTTGTATCAGAAGTAAGTGAACTCCATAGCTTTGATTGAATAGATGCTTTCGTGTATTAATCAGAGGCCTTTTAAGAATGTTTTTTAGTTCTATCTTTTCTGTATTGTGGTACTTATATGTGTGTCAATGTGAGAGCAATTGCTTTTAATTTCTCTATGCGTGTGCCAATTTTCATGATTCTTAATCTTATGACAGTGTTTAAAATGAAGGAATTCACTATTTATGTCCAAGCACTTGTTTGATAAGTAATCTTATTGATTTCTAATTTGGTAATAAATTCGTTTACTCTTATTTTATCTGTAATAAATTCGTTTACGCTATAATAGTATACATCTAAACAGATTAAACAAATAAGGTTTCGTGGTGTAGTTGGTTATCACGTCAGTCTAACACACTGAAGGTCTCCGGTTCGAACCCGGGCGAAGCCATTTTTTTTATGGATTTATTTCAGCGCAACAAAACTTTTTTTAAAAAAAAGATTAAGAAAATCCGAGCACTGCTAACCGAATACTACGTCTCTCCACCAATAAGATATCACCAGCCGTATCAATTACTATTGGTTCTTAAAATCCACGTCATCGCTTCCACCGTCCAAACACAAACTCTAGAAGCATCTAAATACACCTCTCTCTACCTCTAACTAGAAACGGAAAATCTGAACGCAAAAAATTCCATTTCCTTTTGCTCTTTTCAACAGAATTGTGATTAGCCAAACAATTGATTAAGTCCTTGATTTCCATTCAGAATTTCGTAATCTTACTTCCTCGATGGAGTTAAGGTTCCGATCATTGAATTTGGCTGCATTCTTTTGTTTGGTTCTGATCGGAGTCTTTTTTTCGAAGTCGGCCGCTCTGGTTGCCAGCCATGATTCCAACCCTCCATACCCGAAAGCAATTTTGGTAATTACTCGATGCCAATCGAAATTATTAATTTCTTCCCTTTTTAAATTTGTTGTTTATAATCTTGTGATGGTAATAGGATTTGAAGGAGGCAATTGTGAAGGGATTAGGGTTCCAAGCTGAGGAATTTAAGATTTCCGGGTTTGATTTGAGGGACGCGCAGGTGGGGAAATCAGTAGCTTATGAATTCGATGTGGAAATTGATAATAAAGTTATGCCATTCAAGCTTTTGGAGGATGTGAATCGTTGGGAATACGTGGATTTGCCCATTTTCCAAACAGCGCATCCTGCTAGGGCGAGTGAGGAAAATGGTTTAGTCGAGACGAAGAAATTTGATGATAATATGCCTGTTCTTGCCCCTTTCCAGCTGGCTGGTCCAATGGAGCTCTGGATTCAGGATGCCAAGGACATGAGAATCTCATTGCCTGTAAGTATTAAGATTTTTTGTTTGATATTGATGGATGTTGTATCATGTTATGTTCTTGTTCTTGATCATTGCGTGTTGAGGCTAGCTTTTGAAAGTGATTTTGTGTTATGATTTCCTATAATTGTCGGATTGTGGCTATTCGAAATGGCAAAAACTTTGGATTTGAGTATATTAATCTCCAATTGGAGTTCTATTGATCCCTAGGTATGTTGTATTAAGCACAAATAGGAATTAATTGGGACAGACACGCCGTGCATCCGGATGCACAAGAGTGTGCCTCATTGGAAATTGAGCTTCAGGCTTCTTATACTGAGTTGAGCGTGATGCTTGCGGAATGATATTTTCTAGTAGTTAGAAGCTTCATGTTCACTTGTGTCACGATGGTTTATGATATTCTGCGCCTTCAGTGTGCATTTCTGCAGTTGTTAGAAGCTTCATGTTCACTTTTGACAGCTAACTGACATTGCAATGTGTCAAGCTCTTCAGCAGATCAATCTTGAGTAGAACGTCTATAAGACACAATTACAATTTATTGGTTGATTGTATCTTTAATTGAACTTCTGTAGGTGATAAAAAGTCAATCTTTGCATTATATGAGTATATATGAGGTCAAAGTATCGTGTTGCAAAAGAGGGAAATTCTGAACAATTTGCTTCCGTTTCAGATATTTGGAAACTATATGTTGCATTACCCTTCTCTTCTCTTTTCTCATTTAGTGATTGGCCATTGATGCAGCATGACGTGGATGCCGGTGTGCTGAAGAAAGTGGTTTTAGCAGATGGTGCTGTTGTCACCGTTAAGGGTGCCAGATCCGTCAGCCTGCGCCATCCAATTGAGCTACCGCTTCCATTTAATCGAAGCAGCAACAACTTCGCATCAGGTCTTCTGACTCTGGCAGAGTGGCTACGCAACGCTGCACAGTCCCAGGACGGCCCTCTTCTCTCCCTTCGTATAGTTGGACCCACATCACTCACATCCCCTGCTTCCTCATCGCCTTCCTCTAACAACCGGCTCAAGTTAAAGCGCCTCGCTCCCGGCCTCGTGGAGCTATCCTCTGCATCAAAGAGGAATGCTACCGGGAGCACGGCCGTTGATCTCCAGGGAGAAGCCACTGCCCTTCTTGCACCTGATCGCTTCAGCACGTTGTGGCCTGTCACGTCCCTCGATGGCTCCAACTCCAACCTGCTCGGCTTCGAGGCTCTGCTCTCGTCCGTGCTGGGCCCAAAAGGGAGCAAAGAGGGTTCATTCAAGCTTTTGAAGGCGGATGTTTCGGTTCAGACTTTTGTGAAGATGGGTTTTGTGGTCGAGAAGAAGATGGGGCAGGGCGATGGGGTCGATGTCTCTGGTTTTGCCGAGTGGAGGACGAAACCACAGTCAGTGAGGATGCATTTTGAGGTGCTGGGTAAGGTGGAGGGGAACAAGGTTGTGCCGGAGAGGGTGGTGCAGATCGATCCTGTGATCGGAGAGGATACTGTGGCGGAGAATGTGGTGACGGGGAACACGACGATGTCGAAGATTCCGGTGGTGTACCAGCCTCCTTCTCCATTTGCTCTGTGAAGTGATGGTGGCGATCATGTTAAGGATCAAAGGTGTATAGATGTTATCTCTATTATTCTCATTTCCTCTGTTGATGCGCTTATGATCCTGCACACACATAATATAGGTTGAGGTGCCTTTAGTGAAATTGTATTATAGTTGGGAGCTTTTGGGATGGTGAATCTCTTAAAATTGGGTTATTAATAGAGCCATCCATTTGGAATTATATATATGGATTTGGGCTTTCTGAGATAGGAGCTGGCTTAATATGTTGCCAAATTTAGGGCCCTGATGGGCCTCATGAATGTGAATTCATAATGATAATTGTTAAGATTGAAATTTCAATGTATTTCCAAGAAAATCCTTGAAATGTAAATATTAGCCACCAGAAAATAGTTCAGCTAACGTTTTTTTACTTTTCACTCCAGAATTCATACCATAAGAATGATCTAATAAAGTCAGATCGATCAGTTGACAAAAATAATCATAAACAAAAACTTTGTTAAAAAAAAAAATCATAAACAAAAACTTGTATATATTTGAAACTCAATGTATTGGTGCATCCCTCTCAATTAGGTTTACTAATCTTTAATCGGAGTTTATTCATATTCAACTAGCATTTATTAATTTCTAATTTAAATTTATTAATCATAATTAGGTTGTTGCACCCTGCATCCAAATGCATTGGATTGTGTCTCTTGTCTATAATCTGATTTCCATGTTCATTAGTTTACATTTCAGTTTACCGGTAGTATATATGTGTCTGTTACAACCTGGGACGTAATATGTATACATATGCAGTAAAATATAAGAGTTTATATCGTTTTCCTATTAGACCATTGTGATGTGAAGTTGCTGATGCATGCATGCCTACTGAAATTTTGATCCACTTGCAAAAGCACCGTATTTTGAGAATCGTTGATATTATTTAAAAAAAAATATTATTAAAGAAAGAAAAACACACTCACACACTAATTCTCTAAGGACTCGAACCTTCGACCTATCAATTGTAAGGGAAGCGTTTTACCAACATGCAACAATTCGTCATCATGTTGATATTAGTAATCAACGCTGAATCTGAGGACTTCTTTTAGGCATTAGTCATCCTTCCACGATGGATTAGTTTGTTAATCACCTAACTTAAAGTGCATGCTTTAAATAAAAAACTTAAGGCGCGCGCAATTGCTTTCATGTATATAGTTATTATCAAGTCTTTGAATACGAAACATATCAAATGGATCGCATCAACACCACTGATTATAAACCTACTTTCTCAGGCATTTAAAAAGACCCTTAATTAATTTGACAACTTTATTGAGTCAAGAACGTGAACTTACTAGGAAAAAGGACCGAATATATTTTAAATTTCAGAGGCATATATAGGAGCTGTGAGTCACATGATGTGGAAAATAACAATATAATACTATATGACCTCTTCTACGATACCAATCCTAATAATTTCTGAAGTGCGCAAATTTGTTGTTTTTTGGGGCTTCCCAATTAATGATGGTGAAATCGATTAGGACTGATTACACCTAAATTCACAATATTTAGACCAAACTCAAAATTCAAAACTAGTTTTAAACTCTATATATAAATTTAACATCATCTGTTTTTGCAAATAGATAATTCTATTTTCTTTTTCAGTGTTCGTATTGATATGGTCTTCATTTTTGTTTTGGATATATTTGTACACATCATGTCAAAATATGTGCTCAAATGAAAAGAAAAAAAGACATGCTCCCATCAAACGGTGGTGTGAAATTTGTAAAATTTAAAGCCGATGTTGAGTTGAAATTTTTGTGGAAAAATAGTGATTTTTGGCACAAGTAAATTCTTTTAAACAATTGAATAGGAAATACGTGTACTTGACCAATTTCCGTTTTTCACCAAACTCTGCGGTCTATACCAGCTAAGCGGTGGGATTTGGCGTCTACCAGATTTGAATTTTCTATTGACTTTACTATGATATTTTCAATTGCACTCATTTCATTATACCAATTACTGTTGTCAGATACCCATCATTAGAATGCAATTGAAAATATCAAAGCTATTTTATTCGCAACATTTATTCCGAATTTGAGTGACACTATTTTCTTTTTTTATATTATAATTCACGCTCTCGAGATAACTCAAATATGTTGGAGGGAAATAATCTTACTAAACGAGTTACGCTTCGTGGCACCATTTATCAAGATTTGGAACTTTTAAGGGTATATATAATAATACTATTAAACATGAGTTCTTAGACTAATTTATAACATTATAACGTCATCAAGATTTTAAATCATCTCTTAAAGAATTTTAAATTAAGTAAAGTGATTAATGAGCTCATTAAGTAGTTGTTTAATTATTCTTCAAATGATAGGCAAACTTAAATGAGAACGTTTGACTTGACAAGAAAAGAAAGGCCAGCCCTGCTACACGTATATATACATACATAATACCACGTACATATTTGATATATACATATATCTATACGTAAGGCTAATAAAAAGCAACGATCTATGAAATCTAATGTAGTAGTTGATATTCAATACATTTAATTCGTTTTAATAAAATATAACACAATATATCATACATAATGCAATATATAGTTTGGATGCATTTATTATATACTCCGATATTAAGTATGCATTTTAATAGGTTTTCGGGATTCAAGCACTACAAGAAAACGCGACTTTAACGACGGACAATACTCCGTCGTTAATGGTGCAGCCTTAGCGAAGGAATTTTTTTTTATCTAATTAACAACGGATTAGCGACGAAATTTTCATTTTGATTATTTAATAAAATATTTCGTCGTTAATTATGTCGTTAAATAATTAAATTATTTTTATTTTTCCGTCGTTAAATCCGTCGTTAATTGATTAATTCTTAATTATTTTTAATTATTAAAATATTTCGTCGTTAATTCCGTCGTTAAAAATTTACAATATTTTTTATTTTTATTTTTTCGTCGTTAAATCCGTCGTTAATTAATTAATTTTTAATTATTTTTAATTATTAAAATATTCCATCGTTAATTAATTAATTTTTAGTTATTTAAAATTCCATCGTTAAATCCGTCGTTAATTCCGTCGTTAAGCTTGTTATCCCACATCAAAAAATTTGTGGATGTTTAGTTGAGTTTGTGCCTATAAATATTATAGCACCAATACTAAAAATAAAGAAAGAAATAATTAATTAATTAAATAAATAAAATAATATTATAATAATAAAATAATATTATAATAATAATAATAATAATTAAATATATAATTTCGAAAATAAAAAAATCTTATTTTTTAAATATCAATTTTTTTAACGATGGAATATTCCGTCGCTAAATTTAATTATTTTTTTAATATTAATTATATTAACGATGGAATATTCCGTCGTTAAATTTAACTATTTTACACTATTATGATTATTAATGACGGAATATTTCCGTCGTTACCTAGAAGACGACGGCTCCGTCGACGACGGTGTCCTTTCCGTTGTAATTCCGTCGTTATGTCATTTTAACGACGGAATCGACATTTATAACGATGGAAATTTCCGTCGTTAACGCCGCGTTTTTTTTTTTAGTGAAGTAATTAGGTAGATTTTAATGAATGTCTAAATTGCAAGTTTTATTTATTCGAAAGATATTAATGGTTAGCCACTTAGCCTAGTTAATAGTAGAAGAAAATGCATATTTTTACCTCACTGTAACTAAAAGTGAAAAAAAAAGAAAACGATTATAGCCTCTGCGGAACACAATTTTACAGAATTAAGTGGGAATAACAAAAAAATTTGAAGATTATCCAAGTTTTCAAATATATAACATCAATTATGCTAAACTTAGGGATTTCATGTGTGCAACGGCAAATTCTCTACCGATTGATAATTATGCAGATATAGTGGCTATATATACATATACTGATCACAAAACAGAATCCATCACACGGTTCACATGTTCAAATCGGAACCATTAGAATATTAAACTAAATGAGTGTTTTGAATATCTTTTGATAGTAATCAGATATAGATAGATACTAGCCATTTCATATATCATTGATGCATCAAATCGTCTGACATGATTATACGTTGGATTCGCAATCCCTATATTAGCTAGTTTTTCATAATCATATGTCAGTAGTAAATTGTTCTTAATCGACTAGCCCAATTTTGTGAACGTCCCAACGAGTTTATTGAGAATAACTAACAACTCTTTTTATATAGTTTATATAAGAGGGTTAAATATAGAATAGATTTTGTCAATTGTGATTTGTTGCATCATATCCCTTAAATCTCTTCCTAATTAATTGTTGTAAACTCTTGCTGCCGTATATATTTGATACAGTGAACCGTGCACGTCGTTGTGTGGTGATTATCACATTATCAGTTTCATTATACAAAAATTGCGACATATATATATATCTATATCTATACTAATAATAAAAGTGTGAGTTTTACAAAATATGAATTACCTATTTTATCCCTATTACATATATTATTTTAAAGATGATTATATAAATTATAAATAACGTATTATATATACATATA
>JAYJMF010000080.1:929652-952062 GCA_036873715.1 Salvia sclarea
GGCAACCATACAACTCTCCAACGAGGTGAGATGAGACTATCGTGCATTAGAAGCAAACAAGGACGACGAGATAAGACCAGACTACCGTGCATTAGAAGCAAACAAGGACGACGAGATAAGACCAGACTACCGTGCATTATTCACAACCATATTGCATACCGACGAAACGCGACGAGACTAATAATAACATAAAGCTATTTTATACTACAACTTTTAAAACATATAGCTAAAAAATCGAAGAAACGCCCTTCTCAATATATTTTCTTTTAGAATTTATATAATTAATTAATTTATTATTAATATTATTATTATTATTTTAATATTTTTTTTTTTTTTTGCTTTTATATCACGTAAATTGATTTCCCGTCGAATTTCAACGGGCTATTTACTAGTTCTTTCAAATAAACAATATCGTAGATTTGTCGCCAGCTTCCCTATGTAAAAATATCGTTACGTGTGGCCAATAATATTCTGCCACGTATCGCATGCAAACACCGCGGATGATTTTGGTCGGTTTATGATGGGCTAATAAATGGGCGCAACTAACTCTTACGACACCCCGGCGTACCTTAGCGCACCCATATTTAAAGGTTTTTTTTTTTTAAATCAGAAAAAATGGGAAAGGAATTAATTGAAAAAGAAGGGTAATTGACATCTAAATACACCAACTTCCGGGCATATTTAGTTTTGCATATAAACTTTAAAAATTGTCAAAAATATACAAACTTTGGTTTATTTTAGTTTTACACATAAATTTTGAAAATTGTCAAAAAAAAAAAAAACACACACACACACACACGAACTTAGACATTTTTGTAATTTTTCACAATTTTATATGTTAAAATTGAATCAAACATGAAAATCTATATGACACCACTAATAAAAACGGCTTCATTTTGATTATGTAATTAATGAAGTAAAATTAAAATGATTTTTTAAATCCATCTCACACCTCCTCCCTCTTTCCTTTCTGACCACAATTATCGATTTTTATAACATATTTCTTGGCCAATCACTTCTTCTCGAGTTCCACCCTCAAATCATCCACGGAGGTCTTCGCTCGTCTGATTTCAATTATGTCGATAGTTGGTATTAGAAAGGATTAGAGAGAAGGTGTTAGGTGGACTTAAAAATAATTTTAATTTTACTTTTATTTATTGCATAATCAAAACAACGTCGTTTTAACGAAATGGTGTTACATAGATAATGTCATGCTTAATTTTGACTCATATTCAAATTGTGGAAAAAATACAAAAATGTCTAAGTTCGTATATTTTTTGATAATTTTTAAAGTTTGTGTACAAAACTAAAAAATATCAAAATTTTTGTATTTCTTTTACTACTTTTAAAGTTTATGTGTAAAATCAAAATTGACCCAAAATTGATGTATTTAGGAACAAATCCATATATTTGGGAGGGGCGACTCACACTCACACTTTCCGCGTGCCCGAGCCGAGCCGTTGGAGCCGGAACAATAGTTTTCCTATTTATAGGGCGCCATAACAACTCTGAAACCCCACGCAAAATTCCGAGTAACGCACAAACAAAGTAAAAAAGACAGAAACAAAAAAAGGAAGAGGTGAAGCGAGAGGATTCGTGGCGCTTTTTTATCATTATCGACGACAAAAATGGTGATGATTGATCAGTATATTTTTGGATGTTTCGCCGCTTCCTTGTTTGGATTCGCTTTGCTCTACAACTTGCGCCGGAGGATTAGGCCGAATAGAGGCTCCAAGGCTGCCGGAAAGGATGAGCGCATTAAGACTTCCACCGCCGCCGCCGCCGGCGGATTGCGGCAGGAGAGCGGCGGCGACGCCGACATTATCATTGTCGGTGCCGGTGTTGCGGGGGCGGCGCTGGCTTATACACTCGGCAAGGTAGGGAGTTTTTTAATTTCTTCCACAACTATATGATAGTCCTTCAATTATTGAACATCCAGATTTTGGTAGTCTTAGCTACGTTCACTAAATTTCTTCATCAAGCCTACGTGTATAGACGTCTGACGATTCAATTGCTTTCCCTGTCTCATTTTCTATTGATTTAAGTTTTCGAGCTGATAAAAAAATGTTGTGTTCATTTAAATAATGCATCTAACGTACTTGATTGGGATTTATAAGAGCTCAATACATGCGCATGATTGTGTATTTAATACTGGATAATTGTGTGGAAAAGAGGTCATTAACTGTGAATTAACTTGTAAGCTTCATGTTAATTTGTTTGTTTCCAACTGGTTCCATCTGTGAAGATCAAATATGATTCATGCTTACTTGGAAATATTTTTTCTTAAATTGAGCTAGAATTTGGCAATGAACTGAGTGCAGGGGAACTCAGAAAAAGATAATTGATTAGAGACGGTGATTAAAATATTTTTTTTATTAGGTTACTCCCACGATTCCCACCTCCTACGGATCTTAGTTGCCAGTTGAAGAAACAAAACTTTCATTCCTCAAATTAACTATGACAATTTGGCCTTCTTTTCCAATTTTTAAGATGATGATTGATGAATTTTAATCGAAATATAGCTGTGTTTGCCGTTGATTTTGGGGATATGCATTTAGTTATATTAATTGGCAAACCATGCCATCCACCTACCGCAGCAGTAGTTCTATAAACGTTACATGTTAACATGTGATATATAGGTCTTGGAAAAAAGTTACATGGCTTTGATGAATGGAAGCCAAAAATATATGATTGATTGTGGAAGTATGCAACTGATATTTTCATAACGAAGAATTAAAGCTCCAACGACACGTTTTTTTACTCTGGATGATTAACATCTTTCAATCTACATGATTGTAGGATGGACGTCGAGTTCATGTCATCGAAAGAGACTTGACCGAGCCAGATCGCATCGTCGGTGAACTTCTCCAGCCTGGTGGTTATTTGAAATTGATTGAGTTAGGCCTTGAAGGTACAGCTGCAGTGGCCCAATCTAATATTTATTGTTGCCATAAATATTTATAGCGATAGTCAGGTCCAAAATTGCTAGTTGCTGGAAAAGTTGGTGTGCTCATTGAATTTTGTCCTAAAATTTGTTTTGGTTACCTAACTGCAGATTGTGTGAAAGAAATCGATGCTCAACGAGTTTTTGGATATGCCCTTTACAAGGAGGGTAAAGACACCAAGTTATCTTACCCCTTGGAGAGCTTCGATGCTGATGTCTCGGGCAGAAGCTTCCACAATGGCCGTTTCATCCAGAGGATGAGAGAGAAGGCTGCAACACTTCCAAAGTATAATTTCGCTACACTTCTTTATTTAACTACTATCTTATATATTAGATTAATATGGATGTGCGAATTCGACTATGTTAAGTTGGCAGACTTGACCATGATAGTACTTATTTGCACAGCACTTCTGCGAATGACTTTCTATTTCCATAAATAGTCAATTTTGCAACTCTATACAACATTGACTGATACCTAAAAGTTGAAATGATGCAAGGTTGAGCAGATGGATATGTACCGAATCAAATATGAAGTTCCTTCCAATTCTAAATTCTAGTATGCTAGAGAAAATAATAAGATTGTTCACTCATAGTTTCCTGGTGCAGTGTAAGGCTTGAACAAGGCACTGTAACGTCGCTGCTTGAAAAAGATGGAACTGTTAAAGGTGTGCAATACAAGACCAAGAAAGGCGAAGAGATCACTACTTATGCTCCTCTTACCATTGTTTGCGATGGATGCTTTTCAAACTTGAGGCGCTCTCTCTGTTCTCCTGAGGTGAATATCACGATAGCATAAAAAATAAACTCCGCACTCATACGACTTCTATGCTGTTTTTGACATGTCTGAAAAGTTTCTAACTTGAGTTCTCTTTTCATGGTCAGGTGGACAACCCCTCTTGTTTCGTCGGTCTGATCTTGGAAAACTGTGATCTCCCACATGCTAATCATGGACATGTTGTTCTTGGCGACCCTTCGCCTATTCTGTTTTATCCCATCAGCAGCACAGAGATACGATGTTTGGTCGATGTCCCCGGGCAAAAGGTTCCATCCATTTCCAACGGCGAAATGGCCAATTATCTGAAAACTGTGGTGGCTCCTCAGGTGCGTGAATGCTCTCTCCAACACTTGAATGTCTCTTATTTCGTTCTACTTGTAAAAGCTAACTGAAATTAATGTTTCTACAGGTTCCTCCTGAGCTGCATGATTCATTTATGGCTGCAATCGAGAAAGGAAACATAAGGACCATGCCAAACAGAAGCATGCCGGCAAAACCTCAACCCACCCCTGGTGCGCTTTTGTTGGGAGATGCGTTTAACATGCGCCACCCTTTAACCGGTGGAGGAATGACCGTGGCCCTATCGGATATTGTTCTTCTTCGCGATCTTCTTAGGCCTATTGACGATTTGAGTGACGGATCTAAACTCTGCCAGTATCTTGAATCCTTCTACACTCTAAGAAAGGTAAAGCTATAGATTTTTTTTTAACAGTCATCTGAGGATGTGCAAATACACAATACAGAGATTTGATGTGTGAATTTGACGCCCCTTTTGCAGCCAGTGGCATCTACAATCAACACATTGGCCGGAGCGCTCTACAAAGTTTTCTGTGCTTCACCTGATCCAGCAAGGAAGGAGATGCGTGAGGCTTGTTTCGACTACCTGAGCCTCGGAGGCATCTTCTCAAACGGCCCTATCTCCTTGCTCTCCGGCTTGAACCCGCGCCCTTTGAGCCTCTTTCTCCACTTCTTCGCCGTGGCTGTGTATGGAGTTGGTCGTTTGCTACTTCCATACCCTTCACCGCGCAAGATTTTGTTGGGAGCGAGATTGCTTTCGGTGAGTAAAGTGCTTGTTTCCATACCAATTGTTTCAAGATCATTGCGACGTGTTGGGCAACTCTAACAATGTATGTTTTTCTTTTTTAACTTATAGGGTGCATCTGGTATTATTTTCCCGATTATAAGGGCGGAAGGCGTTCGACAAATGTTCTTCCCTGCTACTGTGCCAGCCTACTACAGAGCAGCCCCTGTCAAGTAGATGAATGGCCAAATAGTCATATTCATTCTTTCTTTCTTTCTTTACTTAGAATGAAAAGAAGATTGGTGTGTTGATTTGCGTAATGAAATAGTAGTATGATGTATCACTCCAAGAACCCAAAACTGCAAATACTAATACAATAAGCTAGAAGTGCGAACACAATATATTTACAGTGTAAAGCCTTTGCTAATATGTAGTTCCAAATTCTTACTACTGTGAGTAAATCTTCATATCAACTTGTATTATACATTAGTACTATTCTTATCGGGAATAAATTTGTTCACTATATACTACAATGATGTCGTATGTACTATGCTTGATGTTGCACACAATTGTCCATTTTCTTTTTGGGTTTATTAGTAGATTACTTTCCATTTTCTAAATAAAAAACAAAAACTAATCAATTGAAGAAAACTATTCACAAATTTTCATTCAAAGTAAGATTCCATTATGTCGTGTGTACCATGCTCGATGTTGAAAACAATTGTCCATTTTCTTATTGTGTTTTTTAGTAGATTACAATCCATTTTTCTATTTGACATGTTCAGCTGTGCAAAAAAACAAATAAAGCATATCAGGAAAACAAAAATGCAAAACAAAAACTAGTCAATTGAAGAAAACCATTCACCAATTTTCATTCAAAGCAAGATTTAACTACACATAGGATCAGAAGAAAACCACAAAGACTATGCAACCACCAATTCCCCAGCCCTAAATCAAACTCACAATCACAGTTAAGCCCTCTCTCCCCTAATTCTCCTGGCGAGCTGGATATCCTTAGGCATAATGGTGACTCTCTTGGCATGGATGGCGCAGAGATTGGTGTCCTCGAACAATCCGACGAGGTATGCCTCGGCCGCCTCCTGAAGCGCCGCCACGGCAGAGCTCTGGAACCTCAGATCGGTTTTGAAGTCCTGCGCAATTTCACGAACAAGTCTCTGGAATGGAAGCTTGCGGATGAGGAGCTCCGTCGACTTCTGGTACTTGCGGATCTCACGCAGTGCAACGGTGCCGGGGCGGAAGCGGTGGGGCTTCTTCACTCCGCCGGTGGCCGGGGCGGATTTCCTGGCGGCTTTGGTCGCCAGCTGCTTGCGCGGAGCCTTGCCGCCGGTGGATTTGCGAGCGGTTTGCTTGGTGCGAGCCATTGCTAGGGTTTGCTGTTTGGAATGTGCGAAAGGGAATGGAATTTGAGAATTGAGATGAGTGTGGCGCTTGGAAGGAGTATTTAATATGTTTGCGTAATTGCTTTGAAAATTAAGGCGGGATGGGAACACGATCTTAACCGTTAATTTCTGCTTTTCTAAGGACGGCCTGATTTGTGTATGCGCGGATCGATGACGTGGCAGTGTAGATGTTCGTTCGATCAAGTGTGGAAATCGGTGGCTGGAGATGAATGAGGTTCGGATTCATGACGTGTACTGTGCAGTGCCGAAATTCTTTCCTTTTTCATTTTCCTCCAAATAACGCAGGAATATACGTTGGAAAAGGGGGGATTTCCCAAATAAGGTTATGAAGTGGATTTATATTTTAAATACATGTTATATTAAGCATAAAAATATATTATAAAATTTAGAAATTTAGAATAACATAAAAGTATTTAACATAAATTTATAACAACATGAAATTACAATAACATAAAATTATCTACATATAAATACGATAATATTAAACTAACAATACAATTAAGAGTAAGGTACAACATAGATACATTTGTAAGCTATAAATATATGATATATAATAATAATTATATTATATTTCCTCCGTCCCAACCCAATCGGCACACCACTTTATGCACAAATATTAAGAAAATTAGAGTTAAGGTGTTTAATGGTGTTGGGTTCATATTGAAAAGAGTGGTTTTTGTACTTTTGGTGATAAAATATTACTTTTTGTATTTTTGGACTTAATTAAGTAGTCTAAATGCAAAATATGACATGTGTCAATTGAAGTGGGACAACCCAATTTGGCAAATGTGTCAATTGAAGTGAGACGGAGGGAGTATAAATTAGTAATATATTCTCTCTGTCCACAAAAAATAATCTACTTTGTGAGCGGCACGAGTTTTAATAAAAAGTGAGGAATTGTACGAGTGGAGTATTGGCCCCACCATGTGAGGGTTGAATTATGAGGACTTTTTGTCAAAAAAGGAAAGTAGAACACTCTTTGTGGACCCCTAAATGGCAAAAGAGAAACATTCTTCATGAACGGAGGGAGTAATATTTATTGAAGAAATAAATCAATTTAATATTAGAAGACACAAACTTAACTAACTTGTAGCATTATATAGTATTATAGAGTGAAATATAGAGTTGATCATTGTAGGTGAATGAAAACATTACCCTATATTAGTGTAGAGTCAACTCTACAATAAAAGGTTACCATTGGAAATTTGAAATTGCTCTTAAAATTCGTGAATCATGGAATTTTTAAATAAGTTTAATTGTCTATCACAAATGGTCGAAACAAATAGGTGGTTCTCAAACATTACAGTCATGCTTCTTAAAAAAATATACCCAAATCACTATCGTTAATATAGTAGTAATAATCTAGTCGCCGCATCAACTTTTGGGGATCGAAAATTATCATAATAGTGTCTCAGTTGCATAAATTTAACATTAGTTCTTAATTTGAAATTTGATAAAAAAGTATTTACTTTCCGGGGGGGCAATTATGAATTAACCCTCTAAAATTTACTACCAGTAGAAACGAAATTTACTGTTAGACGAACCCATCAAGATAATGATGTAAATATGTTTGTGTCGGAAATCGTAAGACTATTTATCCATTTTTTACAATCGTAAAAAATTCCAACAAATGAAAAGGATAGCATAAATGTATCTATCTGCACACCAAGTTATTGAGTCATTCATTCTTGTAAACAACTCAATAAGAAACTGTACCTTCCTCTTCAACTGCAGTCTGTATAACAGCTTCATCAACACTGTTGAAACCAAAACTTGTTCTACATTGCCTATCATACACATTTTCAAAACCAAAGTGTTACATTCAACATCTACATATGATTTGTCATGAATCTTCAAGATGGTGATCTGTTTCGTCGAATATCTCTTCCTGCAAGAAGGAAGCAATCGATCAAATTAGGGAATCCTAACTTACATGGATTCCAACATAATTGACTTTTTACCTGTAGAAGCTCTTCAATGACATCTTCCATGGTTATTATTCCGACCGCCTCTTCCTCTTCGGGGAGCGTTGGGAGTGGATTTTCGTCTATTTGCAGGATATCGGAGTACATGTTTTTTGTCCATTTTTTGCTCCTAGGTGTACCCCTAGAGGAATTGCTTCCTGTGTTCGGGAAACTCTTCCATTTCTGCAAAGGTATCTTGGGCTTCTTAACATTTTGATCTGGTGAAGGCTTTTCACCATCAATGTCGACTCTCACGTCTTTGACTGCATCTACTTCCACAAACATGGAACAGTAGTATTTAATAAATGTACACTTGACTTAGAAAGTTCGTCAAAAAAACATAAGAAAGTTACCTCCTGCAGCATCTGTGGTAGGTGGCTGGTCCGCAGCCTTGTTACGCTGCCCCACAACAACAGCCATGTGACTGTGCCCCTTCTGGAATTCATTCAAGATGTCATATAATGGCATAGTTTCTGGAACCCTAAGAGGGGAAACAAATAGAAGAAATCATCATCATGAGCTGCTAATGTCAAATGCATAAGTGCATAATAAATGTCAGCACAATACAGATGAAGAAGATGAATTCAACTTCATGGTTGCCATCATGTAATTATATGTGCATGGAAAATCTATATAATGAAGCATTAGTGATGAAGTTCATTACTAAATTCTTTTATGTTCTCTGGTTTGGGTGACGTGCACTCAAGTTTTGAAGCATCAAGATACCTTGGAATTCTGCGAATTGTGACACTTTTCACTGGTACTTCATCCTCAGGATGAATCGTCAACAAGTTTTTCGCCTACAGTGTAAGGAAAAAGTTTAATGTACTAATCAGATGATTCAGATAATCCATAATCAACAATAATCGAGTAGCAATTTCAACATGTTCACAGGCCTTTTTGTAACAATGATGGCTAATAGGACTATAGCCTATCGGAAGAAAGTTGAATTTGTAGCAGCAGATGGAAGGAGGCTGTTTATTTAGGAATTTAATAAATTAGAATTTGATGAGAAATAGCTATCTGATAATTTATAATTGTGTAAAGACAAACTACTCATATGATACAAAGGAAAGGAAAAGTAATCCTTCCAAGAGTCTACTTCCAAAAGGGCTAGTGCACACAGACAACAATCAAATTCAACAAGGCGCAGACCCAAGGATTATGTTCCATGCAAAAGTTGTTCCGGAATACGATCCTTTCTGGACACCATATTACACGGAGACAAGATATAAAGTCCAGTTATGCCTTTTGCAGCAGTTGAAGATTGTAAAGTGGAGAAATGCTTATTAACATATGTGACACCTAAAAATGAGGGAAACAGTCTTGATTCATAACACAATGGATTGGATAGTTCCTATAGAACATAGAAATTTATTGACCATTGAAATAAACCTAAAGAAAAATGTATCCAACCTCACAAAGAATAAGAATACAATAAGTATCTCATTAATGGAACTGAACAGAAGATAAAATAAGTACCAGAATAAGCCCAATGATATTTGTAGGTTGCTCATAGTAGACAGGAATTCTGCTGTGTCCTTTCTCCAAAATTATATTCATTAAAAACCTTGTTACACAAAAGACTATTTTCAGCATTTTACAACTCAGTAAGGGCAAAGTGATACTAGAGCTGCTGATAGAAAATCATGATACATAACCTGTCGAGCTTAGCATTAATATCAATAGCAAAAATTTCTGATATTGGCGTCATGGCATCACTTGCTGTTTTGTCACCGAGTTCTAATGCCCCTGCAATAATAGTCGTCTCATCATGTGTGAGCTCTCCACCTTTACCAGCCTGCACAAAAGCAGCTAGTGGAATTAGGGTACACATCAGAGCTGTTTCAGGATTTTATAGAACAAAACACCATTACGATAAAAAAAAACAAAAGAAATTTACTAAAATTCAATAAACAGAGCATCTGCAGAAAAGAATAAGAAAACAAAAGACCAAGATAATCACAAGGAAACCAAACATTTTTTTATTTCTCATACCTCATTTCCATGTAAATTAACTAGGGTTTTCAACTCAGCACGTCGAAACAGAGCTTTATGTCGATGGCCAAGTAGATAATCCAACAACTGGAAGTTAGACACAGATATGCATGAAAAATGTTAATGGAACTAGGCAAATTTAAATGCGCAACATAAACAACTGTACCTTGCTTATAGGATATGCAATTGGAAAACAGATCCAGACAAGAACACGAACCACTGGCGCCACAGTCGCACCAATAGCTAGCCCATGTCTGGAACAAACAGACTGTGGGATGATCTGAAAATACAAAACCATTAATCAGTTTCGACGAATCCAATTTAGTCGAGTAGATTGCTATCTTGCTTCATACTTGAAAAGATACTGGGAATAATACAAAGTAATGTGTGACATATCTGCTTTCATATCAATCCAGCAGATCACAATTTGGCCTTACTTTCAATTTCCATATTATATGTAGCTACTTAGATTTATATTCACAATGCTCCTTCAAGTAAATTTTGTTTGTCAACTTGTAGAGAGTGGTGCAAAGACAAACAGCTTAAGATATTCTTGACCAGATCAATTAATTACAAGAGTTGCAAGCTCCAGCCTTGTATTCTAAGTCCATATTTGATCTAGGTGATGACAGTTGCAAGATTTTAATCTCCTTGGCCATGAGAAATTATATCACCACACAATCTGATTAGATATATTTTTCATAACATTCACATGCACAGAAAGCTATCAAATGCTTTACGTTCAGCATTTTGTTTTGGTTGTTCTAACTTCTAATATCACTGCAAAACCAACTTCGAATTTGTATGTTCCTGAGATATCATACATTTCGCAAAACCCAAAAGTAGCAAGATAAAGGCCACTTTCAAGGAACTAGACAGGGATTACTATATAGAAGCTATTCACTAAGATCTGATGTCTTTTCTTCAACTGTATCCACGAGTGGACAGTAGAGGCGACGTAATTTCTGAGTTATCTGACAAGTTTCAAAATAAGTGGTCGAAGAATTCCTTACCTCACCAAACAGAAGTATTAATGTCACAGATATAAGGATTGCCCCCCAAGCTGAGATGAGACTGTCAAGGAAAATAGGAAGAGCCTGCAAGGTAAAGTATCTCGCAACTTCACATATTCTTTGCAGATTAAAATTACTAAATAACTTTGCAAGCGTGACACCTCAACTTATCATTACCTCCATAGCAGCAGCATTGCAGATAAGCAGTGTGCAGAGCAACAAGTGCTGGTTCTTAACAACAGGCAATATCTTCTCTGCAAAGAGAGTTAAATTTTCTTAATAGAAGACCTACAATCTTCATTAATTTACACCTCAATTCACTTTGTCAAAGGAAAGCATAAACATGAAAACACTATACATTTCAAGGTTGTCGAGATATTTTATAATATCGGAATTTAAAATATCTGATCACATCCTCGGTCATACTAATCTTCTAGTACGCATAAAATATGTGAGAAAATTTTGGAGTTTGTTTAAAGTAGGCGAATAATGAAGAAACGCAATTAATATCCAATATAGCCTAATCAGACCAATTTTTCCTGTATCGGAAATAGTTAAAACAGTCCTCCCAAGGACGATACCTAAATTTATTGCTCAAAATAACCAGAATTCGATCATCAATCCCCAAAGCAGAAATTAATCATAGACTCCGACCTATAACTAAAATAAAACAACATCAAACTAACCAGCCGCGCTTGAATCAATGAACTAAACCAAAACCAAATTCATAATTAAAAAATCAGTAAAAAACTGGGGGGAAGAAACATACTAGCATGCTTCCGATCCTTCGGGGTGCCGGATTTGGCGAGAACTTCAAGGTCGACTAAGCTGAGAGACATGAGTCCCAAAGTGAGGCCGGACATGAGGCCGGCAAACAGCACCAGAAAAGCCACAACCGCAATGCGAATGAAGAACCCCGACTCGCAACATTCGTACTCCACCGCCATACAACCGCGCCTCCGAACTCACTCACACCACCGCTTCGCCGCCGCCGGCGAACTTTTTCAGCCGAATTTCCGCGTCCTATTTCTGAATATTTCCGGAATTCTCCGAGAACAAATTCTCGCGCGGAATATGAGCGAGTGCAGGATTTTGCGGGAGAGTGATGGTATTTATAATTGTGTGTTTAACTAAGGGCGTGATGCTGCTGCTGAAATGCTGATGCGCCTTGTAACTTTTTACTGCTGTGATAATCCTTATCACACAGAACTTTATGATCAATTCTCACTGCTTCTTCCTCTTTTCTTTTTTTCCTCCGAAACAGAAATAGAATTATTCCGTTTGCGTTGTTATTCCTCCCTCTATTTTATACTCCTTTGATCCCGAAATAAGTGGCATGGTAGTTATTTACACTTAGATTAGAAAAAGTTACTACTATATTGTTGTGTGTAAAAATAGTGATATCCACTAAATTTAAATAATTTTTCAGTAACTATTCTTTTAGTGAGACGACGTGACAGAGAATCATTTTTAGTGTGAAGATAATTCGTAACCAAATATCGAGTCCAAATTCGTAACTTTTGAACAATTTGAGCTTTTAATTTATTACACAGTGGTCAATTCTATAACTTAATATCAAAACAAAAATTCCGCATATAGTACTCATGCTCGTCCAATAGAGTTTAGAAGGTGGTTCGATGCAGTTAATCTCCCTAGCTCGCTTTGAGTCAGGATTTTGTTGCTGTATTATTTTGGATTTCAACGCTTGAGAGGCTTTTGCCTTGCCTCTATTCCCTTCTTCCTTTACTTGATTTTCTTGTACTATATTTTTTGGTACCACTTGTACCATTTTTCTCCAATTGAGAATGCCTTTTTCCGAGCAAAAAAAAACAAAAATTAAAAACTTCCATACCAAGCATAGGGAGAAAAAAAGGAAGACAGTAGTAATTTGAATTGATATGGGAGACTAGAGTCGATAAATACAATCATATTATGGTAACCTTTTCCCCTCATATTACTAAGTTTAGCTCATTACATATTACCTAGCTATGGCCTATGTATAAGCTAACTAGTAATCCTCTATAATCGCCTTGTGGTTATTAATTAGCTAATAAATTATGACGAAACCCTTGCATCAAAAACACAAATTATGATTGTTTTTGCGTAAGAAATAATTTTCTTAACGAAAGTAGGGTTGTTTTTAGTAGTTGATTTAATTATCATCATTTTTTAAGGTTCTGAGGATTTAATGTGAACAATCAACTAGGAAAAAGAAATCATATACAAAATCAAATGATAATTGAACATCTTAAGTCTTGGGATTCTAAAACGTAGCTTCCTACAGTATGCGTTGTGTCGGAATGTCATCGTCTAGTATTCCCAATCAGCCATCTTAAATTTGTGACGTGTCAAACTTTTGAATGTGGCAAAACCAAATATTAATTGATAATGACAACCGATATTTAAAATAAAAGGATTGATATGCTAATGGGACCATCCATGAGTCCAATTATGTTCACGTTAAATTAACATTATTATTTTTGTTTTAGATATTTATTTAATTTTTAATATCTTAAAGAAATACTATTGACATTATTAATCCGATATATTATATAAAAATTAATTATTGATTTGTAAATTTTTTCTTCTTATTTGAAATAACGGATAAAATATAAAAAAATGAAGAAATCGAACATTGAATTTTATGTAATATATCGAATTAATTATGCCAATAGTATTTTTTAAGGTATTAGAATTAAAATAAATGTTTAAAACGAAAAGAAATGACGTTGATTTAGCGTAAACATGATTGGACCTCACAAATGGTCCTCACGAATAGTCATTAGCGTATCAATCCTCACGAATAGTCCTTAGAAAGTTAGAAATTATGATGTTCTAATTTTTTATTTTTTTTTGTCAATATACGTACTTTTTTTTTTAATCTTCAAAACACAACACATATATGTACATATAATTAAATTTTGAGAATACACCGAATACAATTTAGTGGCAATATATTTTTACTCAAATTAATAAGTTGGGGAATTCAAGTCAATCTATTGTATGAGTTTAAAGTTATAACTAATTAAAAATCAATATAACGTCGGAAACAGAAAATAGACTTATAAGTGTTTGATGAGATTATAGGCTCTTTAACTAACTCTATTTTATGAGTTCATAAAATTTGCAAATGTGACAAAATAAGCTCATAAATAATTGAGCTCCAATAATTATAAGCTTTTTCAAAGAATAAGTTATTCAACCCAAATTTATATATTTATAATCTTGCAAGCAATAATCATTTTACCAAAATAATTTTATTGTAATTAGATATTTCTAACACATGACCTTTCAATTCACAATTTTTCATTTTTTCTCTCTCTTGACTTACTCGTAAGTACATTAATATGTACACACTTTGACAACTTATAAACTCTCGAAACATTACATCTTATAAGGCCTCCAAACAACTTATAACTTATTGGTTATCAAATATATTTACAAATGAAAAAAAGTTATATAGGACATTACTTTTATATTTTATTGAAAAAATTCTAAATTTGCATAAATCAAACTTATACCGAAATTTAAACATTATAAGTTTAGCCACATACCTTTAGGAGTACAACTAACATTCTCATACATTAGGAGTGCCAAATAAAATAAACTCCCCCTTTCCTCCAAAAAAAAAAAGAGAGCTCCCCGAAACAAGCTTATAAATTACTCCTACTTGGTTATATATAATATCAATATTTAAAATTTTGAGTTCCTATAATCAATAATCATGCCTGAATTTTTTTTGAAGTGTACAGCCTGCCAACGTTTTCTTTGATTTGGTTGTGACTTGTTACGGATTCGAGTACCACTCTTTTATTGGAGTAATATTTTTCTCTGACTTAGGGCCTATTTGGTTGGACATATAAGAAAAAAGGCTAGTATGAATTATATAATATGAGGGAGTCAAGAAAAGAACATATTAATTAATAAGGGGGGAGGGTTGGAGTTGTATAAGGGGTCTAATAGTGGTTTTTGGTCGGGCCCTTATTTTGTAACGGGCCCTCACTATTATATTTTGCCCTACCAAATGGGGTAAAAAGGACATATTATTTTAATAGTATGACCTTTTAACCCCTACCAAAGAGGCCAGTGTGTATGGTACTTCTGTTGAATTTATTTTGTGTGTGTGGATCAAATAATGGGCCATGCGACTGGTCGAACCAGTGATCCACTTAATTGACCAGTTTAATGTCCAATTTGGTTAAAAAAAACTGTTTGTCTCGGACACTTCCACATAACCTAGTTTTGTGGAAGAGTCTACCTTAGTGGACCTTCTAACGATGTTCTATATGGAAGTCACATGCCCGATTATCATTCCCTTCCAATATTTGATAGGCTCATTGGAAAATAAAATTTGTTGTAAGATTCACCTGTACAGCGTTTCATATACCAAGGGAACAGAGATAACATAATGAGGTTGATAACGGCGCAAATCATCCTGCAATCAAATAAAGTATCGAATTATTCACTTAAGATAATAGGCATATAGTTCGCCTTTTGTAATCAGCAAATGGTGGGTGACATGAAGGAAGAATTACATACCCTTAGGTTCTTAACTGTGGTATAAATGTGCTCAATTCCACGAGTAAATATGAAATACTCGCAAGCTCGTTCATATGCATGCCAAGGTGGAAGCATGCTCAGAAATCTATCCCCAGGAACAGCTGGCAGAATGTCCGAGAAGCTTCCAATCTATGCAGCATAATCAAATATCTCATCAGATGGTGTGATTTGGAACAAAGCTCAGAGATCTTAGTAAGAATTAGTTACAGAAAATGAGAACATCAAACTGAAACAAAGAGCATCTGAAACTTGAAACCATTTAAATTATATGATATATTACAGGATGCCAAATCTTCTAGTATACTATATACGTCAAATTGTGTCAAAGTAGAAAAACAACATAATTTGAGCAACAAGTTTTTCAAAGATCAAACGATACCTTATGTCCACCAATGATGAGGTACAATGTGTGCAAATAAACGCACATAAAAATAATAAATGAATAAATGAAACTCTATATATGGTCACTAACATGGCACTGTCATATGGTTGAGTGGAAAATGTACCCAACAGAAGATAGGTGATCATATGCCAAATTACATTGAACTTAGGGTTAATTGCTAAAATATTCAATAACTTTAACCTGATTTTGGTTTTAGGCGTGTTTTATACTCATTGCAATAATAACATTATCTTTTAATATGTAGTGAAATAGACATATCCAAAAGAATTTGACAACTCCAAAAGTAACCTGGGCATGCATTTCCCATGTTTGGCAGGATATTTGTTTGAGAAACTAGAATCGTCAAAAGAATCACACTACGTCATCTTTTCTGATTGTCAGAAATTATTGGACGTGTCTATTTTGGTACAAGAAAAGAAGTAGTGTTATTATTGCATTGACTTATAAAACTTGTCGAAAACCAAAATCAGGTCAAAGTGGGTGAATCTTTAAGCAATTGACCCTAAAATTCATTCCTGCCAAAACTACTTGATTTTGTTAATAGGAAATGGAGTGGGACATATAAGTAGACACAGAAATGTTGTGTGATAATACATCCAATATAAATTTATTATGACTTGTCTTTAGTCCGTCTTCTGTTATCAAGAAGCAGCACTAGTTTTGTCTAATGTAATAGAAGTCTGGTTTAACAGAATGGTAACTAACATATTTCGTTTTTGGTGATTAAGATGGATATTTGTTCATTCACTATGAATATGCTAACCTTCCGTTATTTGGCTGAATTTTTCAAGTTTTCAAAACAGTTTTAAGTTTGAAATTTTACTTGCATGGCCTGTGGAAGTGTCTAAGTTCCAGTTAATGGCTCCTCGAAGAAGACATCATCCATTGCTACCAACATGCATACTTTCAATTCGTAAGCAAATCATCTTTCTTTAGCAGACTCTAATCATATGAAGTTTGAAGGCCTATTTGACAGTTCAATTCTTTATTGCCAAATATGAAAATGTCAGAGAAAACAATGAATAACATTATGCAAATGGACAGAAATGTACTTTAGCCATCAATTTACATAGGCAGAGTTTGCTCTGCCATTTGACCAGGAAAATCATATTTGTTATGCATTAACACAATGCAGTTAAGACAACTACTAGTCCTTGATAAATACGGAAAGTGCATTGATTCATCAGGCACAATGCATGCCTTATATAATGAAGATGTGTACTACACCTCATGTAGGAAGGTCCATCATAAGTGAATACAAGTATGAATATGAGCTCATGGAACTTTACAGCTCAATTAATAATAAAGATGTATCAAATTTGAAACTAGAAGGATAACAAGGAGTACTTTAACCACATAAAGATATCTATTAGCTGACAGGAAATTTAATAGAAAAGAAACAGCCTACCTGGTGCAGTAGATTCTTGTGCGTGAGCATAACACCTTTAGGATTTCCAGTTGTCCCACTTGTATATAAAAGTGTGGCAATATCATCAGACCTTATAGTTTCATAAGTAAATTTTCTGCCTGAAACCAATGTTCCCCAGTCAGAAACTACTAATTGGTGGTGTAGATCAAAACTCAGAAACTATTCACATGCTAAATCCTGAATCAACTTCTTCCAATCCCATCCAACCCCTCGCAAACTGGGGGTTGTACAAATATTTCTTTTCTTCTTTTTTGAGATACAGATTACAGAGAGAGATAATCGAAGATCAAAGTAGCATAGTGTGTAGAGTATATTGTATCTAGGTTTCCTAGGATATCTGATTGTTATTTAGGTTTAGATTTAACCTAGTTCTAGACCTAGTTCTCTACTCCCAATGTCCCTATATATCTGTGAAATATACTTATATTTTTGCATGTATGTCTCTATGCTTTTCTTCTTTACACAGCAACTTATTTAGTACATATTTGATGTATGATACGATTAATTTATTTTATAACATAAAAGTAGGAAATCTTCCCACTTCAAGGACTGATGTATATAAATGATGGAGACCTATGCTAGGCCTGTCAATATAGATGATTTGCAGAACAATGAAATGCCCAAGACAAGGATATCAATATAGCTGATATATTTAATTTTTCATTGTTCTGCAAATCATAACTTCAAGTGACATTCTATTATGGATATATCAAGAAAAATATTTTTTCTGAAAAAAGTAAATAATTAGAATTATATAATAGCATGTAAATGACTTACTAGTATCATCTACAGAATGACATAAAGCTTCACGACTTTCACAACCCAAATCTATTATCTCCTTATAACTATAAATAGGAACTTCTAGAGCAGCTTCATTGATTATGTTTGTCTTCTCTCCCCATAGCAAAATGATAAACCTTATAGTGGTTCGAGAGCAGAAGGTCTCAGAAATCCGATTGTACATTTCAGGATCATCCACCACAAGAGCAACACTGCAGCTCAAAAACAAAAGGCTAGAGTTTAATTCAAGAAAGGATGGGCAAAATATTGTCAAAGTTTATTCCATGGGTAATGATGTATCATCTACTAACAAAAGTACTATTTGGCATATATGGCAGTGATGTATCACTTGCAAATCAATATAACCAGATGTAATACAGAATGCAACCCAAACATAGAGTCCTAGTCTAAATTATTGTTGTTACCTTTGAGAAGCAGTAAAGTATATAGACATATAGGAGAAAAAGGATGAAAGCTAGAATCTTACTACTAGGACAAATCTAGTCGTAAATTAACATTAGATATACAAGGAAAACCTAGATACTAATATATTCTGTGACACTCCCCCAAAGTTGGAGCATATATATCAATCATGTCCAGCTTGGTACAGAGTTTTGAGAATTGGTTCCCTCCTCAAGGCCTAGGGAAGACATTAGCAACATTAGGGGCAGCAGAAAGCAAAGAGAGCAGAAGAGATAGTTGGAACTGTTGTACAGTTATAACGTTTTTAGGTTTCCTTATATATGCCTCTATATCTTATTGCTCTACATTCAATTTGATAGTGGTCCCTAAATTAGATTTGGAATCTGAATTTGATAATAATGTATATTCCAATCTTGATAACTATATATACCAAACTAAAAGGCACAAAGAAATAAAAGAATCACCAAATTGTACAGCTTAATTAGATGCCTTTTTTGCTAGGATCAGATATAATGGAAATTAGAAGACCATTTTTTAAAATTAATTTCTTTTAACCTTTCAGAGTGGTTGTATATCTGCAAGAGCTCTTCAACAGATGACCGTGTACCTCTGACAACATTGATTGCTCCAGTGGCCATAATACCTGAGGAGAACTTAACATATTACAGAAAAGAGTTATGGAGTCAAGAAGTATAAGATTATGTCATGAGATATCTGCAATGTACTGAAATATGGAATGAAATACACAGCCAGTAGTCTTGATCTGACTTACATAGAGATTGTTTGATGCACAGAAAATATGATTAATTATATTAGAATACAATCAGACTGTAAAAGTGCAAATGGAGAACTGAAGTTTCTTAACTATTGTATACTTGAGTATGACGATTCCATCAGTTTTTAGGTCATCATATCCAGATAGAGTTTCCCAACAGAGTACCTCTCTCTTTTTCAGGTGTTGGGAGGATAGTTTAAGCCACAGTATATATACCTTGGTCTGAAACAAGCCATCGGCATGAATTATCAGCAAAGAGAGCGAGCTTTTCCTCTGGTTTCAATCCGATGATCCTTAAGCCTTCACTGAAATGCAAAATGTCTTGCTCTAGCTGAAATATATCAAGGAAATACTTCAGAAAAAGTTGATCCAAGAAGGTAAACCAGATTTCCTCAGAATCATCAGATCTCACAGACAGCACATAAGAGGTAGAAGATCTAGCACCTTTCTCATGCTCCTACATCTCTCCTTACCAAACAGCTGGAATAAAATTCAATTTAGAGGGTGTTTGACTGAGCTTATAAGCTCCGTTAAACAACTTATAAGTTGTTTAGAAGCTTATAAGTTCTTGCAAAGTGTTTGGCACAATAAGCTCCTAATTAAAGCTTATAAGCTGTGAAAATTAGCTCCAACAGCTTTTCAGTTCCCAATCTGGCAATTCCAAATCCCAACTTATTTTTTTGTAATCTTATAAGCAGCAATCAGTTTACCAAAATAACCTTATTATGATTTGGTATTTCCAACATATGCCCTTCCAATTTCATCTCTCTCAATTTTCCCTCTATAGCTTATAAGCTCAATCATCCAAATACTTTTGCAACTTATAAGATTTTAAGACATTGCATCTTGCAAGCTCTTGAAACAGCTTATAAGTTGTGGAGGTCATGAG
This sequence comes from Salvia sclarea, assembly GCA_036873715.1. Classification (NCBI taxonomy): domain Eukaryota; kingdom Viridiplantae; phylum Streptophyta; class Magnoliopsida; order Lamiales; family Lamiaceae; genus Salvia; species Salvia sclarea. Next base: position 950,048 of record JAYJMF010000080.1, read on the forward strand.
CTCTCTAAAATAAGCTTAGCCAAATACCCCCTTAGACAATTCTTACAATTACTTTTTTCAAGTTTGCGACCTCATTAGCTTTTATATACAGGTATTACTAAATTTGGTAGCCTGGAAAGTACTTTGCCATTTCCCCAAATACTTACTGAGGAAATTACCGTTTATTAAAGAACTCCTTTCTACAGATGAAACAAGAAAGGATTTTCTTATACGCATTTCTGCTTCAAGAGAAGGCCTACATCCATTTTGAAGAAAGAAGTCCTAACAGCTGCACCAGCTTATTGTTTATGTTTTACAACATCAAGTTCTGAAAGAAAAATTTCAGCATAAAGTTAAAAGGACCCAAAACTAACCTGCTTATAAGTCATATTTGTTGGAGGGTCATGATAGCCATCCACCAATGCTACACGATCACCAAATTTTTCAGCACAGGTCTTCCATATATCGGGAACTGTTTTCCACTCATTAGATGACAAGATCCCATTTCCTGATGCTATTTCACTTTCCAAAACAGGAGCGAATTTTCTGATCCGCACATCATTTGTCTTCAAAAGCATTTACACGGAATTAAGCTGTTAAAAATATTGTACTAGTGACAGTTGAAGCATTGACATAGAAATTTTACTAGTGACAGTTGAAGCTTTACAGTCAGTCTGTGTTCGTGAACTTTTTGGCTGTTTGTGTGCATCAAGCCACCCTACTTGAAAAGGCTAAATTTTTATTGTTAATTTGAAAAGTTTACTATACGCTTAACATTGGAGATATAGTGTAACATGCTTCTTTTAGAGCTCCTAGCCTTTTCCATTGTCCTAATAAAGCACATTGATAAGTACATTCCTTGTTACAATTCACTCAACTACCAAATTTTCATCACAAAGTAACGAAATTCACTGTTGTCAAAACTATCGACACCAATCGGCTATCCCCTAGATCCAAGAAAAATTGATCTTACTCACAGCCATTTTAGTCCAAACTTCTTGTCTGGAACAAAAAACTCTTCCATACATATATATAAATTGCAAACGGGTTATCAGAAACTGCCATTTATCAGCCAATTCTGAAAAATAAGACACTGAAAAGGAAAATAACATAAAGAGGTTCTAAGATCATCAGTTCCAAAAGCAATGGTAAAAAGTTCCACCTAAGCAGACTGATCATTTGAAGAGAAACTAAACAGCAGATCAACGTCAACCAACCAGCAAATAGCAAATTCGTAAGTAATTGTGTTAAAAAATAAAAATAAAATAAAAAAAATAAAAAAAGAAGCATTTGTGCTCAATGAAATTTACCTGAGACTCGCAGTGAACTCGTCGACTTCTGCCAACAATGAATTTGCCAAGCCGGCGGCAGCTGATCAATCTATGTTGTTTAAATTGCAAATAACTCGAAGCTAGCCTTGGACTGCAAGAAATTGGCACAGAAGAAGAAGTCGCGATCGCCATGGATGAGACCTCGAAGAGATAAAGTTGAAAGAGTAGAAGAAAAATTTGGTCAATGCGTGTATGTGTTTTTCAACTAAATTTTGAGCATTGGAGGAGCGAGGGAAGCAAGGGAGTAGTTGAGTGAGAGAAACATCGTTGAAATCTCCGGGCAATTATTCATTCCCATTGTTGAAATTTAAACTTTAAAATACTACTCTGTAATCTATATAGAATCCATCGAAAAGGTCATAATTTGGAAATCTCCGGCCAATTACTCGAACAAATAAATCGCCAATCGGCTTTTAATAATCGATGCATTCCTTCAAAAGAGTTTGGTCCATTTCAGATATATGCACTAGTAGACGTAGTACTCTCATTCCCAAAGACGCACGAAAATTGTAATAATTTATTAAAAACTGATTGCACTAATTCAATACCACATTTACTTATGAACTAAGGGCATGTTTGGTATAGAATATGAGAATAGACGAGATAAATAATGTCAAGGTAAAAAATAAAGATAGGATAAATTTTTTATCATATCTTGTTGTTTGGTACATAAAATATAAAACCTTGTAAAACCTAGATAATTTA
>JAYJMF010000080.1:958068-974451 GCA_036873715.1 Salvia sclarea
TAATATAATAAAACAAATATAGTATGTGAATAAATATAAATATATGTCAAGTATATTTTTCTATTTTTGTAGGGCCTCTGTGTAAATTACTTTTTCATATATAACATTACATACGTAAATTGAAAGACATATAATTTGTTTGTTTTTACATTTTCATTTTTTCCCTTTTCTTATAATTGTTAATAATGATACCAATTTTATATTTTATTTTAATTCGAGAATTCTTCCTGAAAGACTTAGATAACTAACTATTTTTCATTATTTCAGTAATTTTGTTATAATTAATTAATGAAATTAAATCAAGTATCTAATCGAAATTTAATTAATATAAATAAGGAAGGGTTGGTTATTGTAAATAATCTTTTAACCTATAAAATAGGAATCAACAAATTCGTCTGAATTCACCGTGAAAGTATCTAAATTTGTCATTAAAGTGTCTAAATAAAATATACAATTTGCCCCCTTCATGGAAATACTATTTTGCAGGAGCTTATATAATGTGCTATTTTGAAACCTTAGTTAGACACTAATATAGTTATGACCAATTCATTTTCCTATTATTTTAGATGTGTAGACAAAATCGGTTGTTAATAAAGTCATTTACTTTTGAATTGTTACGGATTTTTTTTCCTTAAATTATGGTTTACAATGCTTTAAAACTTCATTTTTCATAATCATAAAAATACCCAGAAATATAAATAAAAATAACTCCCTTTGTTCCAAACAACTTGAGGCATTGTTAATGGGCACGGGTTTTTAGGAGAGTTCAAAAATAGTATAAAGTAATAATAGAAATATATAGTATTATTTAAAATTATATGTGATAAAGTTGTCCTGAAAAAACTCAACTCAAATAGGTTGGGACAACCTAAAGAGGAATACGCCTCAAGTAGATTGGAACGGAGGGTATTTTTAGAATTAACTTTAAATCTTAATCTAAATAATAAAGAAGCACAACAACGAATTCTTCTAAAAAAAAAGAATTGTGAGATTTTAATTATTTATTTATATATAATGATTTTTTACTGTAAACTTAAATTTTAATATAATAATTGAATTAGTATTTGTTTTATATAAAAACAAACTCTACTAGTGCATAGCACGGGGGCGAATACTAGTTGATTAAATACGTGAATACGAGCAAAAGGAATACAGAGAGGAGGGGGGGGGAATTAAAGAATAAAATTGCAATTTTGGCATCGTAATGCATGACAGAAATGCCAAATTTAAAACTGTGGATGAATAATGTTCAACTAAGTCCATTTTATTTTGTCTTGCTCGAGAACGTATCATGATACTTTAGTTCCTGGCTTTCAGCAGCTGTGGGGAGTCCTTCAAATATTCTTATCTTTATAATATTGTTTTTGGAATCACTAAACTGATCCCTAACTTATATTACTATATATTAGCTCAGATCATTACATAATAAATTAGCAATTAAAGTCCCATATGATTGCTTCTAATTCTTATTCTCATTATTATTATGTATACATAACCAAAGTAACTAGCTAAAACAGTAATTAATTAGATTAATTTATGTGAGTCAAATCTATGTATGAAAAAAGCTCTTATAAGGACACAAAAAATAGGACATATGCATCAACAACGATGTTGAATAGGAAGCAAATTTAGCTATGTAGTAATGAAACCGATAACAACATTGATTAAAGTAGGTTACGTGGCCTCTTAATCCTATCCATCATGTCTTAATCGGACAACCGATAGTTTCCCCCAACGAAAATTTGCTCATAACATAATTGCTACCGATAGTTAATCATATGATTATGGCTCATATAATACTCCTACTTGTTTTGGCCTTTTCTTTGGAATATAATAAAAAAAATGGAATGGATATTGATCTCCAAGTATGTGTGAGTGGACCACTTATGAGTAAGTTCTTGAGCGGCTAATTATAAATTTCCAGCAATGCATTTTGCAATATTTTTGGGGGGTGGGTGTGGGGTGGGGTGGGGGTGTCACTTTTGGCCTCTTTCTTGCAAGATTAATTGTTGGCCTTCCATGGTTATAGAGAGACAAGTGTTGTTTTACTATCTCCAGAGAGCCACAGATATTATTATTTTAGAAAGAAATTGATATGGAAATTAAAGCAGGTGTTGTGTGCAAGGAATATTTAAATCTCGATCTTGATTTATTTATGAGTGGTAATATTGAAGATTGAATGTTAAAAACTATTGGTATGTTTTGTTTTGTTTTGTTTTGGCACACGGTTAGTTGGCGAATTATGAATAATATGGATTTAGAGATAAACTTGTATAAGGTTGATAGTTTCAATGGCAGATTGACTTATCCATTAAACATGGTTTAATGGTATTAATTGGCAAATACAATGTGATATCCATGCCTTTGCCTATACAAAAGTCGTCATATTGCTGTGTGCTCTGATTTTCGGAGGAATATATTGCTGGGTTATTTTTATTTCTCGTATGGAATTTTGGTTGATTTGGAGAGAGTGAGAGAGATATGAGTTGCTTAGCGCATGGATTTGTGTGTACATGAATGTGAGAATCAATTATATCACTAAATCACTAATAATGGCCTTTCAATATTTCATAACAGAGCTTTCAAAGAAAAAAATATTTTATAACAGAGAAATAATCCTGGTCGCCGCAGCCCATGTAGATTGTAGCCACACAATTATGGATATATTTGCTGAAATATGAATTTCTATTGGTTTAATTGAAGCCAAGGTCTTTGGATATGCGGAAAATGGTGGTGACGACAAAATCCCAAATGTATTTATATTTGACGATTATTTCAAAGTTATCTGATCTTCTTATGATAGCGTCTTAGCTGCTAATTCTTCTTCTTCTTCTTTGTTTACTTTGAGTGATAGTATAATAAATTAATAAAATATAGGATTATATATTTAAAGGATACAATAGTTAAATAATTAATTAAGTTGAAGTAGTGTTGATGACTTAATAACTCAAGTGGCAATATTCAAATAAATCTTACATCTGCACCCATTTATCTATTGCAAATGCTGTATATTATAATCATCAATTACTAGTTCAATATATTCCTGCGTATAATAATATACTGTGTTGTTATATATGAACAATGATACGTTCTAATTCTACAAACCAATAAGTTATTTTCTCTCTTTCTTTTTATGTTGAACCCATTTATTTAGGATTATAATATTAAAACACACGAAAACAATAATAGGAAGAAAAGAGGAAAACCAAGTTGCCAAGGGCAAGAAGTACCGGATTTTATATGCAGCAAAAGAGTCAATTATGTCCCGTAGAATTTGGTGAATTAGAGTAAATTACTAAAAACTGTCTTAACCTTGTCAGAATGTTTTTACCTTTTGGATAATTCAAGCTCTTTCTTAATACATGGATTTATACTTCTCTACTTCCTATAAAATTCCCAACATGAAAACTTTATTTTCCAATGTGTCTAAAACTCAATCTAGGTCCAAGAATAACAAAAATACAAGTTATCATCACTTTAAAGGCATCCAACAAGTCAAGAAATTTAATGGCTTCAATTCGCAGTGTATATACATTAGGTACAACATACAAGGCTGTTAGTAAGCAATCAGTCACTCCTCGAGCACTAAATAGTTAACACTCTCCATATAACTGTAAACATGAACCATACATAATTTCTAACAATGGGAATAGATTCACCTTCTCCTGAAAAACAAATCTGGGCTTCAATCAACGGCGCTCTTGGTATCCTCACAACTGATCAACATTCCTATATGAGATGGGAAAACACAACTTTGTCTCAACTACTAATCAATTGTTCAGTAGAGGATTTCACATATTAACTTGAGCTGGGCCACAAAGAGGCGAGCCTCGCTGCCAGTTTTGCGCTCTTGTAGTCGTCTCTAAGCTGAATAAACCTGAATTTGCAGCCATTTCAGATAGTCCTCACAGGAATAAGCTATGTGTACAATTTAATAACCAACAAATAAACATGTACTCCTTAGTAACTGAGAATCCTAGAGTCATTCTCCAAAACAATTAAGTAAACAGCAATCACATTTAGTGTGACTAAGAACGGTTGTACCTTTGTGCATCCTTTCTAATGCTTGGAGTTCCCTCGAACAGAGTTGAAAGACTTTCAGGGGCAACAATGAAGACATTGGCCATGCTGGAGAGAAATTATGGGATATGATATTTAGAAAAAATGTTTCTTCAAAATAAATGAATTAATTATTAGAATACCATTGCTTCTTTCTGTGTATTAACAGAAATACTACAATGAAGTTACTTACATGCCCAGCAACTCAAACTTTTCATCTACTGTGGGAGCATTAAAACTGCGAACAAATTCACCATATTCCGTGATATCACGCTTAAGCCGCAGCCCTCCACTGCATACAAGGAAACAGATAAGGCTAGTGATAAGCACACAGATGGTAGGTAAAATTAGAAGAAAGACGGTAAAGGAATGAAAGTCCCCCCAACTCATTAATCATTAAAAGAACTTCGTCTAAATTGGGTAACCGGTAATAGGGCATGTCGCATGAGAATAGGATTGAGGAATGAAAAAAGGTGGTTTATATGCCTATTAGTCGAGAACAAAAAAAATACAGATATAGAAGAGAAAACAGATCTGACGAGCAATCCAGGCATAAATCAAGAGATACCTTGGGTTAAAAGTGAACTTCTGCCAATGATTTAGCAGACCCTTGTGCAAGCGATTCCCCTGAAACAGCCAACAACAATTATGTCACAATTTCAAAATGCTGCTGAATCCAATGATTACTGATTATTCAAAAATTTCCCAATAAAGCAATCGTCTTAAATGTCAAATTGATTCATTGAGCTTCAAATACATGAATCTAAGGTCATTCATCAATATAGGATGGGATTCAGATCTTGCAAAAGATGCGCAACGTTGTAGAGACCTTCACATTGCAAATTATAGTCAGAAATCTTCCCAAATAAAATATTTTTATATATAGCAGTAAGAAGGTGATGAAATCATATAAAGAATGTACAGGAAAATCTAATCTTTGGGATCTAATCCTACACCACTGCTCAAGGGGAAACATGTACTCTCAAGGAAATATATAGTTACCTAGTCTGGAACTCCTTGTCCAAGGTCACCACATATCAACAATATATTGCTATGTTTAGCAGACAACATATAAGTGATGTCCAGCTTAACTTTTCTGATAATGCCGATTTTATCATGTTTTCTTCGTTCACTTTTGTTAGAATTGCTGCCTTGAAAACAACTGCATAGATGCTCAAGCACTGTAGGCGAACTGGCCAACAATGACTACATGCATACTTACTTAAAATCGTAGAAAAGACAAGAAAAATTAAATCCATGGTATCATCCAAAAACCAATACTCCGCTTCAAGAAAATATATATACCAGCTCTGTCAGGAATGCTTGTTTGTTAAGACCTTCAAGAGCAGTGAAAGCAGACTCAAGCACCCGGGATAGATAAGCAACAACCCTGATAGGAAGAGATGAGTGAATATATGATGTAATGGGGAAAAAATGGGAAAATTAAAGATCCTATTAGCTATTAATATTATAAAAATGATATAGGATGACTACTCAATTAGAGCCCTTAAAAGAACAAAGGGCAGATGATTTGTCAAATTTAACAATCTCCTCATGACAATGCATATAAACTGAATTTGACAATGATTTTAAACCTCGTGCACGCATTTGTTGGTCGGTGATCAGGAGCAATGCCATCATCAGGAGACCGATAATCTGTTGCTTTTTGTTCAGCTGATAGCAGTCGCTCAACCTTAATGAATTTCAGGACAATTGGTTCGAGTTTAGTTGGAGAAATCCGGTGAAATGACAATGCAACGAATTGAAATGCGCAGGAACTTAAAGATCGGGAAGAAGTAACTACAAACCTCAGATATAACCGTTTCAATGCACTGCTGGAGCCCTTTGTAAGCAGCACCTTCTGCACTGGACATCGCTGTGGCCATTTCTTCGCAGGAAGCGGCATGAGCCCCATCCACAGGCAGTAGAAGTCGGGAAATAGTGTTTGCAAAGTACTGCAAATAAGAGTTCAATGCTAATGAAACCTATCACAAACTTTTAAGATTAACATCAGCAACGATAACAAGCACAGCCCACGTACTTGCTGCACAATAGCTACACTACTTCCACAACGCTGTACAGCAACCATAAAAGATCGGAAACTGCTTTCTCCAGCTGCAGCAGCAGCTTCTGCCTGTTAGCATTATAAGGATCTCACAATGGTTAAATAGATTAGCAGAAAATAACTAATACAGCACAGATCCCTCCCCAAAAAAAATGAACTGAGGGAGACAAAATACAAACAACAGAATAAAGTGAAAGTGAGAGTAATTACAGCTGAGGCAGCTGCAGCTGCAACTCTTCGACTCATACTAGTTCCTATAACAAACCGCTCCCTCAGTGCTGCAGCCTCAGTCAGGCTGTCCCGAGACCTTTCCAGACCTTCTGTAATATATAGGCTGACCTGAAGTAGGCGGCAGAAGGATTGTAAATGGAACCAATAAATAATTAATGGGACTCCTATAACAAGAAAAGCAAAAAAGGAAGGGACTGGGACCCCTAATAATCACCTGGTCCAAGAGGCAAGTGAACACAGCCCTTACATTAGCAGCAAGTGCAGCAGGCTGCAGAACGACAAGGGAATATTCAATAATTAAGAACTCATTGTAATTAACTGCAGAAACTAATAGCACCAAGATCAATATCACCTTAACTTTAAAGAACAGAATATGAAATTAGTGAATGGAATTAACTGAAGCTAGTTAACACAACTATGAAATAGTGATACTAAACCTGTACAGCTCAGATGAGATGAAAGCTCCAGTATAAAGAAATTATATACCTGTGATGAAAACAAAGTACATCTAGAAACAGCTTCTTCATTCCAGCGTACAAACTCAGTCACCACAGTGACAGATATCTGCTGCTGTGAAGATGATATGGAAGCTCCTTTTGAACGTCCTATTGTCCCAGTTGATTCTGAGGACTGCTGGCTTTCAGCTCTCAGTTCCTCCATCTGAATAATACAAAACAGAATGTTTATATTAAAGTTTGTTTAGGAATATAGACATCACAGAAGTTGGGTCAATAAAATGTAGGAGGCCCAAGAGATGAAATTCAGTAGTCCAGGCAAACCTTTGATTTATACATTTGTCTGAGAGAAGACTGCTCATACTCTATGTAAATATCTTTATGTGGAAGAAATAATGACTCTGTTAAGCCTGGGAAACAGAACAAAACCAAGTTAACATTACTGTGTCGAAAAATGCTGCTGATATCATATGCTATAGCGCAGAACATGTAAGATACTCCACAAGATGTTAAGCCTCATGATTTAGGGAGAGAAATAACAATTAAGATCGTGCAGTCGTTAAAAGTTACTGGTCAGAGAGTATTTATGCTTGTCTTGTTAGCATTGCTCGGGAATGCTACACTAATCTCTCTCTCTCAAGGTTTCTTTTGCAGATTCTAATTTTCAAATTTATGGTTCCTAGAGTGCTTATGGGTTGCTTGGCTTCAATACATACTTCTGAGCAAGGTCTCCTTCCTTAAGCTTTGGGCCACAGAAACCTTGATGCTCCCAAACATGGAAAGTTGAGTACACTTTACCAGATAAAATTAGATTAGACAATATCAAGCAGATAATGGGTATCAAAGGGACATCAATAGGACATTCTATGTCTGTTCAATATATTAATACAGCCTAATGTTGCAGTTAACACAAACAATTAAGTACTCAAGTAAACAAGTTTATCAAGAAATTTCATATATACAGTATACCTTCAAGATCCAAGTCACCACACCCCACACCACGCAAATCTCTAGCTAGATCCTGTGTCTTCTCATATGCCACTGCTAATAGTCTCAGATACTGTTGACAATAGGTAAATGCTAGTTCAGACTTAAGATTGCTCAACATTAAATTTATAAGGAGAAATTAACAGCTAGAGATTGAACTTTACTAATATTAGTCCGCCTTCTTCCATGCGAGGTGGATTAAGAAGAGATGGTTTCACCAATAGCTTCTCAAGGAGTTTAGGAATGCGGTCTTCCAACACACGCTGAAATTTATAAGAAAGCTCAAAATCAAAATATAAAATGTATACAGTTATGCTGTTTACTGACATACCTAACCAAAATTTCAAATATGTTTCTACACAAGATGATGGAATGGATGCTAGCAATCAAGGCTAACTGAAAACTTCTCTTCTGGGAGAAGGTTAAGTGATTTAGTCATTCCAGAAACTATGAGGTAATTCTTGATTAGCTTGATCGCGTGCATTCTTTAGAGCTCTTGGATTGTTCTATTAGTTGGATGTTATTTTGTTCTTCCAGCAATCGTTTCAATGTATGGCCTACCAGCTGAACAACCAGATGTTTTTAAAGGCTTTCCATCATATAGGTTTTTTCTTAAGAAAAAATGACTGATCCGGCCGGAACTATTAGGAAAATGGCAAAAAGAGCTTTTTAACAGATGTTAATGTAGTAGCATCACTCGAAGTAGAAAAACTCAAGACCTATCAAATGCAGAGTCAAGCAAAAATACCTGAACTAATATTAACATGACATCATTTGGTGACGGAAACACTGCAGTTATTGTTGCTGCTTCTTTCCGTACAGTATCTGGTTGACAATCATGAGAAATCAGAGGAGCATATCATAGCCTGAAACTCTCATTAAATAGGTGGAACGATTCAAACCTGTAATTTCTTTGTACAGAGAAGAGAGTCCACGTGCAACATGGCTTGGACTAGGTTGAGAGCCAGGGTCGCCAAGAACCAACTTGGCATCCTCATTCATGACCTCCAAATCAAACATGGGGCGTAGACCTACATAGTGTTGCATAGCGCTGTTTCCCCGGTTGAACTGAATTCCAAAACTAATATGTGAATATTGGCATGAAAGTATTGTACAGACTCCAAGTTCCCTATCTCTCTCTCTTTTTAACTTTATATCAGATTCTCGGGCATTTGTATTGTGGAATCCATTTGTTAAGAAACATTACAAGAAGAAAATATGACAAAGCACAAACATATGGAATTGATCAAAGATCAAAATTATAAGTTGGACAACATAATACATGCCCCAACCCCAAACCCCATCCTCGGGGATGCCTGGCAAAAGATATAAAGGAACAGAAGAGAATTGAATTGGTTTCCTCTTTCAAAATCAAAATTTCATTACTCGACTTGAAAACTAAATAAGTCTATCCAGCGTGATTATGGTAAGACATAATTAACCTCATGAAACAAAAGAGTTACCTGTGACAAAATCTTCGCACATTCTGCCATTGTAGACAGTTCCCGCTTTTGTGATGCAGAATCAAATCTGGCCAACAATCTATTTTCCAGTTCTGAATGTCCATTTTTAAACAGAAATGAGTGTCATTTGACTAGACAAAAGATTATCAGTTTGAAATAGAGAAACTAGATGAATACAAGCAACTTATCATTAAATGAAATAGATCTCATAACAAGAAACATGGTCTTTATACCAACTTTCAGTAAGTATGTGAATCTAACTTAGATATGTAAAAGTCAATTCAAAATTGCATTCCAGGAAATCAAATAACAATATAAGTATGAAAAAGGAGTCCACACATAGAAAATCAGCGGATGACTAATTTTTATGTAAGAAGGAATATCACTGTGACTTGACCTGAGTCATGTCCGACAGTAAAGCAGAGACGTATAACAAGACAAAGGATTCACTCACTTTGGTAAACATACTGCACGAAGGGGGGGGGGTGTTAATAAATGAGGCATATGCTTTAAATGGTTCTCCTAAGTCTTGACATGTGAGTATCTGATGTTCTTAATCTGCTCTGGAATACCAACATGACTACCCTTTACAAGAACCTTAATTAATTTATAATTGCTTGTGCTCGTGGGATGCATTTCCGACGACCATGCATAGCTGCTAGAATCATAAAAGATGCTTAAGTGCATGGGTTTGAACAAATTAATAGGTTATCACCTCATCATTCTAGCAACATTACAAGCAGAAAATACAATATAGTGCACTTGTTCATGAATTATGGCTGAACCTTCCAGTATACTCTCTACAAAGTTTTTGCATCAGACTTTTTCTGAAAACTAGTTTGATTTTGCATACAACATAAACTTAATGGTTCTTGCATTCTAGACTTCTAGTTCAAGCCTATGATCATATATCGAGATGCTAATATCGTCCACAATGATAAATTAATAATTTAGACAAGATATCACACCGTTGCAATATTCTTGGAGATTAGAAACTGCCACTTCTAATCCTCTGCTTGCTGTCGCATTTCCCGTAACTGATGAGTCAATGCCTTGCCTTCCAATATCTTCCTCAGCAAATGATCCTGAAATCAAGCTTGTTGGTGAACTTTACACAGCATTATAATCAAGATATAATATTTTTATTATCAAAAGTACTACTTTTCAAGTAAGTTCAAATATTTATAGGCATTTCCACCTTTTGATTGTTCTAGGACATATCACAGAGACCAAACTTTGATCTGACTCTTACACACAAGTTCATGGATTGAACTATCTATCAAGCTGAACATACCCTAGTTTATATTTAAGCACTGATGACATAGATAATTTGCCTAACAATGTTAAAGGTCTTATACTACAAGAATGGCTGAAGAAGGAAATGGGAGAACCCACTAAATAATATTATATCGTGATGAAATACAATTTCAGATCTTCGCCCACAGATAACTTAACATTATCAAAACAAGTCATCTCTTTCTGGAGTATCCAAAATAATTTATTAAACGGTCAAAAGAGAAAATTAAATCTTACTCAATTTCTGTGCTATGGAAGCTGCCTCTGCTACCCGGCTATCATCAGAAAATAGAGGTGAAAGTTCCATTAGGTCACCTGGACTGCTGTTAAACTCCATCAAGTACTGCAGGAATGATCACATGCTACTCAAACCAAATACTGGATAGCCTATCATCTTCTGCAGATATTTATAAGGTACTTAGATGCAAGCGTAAAGAAATTTCACCTTGATGAGATCTATAGTCTGAGCGGCAGTTTCTCGCTGGTTATCAGCACTCTGATAAAACAAAGACGAAGGTAAAATCTGTCACTATGAAGAAATGAGCAATACAACAATTTGAAATAGCATCAGTAGATAAACAAAAATGATCCAGAATTGTACCATCTTCCTCTGTATATAAAAGACGTGATATAATAAGAAAATAAACACCAAAAGCAGAGAAACAGGGTTTTTAATCTTCATGCAGACTTTACCTGCAGGTGGTCTCCTATCTTAGCAGCAGTTTGGCCAACACTTGATATACGTGAATCCAACCTTGCAAAACTGTCAAACAAGCCATCAACACCTTTTTCCAACTGCATGTAATATGGAAAAAAGAAACAGCACAGTTAGCAGCATGCTGCATGCCCAAGTGATGAAACCAGATACGCCACAATTATATGACAGGTACCAACCTGCAAGGCAAGCATTCCTATAAACAGAACAAATATCAATTGAAACAAGCTAACTAACCTCAGAAAGAGTATTCCGATGCTTAGAGTCTTGAGCAGAAACTTCGCTTTTATCATTGGAGAGTTTCTGGTCAATCTGAGGACGACAATCAATATTAAGGAGATCATCCAAGTGAATAACATAACATTGAAAGAAGATTAGCTGAAGTTTCACCTGTTTCCTAAGATCAATCAACTGCATGCATGAATTCTTAAACAAAGATAATAGAGAGTCAACTTCAGGAAAAAACGGGTTTGATAGTGCTTGGGATGATTTTGCTGCGTTCAAATGACCATTGGGCATAGCATCAGTTGCACTGCTCCCTTCAGAGGTATCAGTTTCTTCTTCAATATAAGAAGGCAGCAGCTCGTTAACCAAGTTCCCAAATAGTGCATCGAATGAAAAGTCCCCCTAATTATATATGCACATCACAGAGTAATTAGCATGCCTGGTAAAATCCCATTAGATGTCCAAACAGACACACACGTCACCTTAAAGTCATCAATGTCTAGAACAAGTGGATAGGGGTCAGCTGATGGAGATTTGGAAAATCTCCCAGTCCTCGTCCCATTTTTAGTCTCTTTCATCTGAGCCATATCTACACATCAGAAGCCATGATGGATAACTTGTGCACAAAAACTAAATAACAAGCGGCCAATGCAAATTAGCTTAATCTAAAACAAATAGAAACGAAAAACGCTTTGAGCTAGAAGTTACTCCGTTTAAACCACCAATAACCACAGATCCTAAGCAAAACGACTAAACAAACTTAGGAAGTAACCATAAACATATAATCTGAATCAGCAGAATCCAGAATTCCGCAACGAATCACAAACCTAGTGGTTCCAAATGTGGCAGCCAATGGCTGATCAATTTAAAAAGCATCAATTAAACCAAAAAAATGAGAAATACGACTACAAAACCGATATCCAAAACTTACCACGGGTTCTTCCGAGGTCCAACGCGGCGGAGCTTCACAGCAGATATAAAAACAGAGCAGCAAAGAACTTCAACGTTGTTCTAGAGAGAGAAAGAAAGGCTTTGTACAGATCGCAAAATGCGATTCGTGTATATAGAAGTGTGCCTGCTGCGTATATGAATCGTGAAAGCCAGTATAATAATCTACAGCTACAAGAGCAAAATGCGAAAAATACAAGATTGAATAATTTAGGCAAGCCCCAGCAGTTACCTTCTGCAATTATTTACAGTGGTTTAAAAAGTTAAAACCGTGTTTTGGGGGTTATGTAGGTTTGTACTGCCTTGTAGTAACCGTCATACACTGAAAGAAGACTTTCTTTTTACTGGAGAGGAAAATATTGTTGAAATTGAAAAGTTAAGTGAAAAATAAAATTTAATTTGGACTGTTAATATCTCCAAATTAGTGTGAAACTTCCTCCTGATATAGTTTAGGCATGAAAAAATAGCACGACTATCTCTTATGTAGTAGACTAGAAAAATATAATTTTTGGATTTGGAAAATAATAAAATCTCTTTTGTTTGTAGAAGTTGTGTTCTTATTCATACTCTTTTATTTTGCGTGCAAGAATTTCGAAAATTGGTGTTACGCCATCACCATATTATCCTAGATGTCATGACTCAGGAATGTGTTATACTAATTAATGATCTTCAAGTACATTAACATACTTATAAATAAATCATATCCACCTAGTACCTATAATTTTAAGAATTAGCCTAGATAGCTAAAAATAAATAATATAGACTAATTCATTGTTTATCATAATAGTTTGAAACTTTAAGATCTTCCATAGCTCTTTATAACTTTTATCTTTAGAGTTAATGTTATTTGATGCGTATCTCTATATAGAAATATGGTTGGAGAAATTATATTAATGGATAAAAATAATCAATCATGTATATCCCCTACTGTTAATGCTGATAATCTACCTAAACGCTAAATACGAACCAGCTAAAATCTCGTTCAGGAAGTAAAAATGACCGAATTTCTTCCTCCTAGATCCAATTACCTCTGTTGCGACGGCAGCAGCAGCAACAACAACGATGATGATAATGATGAACAACGATGATTTACGAGCAAACATCAACCACTAGACACAAGAAGAATGGGCAGAAAGCGAAAATATCAATTCAGTAGCCATCATCAACGGTAGCTTATGACTGTTAATTTTCCGACACTCCCCCTCCGCTATTAATCTTTCTCAAATACAAACAAGACTCAGCCTCCAGAAATTTCTCATAACCACTCTTCTCTTGCAATATTTATCTCCATTACTACCAAATCCACACAAAAACTACAACTAATCTATCTTTTCACTGAGTTAGTAACTTTGAGTCGCAAGCAACAATCTTGACAGAATCAACAGTTTCCTGGCCTTCCTCACTTTTCAGCTGAGCATTTTGTAGGATGAAAGTCCACACATTGTCACAGAATCGATATGTATGAAGATGTCCCTGTAGCAACAAAGTATGGAGAAAATAAAACAACTGTATTCTGAATCCCAATACTAATACAGGAGTAACAAACAAGAACTAAAACAATGGCAACGACTACAGGGAACAACTGCCAAACAAAAATATAATTTTCTACCATCTACTTGTTAACATCAGATTGTCTTCTAAATCCCTCAATTGTATTCAAAAGGATGAACAAATTTGACAGGCCACAAAAGTCCTATCTAGAAAGCTCACAAAGATAATAAAGCAGTAAATTCTTGAGAGATATGTAATATGATTCCAACAGCTCAAGCAATCTACCTAGAAATAGTACCCCAAGCGAATTCCATACCACAAAAATATATCAATCAAATAATACTTTGACAGAGACAAAAGAGAACAAGCCCAAGTGGTATAGTATCCCTGAGAAACTTGTCAAATTATACCTTGATATCATAATGTGTTGCTCTTAGATTATAATGCTGATACACCCTTGTACCAATAAAAATAGTGCTACATACATATTCATCAAATTAATTTATAGCAAGCCATTAATATCTGTAGAAATATAAATTATAGTTTGAATCTAAGTGAAACGACGTAATAAAATGGTCAAGAGGACAAGAATAATAATGACCATGCTAATAGTAGTAATGCCATTAATACTACCAGCATAGAAGTAACTGGTATCTTGCTTCAACCAATAGATGCCCAGAAAATACATAATTAAAAGCATAAAGTGACAGAAATTGAAACTGTCAGCTTTCAATCCATTAGCCAATTTTATTCAGAAATCATTCGCGACAAACATGGAGAAATCTCTGTGTAATAAAAAACCAATTCACCTTAATAGTAACCTTGCTCTTCACCTCAGTCTCCAGCGCTTCAGTCATCGACTGCAAACCAAATGAGCAATATTAAATATAATTGAAGTGCACAACATGCATAAAGTAACAGACTAGAGACAATAGACAATCCTGAAGGACTCAAACCCAAGTTCTAGTAAGACACAGCCATCAACTTTCAATTCCATTGAAGAATGTAAAATTCTGATTCTATTTCTGACTTTAGGCAATCTCCATGAGCATATGCATTTTACCAACTGGCAATTGAAATTTTTGCAAGGAAAAAACATTGATGGGAAATGTTTTACTATATGTGATTAAAAGAGAGCATTTATTTCATTACTTGTCTCATGAAACTGGATTACGCTAAAAAAGGTAAATGAATGAAAGAACTAAAACAAACTCAATTCTTTGGAGATGAATTAAAGATATTCCTATGCTGAGTTCAAATTCAGTATTCAGACAACTAATTGACGTTCTCCAATATTAACCAATTCTACGGAACAATCATAACCACGAATATGATCATAAATCAGCTCAGAACAGCAGTCACGATCATTATAAATTATCAAATACACCAAGAAACTGATGACCTTGTCAAATTGAATTAGAACTTGAATGGCGAGTTCGGGGTTCAGAACTTCACCAGAAACCATCTGATCCAAAGTTTCCGTCAAGCACATTCCGATCGTCGATCTCCGATATAGCTCGAACGTCGCCATTCTTCTCCAACAACAACACTACACCTACACTAACAGAGTCGGAGTGGTAAGAAAAATCACAATCAAAATTCAGTTATCATCAACCTAACAAATCAGAAAACAAAACAAAAAATTAAGAAATCAGGGCAATAAATCTACCCTCTTGTCCGATTGATTGATTATTGCCGATCCAGAAATCTTTGCAGAGATTCTCCGCGAGCGAGATGAGGGAGAGAGACTTGAGGAATGGGAAAAAGAGAGGGAGAGGATTTGGGCCTTTTATACCCTAGATTTTAAGATGGGGGATTATATAGCTAGCGCAGGAATGGCAAGGAGAAAACGAAAAGACTATTTTACCATCCGCAATTTCGCTGTCTAGTGGTGATTCAACTGGAATTATAAGCTCTCAACGGGGATATATCGGGACTTGCGTATTTTATTGTTGCCCCCTCTTATTATATTTTTCACTTTTTAATAGTTTATCATTTAACTCAAATTAAATGCTCCCTAAGTTTATACGATATATTTAGAGATGGGAATTGGGTCGGCCCCGTAACAGGGCAATCTAGGCCAAGGTTGGACTCAAATTTTCAGAAATTAAAAGCAAACAATATAAATATTATATCAGCCCATATTCAGTATGGCCCAATCTAGCGTTTGGAGCATCACCTTTAAGGCCCAATCAAGCTTTAAATAAAGAACTTTACTTTTATAAGGCCGGCCACAACTTTGTGGCCGGATCCGCGCCGGTTTGACCCGGGTCAATTTTTTATTTTTTTATTTTTTTTATTTTTCTTAATTTTTTTAATTTTAATATTAATTTCGAAACCTATGGCGGAGCCGTTTGTTGTTTGTCGCCCTCTATTATTATTTGTCGCTCCTATTCTAAGCCATGAGTCGAGCGAGGGGGAGCCGAAGGCGAACCCGGAGCGAGCTCA
>JAYJMF010000080.1:974551-994142 GCA_036873715.1 Salvia sclarea
TATCCCATACCAATCCCCTCAAACCGGATATCAAGCGGCGCACTCTCCCGTATCCATTTTCCCCTCGCTTTCGCCGCAACTCGACCAACCCCTTAGTCGGGCAATGCGTCAATTCACTCCGTTTCAAGCGGGCGGCTTCCTACCGGCGGTCAACTTGGGGGACGATACGGATACTACGGAGACCGAGCCGGAGCCTATGGAGATCGCGCCGAGGGGGAGGCGCGGCCACGGCCGTGGGGGGCGAAGAGGTGGTCACCGCGCCGGTCGCAGGTCGGGCTCCTCCCCCGACACCTCTCACAAACGTCCCTACACGACGGAGAAGACCGACACTCTGACGAGATGCTGGGTCGATGTATGCGAGAATCCCATTGTGTCCAACAATCTGAAATCGGCTGCTATGTGGGGGCGCATCGCCGAGCGCTACAACCATATCAGGCCGGAAGGTACACCGGAGCGTACCAGCGAGATGCTGCGCAATCACTGAAAGCGTGTGAATCCGGATATCAAGAACTTCCAGTTATATTATGTCCAAGCGGAGAGCGTCATGGGGAGTGGTGCAGGAGGCCAAGATGTCCTGACGAAGGCCTTGAAGCAGTTTTATCAACTAAGGGTTTTCCCTTCAAGCACCAATCTACGTGGCTTATTGTGAGGAACTCGCAAAAGTTTCTGCAAGCCACAAGGACCGAAGATGCGGTCAAAAGGTGCAAAAATACCATCAACGGAAATTGGTCGGAAAGCCCAACGAGTCAACCATCGGCGCCGGAAAACACAGACACCGACGAAAATCCTCCTTTTGAGGAGACCTACGGCGGCGGGTCGTTCAGGGCGCGCCCTCAAGGTACCCAATCGGCTTTGAGAGGCAGGAGGAAGGGCAAGGCTCCCGCCGGCGAGGGCACCTCAGCTGCACTCGCCCAAAAGCGCGACGAGTTAGCCAAGATTTCTCAAACCTTTGAATTGGCTGAGATTTACGATTATTTCACTAAGGACACGACTAATATGACACATTCGCAGTTGAAAGGCCATTCGGAGTTCTTAGAGTTCCTCCGGACGAAGTACAACATGCGTCGGTCCTCTAACCCCATTGACGACGACACCGACGAGTAGTTTTTTTTTAATTCGATAAATTGTATTACTATTTTCCAACTATTCAATACAATTTATATATTTTAATTAATTAATTGCATAATTTTAATTGATTTTAAATTAAAAAACCAAAATAAATAAAATAAATATCAAAGCCCTCGAACATGGAGGGCTTTGATGTAGAGCCCGTGGATTTTGCAATATTTTAATAAAATATTATTATTTTTGCCCAAAGCCTTCCATATTGGAGGGCTTTGCTGCGTTCCCTATTAGAAAACAACGGTATGCAGAAAAGGAAATCTAGAAAGCTCATTAAATCTAAACTTATTAAACAAATGAAACTTGCTATGTACAACTTTAATATTTCTTCATAATGAAAAGAAAAACTTATCTTAACGGTGTTTCCTAATCACGACGTCAGCCGCTTTGCCGCCTCATTTAAAATTCTTCCCCTCCAATTTGGGTTTCATATAAATAAGTCCCCCAGAAAAAAAATAAAAAAATTTGGCGATCTTTTACAGCATTAATCTACAGTTGTTCCTTCAGTGATGAGTTCTAATTCGGCTTCCAAATCGAATCGCAGTTTGAAATCGATATCCTCGAACCCTTCTTCATCCAGTAATCATAGCGCTGATGGTAAGAGGAAGAAAACAGCTCAGAAAACCCTCGGGATGGCTTGGGGAGCCAATTCTCGTCCATCGTCTCGCTCCGCCTTCCGCAATTCCCCCTTCACCGATTTTGGCAGGTTTCTGATTGTTTATTGATATCAGATTGCAATTTGTCCGTCTGCGTGTGGAGTGCGTCATTTCTTGTAATTGATATCGTGCAATGAGTATCAAGGATGTTTGGGTTATAGTTTGTAATATATTGATACTATCTTGGTGTATTAAGGACCCTGGTTCATTTTATTTTGCCAATTTTGTTCGCGAATTGTTTTAAGGGGTTCAATTTTGTTAATAATAACTGTTTAATTCATCTGTTTCTTTATGGTTTTCTGGGTACTTGGTTTAGTTACATGGCTGTGAAGAATCAGAAACTACACGAGCAGTTTGATGCCGCTGCTTCAAGCTCTTCCCACAGCGGTTCCAGTTCTGGGAATATATTTTGCGGGGTTGCCATTTTTGTTGATGGATATACTGTTCCTTCGAGTCAGGTTGTTTTGAACTCTGATGCTCTTGGTCTCTATTTTCCACTCCGAATATGCATTGTTTGATACCTGTTCTTTTCAGTCACTTCTTATTTTTCGATTGCACTGTTTGTATGGCAACCCGAAACATCTACAAAAGCGTACACTGTTTCTAGTTTTGTTTTCCTTCATCTGTAGCATTCTCTTTCTTCCTTTGTTATTTATAAATTGGAACAGATTTGTTACTGATTTACTTTATCAGGAGCTCCGAGGATACATGTTGAAGTATGGAGGGCGCTTTGAAAATTATTTTTCAAGGCATCGGGTTACACATATCATTTGCAGCAATCTCCCTGACAGTAAAATTAAGAATTTGAGGTTCAGTTCTGCTGTCTGTAAGGAGCATCATGTTGACTAACTTACTGGTTTATCATTTTGCTTGCTAAAGATTGTTTTTCATTGATATAGGGCATTCAGTGGTGGGCTTCCAGTTGTTAAACCTGCATGGGTGCTGGACTCTGTTGCTGCTAATAAACTTCTAAATTGTAAGTCTGACTTGAAGAGATATTTTGGTACCTTATCAGGTTCATAGTTGTTAAAACCCAGTGTGAGAAGAAGTTTTGGATCAATGCATTATTGGCTCCTTTTTTCCATTGTGAATCACAGGAGAATTACTTAGAAGCTTCACTAGACAAGATAGTTGGCTAAACTTATGCGACTAATTTTTTTCTGATGTGATAGAATCCAGAATAAGTTTTTAATTCTTAAGAGGTATCTATATTTTACTTCAGGCACTTGCTTATTCAAGTATACTGTGGTATTACAACCACTAAAATTTAGCTTTTGTTTGAAATTAAATATGAATTTTGTTGTTCTATTTTGTCTTTTAGGGTCTAGAGTGTATTGAAAATAAAATTATTTGTCATAGAAAGTCCACAATTTCATTTCCTTTTTCTTAGAGTGAACATGATTAATCATTTGAAATTATTAGCCAAAGCCAATGCACAACAGTTATTCCCCTTCTCAGTGGTCATCTGAACCTGAGAGATCCAGGATATGATGAAATTATCTACTGAACATGTATTATGATTTCAATTAATCTTCATTTTCATGACACTCTAATGTTCTGTTTTGCCAGGGACTCCTTATCAACTTGATCAACTCGCTGCTGAAAATTGTAACCAAGCAAAGTTGTCTGCTTTCTTCACTCTCCAAAACAACGAACCACCTGAGTTCTCAAATACTTCTGTGGATGATTATGATAATAAATTATCAATTAAGAAGGATGAAGGTTGTGCCTCTTTAGAACAAGCGGGGAGGTGCTGCGGGGAACAGATTGACCTTTTGCAACTTAAAACTGATAGGGTGATGTCTGAAGAGCCATCTTGTAGTGTAGAAAGTTCCTGTGAAGTGGAAGGCATTGAACAGAGTGATTGTTCACCTTTAGATAGGAAGAATTCTGATTTGGAGTACAAGTCTAGTCCATGCAAGGCTTCTGTTTCTCTTTGCAGTAATAACCTGGATAATCAGAATTCTTGTGAAGCTTCAAGCTCAAGAGTCTGTCTGCCCACTAATCAAAGCCACTCAACACTCTCAGATCCCAATTTTGTGGAAAATTATTTCAAGGTGAATACTATGTGATTTTTTAATTTTATTTCTGTGGATGGTTGCTTTTTTCGAAAAAGACTTTCAAATGAATTTGCAAAGTTGACACATGTCAAATGCGAGCTTTGACTTTTGCAGTTCGAGTTAGTGGGTATGATTCGGGTGACGTCGTGTCCCAGAAATGATGTTGCCCAATAATCAAATCAGAAAAATCACAGATTTATCACTGAAGTTGCAATATGAAACATTCCCTGAAATTTACAGTTTTGGATTGAAGTGGCGATGCAAATGCAACTAGTCCTTGTTTTATGCTTTCAATTTCCAGATCCTGGTTTTGTGGCCTCTCCTTGAATTTCTGTGTGAAATCTGAAATAACATTACATATATATTGTGTGTGCTTCAGGTTAATAGGTTTAATTATTTAAATAGATTTAATATTTGAAAATAACTTCAGATTGTTTTGTTGAGTGCGTGTATATGAGGGGAAACACACATCAGAATTTGACATACTGAACGCAAGCTGGATGAAGTTCTTGAATTGATTCTTAGTGTAAATATCCATTTAATGTTTGGCACTTCACTGGATATGTTTGTGACCCACATTATTATCAAGTATGCTTAATTTACATAGTTTCTGAAGTATGATTACCAATCGACCCAAACTAGGATACAGCATGTGCTGCCATGTGAACATGGCTTCATGACCAATCCCAGGTGTACTCTAACTGTTTTTTTGTTGGAATGCATGAAGGGAACTCTGGTAGTACAGATCATGTAGATCCTCTGTCCTTATCTATTTAATGCTTGAGCTTGCTCATAATGTCTCTATTCTTTTCCAACTAACATCTATCTTTTAGGTAATATTGTGCGATAAATGTCCCTCATAAATATAATCTCACTGCTCTTCTCTGCTGATATTACTCCAAACTATGAATGTTTTCCTTCTTCTGGTTATTTATAATCTGAAATTCTGATCTTTTAGATTCTCTGGCCTTCTGGTGGAGAATTTAAGTTAGAATGATCTGATGGGGCATATCTATATATTTACGCCTTTCAGAGTTCTAGGCTGCACTTTATTGGTACTTGGAGAAACCGATATCGTAAGAGATTTCCCAGCTTGTCTAATGGGTTTTCTTCTGGAGGTTCTAGTCTCTACACTGCGGGTTCCAGTCTCAAAACTGCTGTAGTGAATGAGAAGAACGTTGTGATACACATTGACATGGTAAGTACATTAGCCGCTACGACTAAGTTATGACATTTTTCTCCCTTCCCTTCACTTTAATTAATTTGGTTATTCATGCCCCTTCTCCAACCAAATTTGTATCTTAGTGGCTTATGTATTTGGTTGTGTTTACTTTTCTTCCATTGTTATTGATAATTGACTGTTTTCAGGACTGCTTCTTCGTTTCAGTAGTCATCAGAAACCATCCCGTATTACAGGGAAAACCTGTTGCTGTCTGTCATTCAAATAATCCCCGTGGTACAGCTGAAATCTCATCAGCCAATTATCCCGCCCGAGAATATGGTAGGCTTGTCTTCTATTGATTCATACTTCATCATTGTTTTCCTTTGCACTCTTGTTGACTCTATGCATTCTTTCAGGAGTGAGGGCAGGAATGTTTGTCAAAGATGCGAAGATTAGATGCCCTGAGCTTGTAATTGTTCCATATGACTTCAGAGCTTATGAGACGGTATCTACTCAGCTGTAACAAATATACTGATTTTCCTTTATGTTGCATGATGGTCGCATATCTATTCTTCAATATGATTCCTTCATTTCTAGGTGGCAGATCAATTTTATGACATCCTTCACAATCATTGCAACAAAGTTCAGGTCTGGCCTCATGGATGCAGTTGAAATGCTATTTCTGTGGCCTTGCTATTATTGAAAATATTGTTTCTATTGTAGGCTGTGAGCTGTGATGAAGCATTCTTAGATGTGTCTGAATCAGAAGTGGGGGACCATGAGCTTTTAGCCTCGATAATCAGAAAGGAAATTCTTAACACTACAGGATGTACTGCTAGTGCAGGTATTGCAGAAAATATGCTAATGGCTCGCCTTGCTACAAAAACTGCAAAACCAGATGGCCAGTGCTATATTCCTCCTGGAAAGGTACATGTGTAGCGCTAGCTGTTTCTGAATTTCTAGGTTTCTTTACTTCACTAATTTGTGTATATTCTTTTCTAGTCTTATAAACAGCAACTTTTCAATAGGGTTCATAGTTTCAAAATCAAGTTGCAGAATTTCCAAGATTTGTAATTTTATTTATCCTTATTACTCAATCATGTCTATATCCAGGTGGATGATTATTTATATACACTTCCCGTTAAGTCACTTCCTGGTATTGGACACGTTTTGGAAGAAAAGTTGAAGAAAAAACAAATTAGAACTTGTGGCCAGTTGCGTTCGATTGCCAAGGTAATCTTGTGGTGCTCAGTTTTTCATTTGGTGTTGTTTGCTCCGACTCTTTATTTTCATACACATCCTTTTCAGACTGACCATAAGTTGTCCAAAAAGTTCAGAGTGGCTATTCTTCGATTTTCTTTGACTCACCTTCATGCTCTTAGTATCTGCTCGGATAAACTTGGCCTTAGGTTTATCCAGATATTTGGCCCAGTTTTATTACTATAACTCTATATTAAGATGGGATCAAGGTATAACTCTTTCAAGTTTAACTTGGAACCTATGATATGTATAAACAGTAAATGCAGCTTTTCTGGATTAATCTTTAACCGCTAATTTCTTAATAAAACATATATAAAAAAATGAATATTATGCTAGAGTTTTGAATGATTTGAATAAGAATGCTCGTGTCATCTGCTTATTTGGTGCTTTTCCATCTGGTGGTAGCAATTCAAGTGGATTGTTGTCATTCCTTCGGTGTCCATTTATCACTAGCTCAGAAATATTATCTCCACAATCATGAAGTGGTAGTAATTCATGTTGATGGTGCTTTCCCATCTGGAAGTGGTAAGATACAGATGTTAGGAAGCCTTCTTGAGTGTAGTTATTGGCAAGGAATTGCAATGCTTCTCGGTTGTCATTTATTCTTAAAGTCAATACCTAGCAGTATTCCATTGTGTTTAGACTTAAAAAGTGTTTCAGGATCGGTAGCATTTGATTGATTTCTTGTGCAAGAAAATAAAATACGAATAAGCAGTAGTCGAGAGAGTGTTCATTTCCATTATAACATCTGTTTATATCTCAAAATTGGCTAACTGTAAGGTGTGCACTATATGTCCTGTGGTTGATATCTTTCTAATGTGTGCTTCATATGACATATGGTGGTAGAAATAATTATTATTCAAAATCAAGTAATAATTTTTATTCCTCTTTGTTTGCTACTTTTTGACATGTCCAGGAGTCCCTCCAAAAGGATTTTGGAATGAAAACTGGAGAGATGCTGTGGAACTACAGTAGAGGAATAGACAACCGACTTGTTGGAGTGATTCAGGTGAGTTTCTCTTCGAGTCTGCAATAAGAGGTGGTTTTAGCTTTATACTCCTATGGATCTTTGGTGTTCAGCAGAGTAGTGTTCTTAGAACTCCTTATAATTTGTATGCTTGGTGTAGTTGATAATATCTGTGGACTTTGCTGGTGGATGGATATGGTTCTGGTCCTTTATTCCAAACATGTTCTATTCGAACCTGTAATACTTGTTTAGCCAATCTGCATGAGTGAAATCTGTAGAGGTCACATGCATAGTTAGAATTTTATCTCTTGGCTACATGACAAACTAGTTTAAACAAGATTCACTTGCTTTTTGAAGAATTTGCGACCAACTTCATAAATATTGCTCATAAGTCATAACGCATATAAATAAGGTCCAACTGAATTATAAAGGTTGCATCCACCTATTTCCTTTGATCATGTTGATAGTTCTTATTTTCTAAACTGCTCATAGGTGGATCTTGTTTGCAAGGATTTTCAGTTCCAGATTTTAGTTTTAGACTCCCTATATATTTTGTTTTCTTTTTCCTTTTTTGTTGTTGCAGGAAAGCAAGTCTATTGGTGCAGAAGTAAACTGGGGTGTCAGGTTCAATAATGAAAATGATGTTAGTGGTCCATCATATTGCAGACTTACAGTCCTATACATGACAGTTAAATTTTGTGACTGATGTTTTCTGGTCTCAGGCTCGATGTTTTCTAACAAATCTATGCAAGGAGGTAGCACTACGGTTGCAGGGATGCGGAATGCAAGGACGAGCTTTTACTCTCAAGGTTGTGTCTTATTTCCTCAAGTAAACAAGTATATATTTTTATGCAATGTGTGGGCTGTGAATTCATATGCTTTAAACAAATATTCAATGTTTGTTCTAGATAAAGAAGAAGAAAAGTGATGCAGGAGAGCCAGTAAAGTACATGGGCTGTGGGGATTGCGAAAATTTGAGCCATACAATAACGGTAAATATATAATTCATTGCCGACTTTTGCTCATGTGGCCTTCTTGGGGGAAATCATTGCAATGTTTCGTATACATGAAAACGGTTCCCAATGCAGATCCCAATGGCCACGGATAATGAGGGCGTGCTTCAGAGGTTGACAACTCAGCTTTTTGGGCATTTCCACATAGGTAGTCTAGTCAAGCTTATTAATAATCTAGATTGGGCACAATTTATTAGAGATACTAGTAGACCATGCAATGATAACTTGGTTTAGATGGATAATTTTTGACAGACCATCTAACTTGGTTCTTCTGACATAAATTCTACTTTCCTTTTTCATATACTTACCACTTTTTCCAGATTCCCATACACTAGATGTCTTTATTTTAAGTACTATTATTTTAATATGGTTTGCTTCTGATGTAACTTTCGTCTCTCTACTTGGGATGCCCTGCCATGATATAGGCTTGGTGTGTTTATATGTTTTCCTTTGGCTTCTAGGGATAAATAAGTAAGAATGTTAAGAGAATTGCTATTGGAACTTGTGTATTATCACAAGTAGTGGAGGATTGTTTCTAAATATTATGGGAACACAATGGCACAATTTCCCTGATAGTTGTTGTTTTGGAATGACACGACACATACTATTATATATATGTTTGAAGTAATATCAGTAATTGTACGGACACCTTGGCACGCATGTAAGAAGTATCTACTTGTCTTTTTCCAATTCTAGTCTACTGAAAATTACTCTTTTTCTTACAATTAACATGTCTACACAAATGACAGATGTTGGAGATATTCGAGGTGTAGGTTTACAGGTCTCGAAACTTGAAGGAGCTGATGAGAGCAAATGCGGTATGCTCGTTATCATTTTTTGGGAGAAATATGATCTTCCTGGATGAAGGCAAAGTTGATTGTTGCTAGAGTGAATACTGGCTCTTCTCTTGATTTTTGGTTATTTGTTACATTAATAGATTGATTCATTTTTCTTTAAAGGTAACAAAAGAAATTCCATTCTCACGTGGGTTACCTCCACATCAGCAAAGGACAAGAACCAGAACCAAATAAGTGATCTTCCAAAACATGGTGAGTCGGTAGAGAAATACGCGTTATTTAAAGTTTGCCCAAAGTAGAATATTATGTGAAATTTTTAATATGCTTCATTTGTTTTTCCTAGATATCTGTGTGATCTTTATGTGCTATAATATAGATATGCCCTATGTTTAGAGTTTTCCTAAAGTAGAATACAATGTACGTAGATTAAAACTGCTTGGAATTTGTACTTCCTTCTCCTGTGTTTCTTGCAGAGATTGCTGTTGCTTATTTGTTAGGCTTTTGTTTCTTTTGATAAGGGCATCTTGAACTAAGGGATACTTTTAAATAAATGTAGTGTCTTGGTAGTGCATTGTTCTTAATGCCTGTATAAAACTGGTCACTGTTACATTTTAACTGTTTTCCAAAAGTTTCTGAAGGTTATGTAAAGTCGGTCAAAATCTGGCCTTGTGGTGCAAGGTTTACTTGGTCTGTGATACCTGTGGCCTGAAGGTGAAGAAACAGAACATTTATTATGCAATGTGTTTTAAGGACAGGACTAAAGAACATCATCTGACAGTTGCTATCCACCTGATATTGGCTTTCATTTAAGCCTACCTCACCTTCTTTATAACGACGAGACCTGAAACTGGAAACATTTGATACTCCCATCTTAAATTCTTATCTTCATTTTAAAACAATAAAACTGAGTTCCATCTGCTGTTCTTGTTGGGCGATTTGTTCCCTTCGTTTCAATCCTTATTGGTTGGTACCAAATTATGTATTCATTTGCAACAAGTGAAAGAATAAAATTGCTAAAATTAGATATATAAGTTATAAGTTCTTCTGAATAATGTGAGTAATGATATTCAAGTTTGGATATTTCCTCTCATATGTAATTAAATATGTTTTCATGTATTCACACATTCGACGATTCTTCTGTTTTAGCTACTAGGAGGCCAAGAGATGGTGTGCCGCGTCAGCCAAACACCAGCATAAGAGGATCCTCTAGTGAAACGCGAGCTGGCCCGTCCAGCTCGGAAACTGGCCTTCACAATTCCTCAGGCCTCCCTCCTCTTCAAGATCTAGATGTGGCTGTTATAGAGTCTCTACCACCTGAAGTGGTTTCAGAAATTAATGAAATGTACGGCGGGAAGTTATTAGGTTTTATTTCTGAAATTAAAAGCAAAAACATCAATATAAACATCCATGCTGCCTCAACAAAAAGTTGTGAAGGTAAAGCTCCGGTGTTAATTTCTTTTTTAAACTGCTTAATGGATATATAGTCAAGTATGATCACAACAAAAATTGCTTGTAACTCATCTTTAGCCTTGGAACATTGCTTGTAGGTTCAGGTGTAGCAGTTGAGGATATGGAATCTCTTTCAGGAGAACATCGAGTAGAATCAAATATGGTTGCTACTGATAAGGTACATACAGAATTTTTACTTTTTTTGCTTGGGATTCTGGGGTGATTCTTCTGAGGACTATGCGGTGTACTCTTTTGCCACTTCTAATACATTTTTACTTAAGGTGCAAAAACCTTTTGCCTGTTATGTTTACCTAGGTTTGTTTCTTACTTTATATTTGTTTTCCTTAATCTGCAATATTTTAAGAAACACAATAATGTCTGTTCGTAAAGGTAATGAGGTGTGAGAAGGAAGAAGTTCCCGATTTTGCTGAACCTGCTAAATTCTCTCAGAAACATATCATGCCCTCATCTCTAAGTCAAGTAGATTCCTCAGTATTCCAAGAACTGCCTGAGGAATTGAGAAAAGACATTATTGAACATCTTGCCCATCACCAAGGACCGGAATTTGTGAAAGAACATTTCAGTAATGTGTCTGATAAACAGACTGAAACTGAAGCCTCTGACTTAAGTGGCCTTTGGATGGGAAATCCTCCGAAGTGGATTCAGAAGTTCCAAAACAGCAACTGCAACATGTTAACTTATATTGCAGAAGTGTATCAGTCTGGAGCTGGTGGTTGTTTGTCTTCTCTACTGCAGTGTTTGATGTCTAGGATATTTGTACTTACTGGAGTTAACTCTGATGGATTTGGTGTTAGTTGGCTGTATGAGCTTTTCAAGCAGTATATAGATCTTAAAATCGCAACGGATGTTGAGGAGATCTATGTATGTATATGCCTATTGAAAAGGTAGGCTTTCTTATGAAAATTCTTCTCATTATTATGCGGTGGTTATGAAGATATCTTTTATTCCTCTATTACTTTGTCAAGATTTGCTGTAATTAGGGATGTCAATTGACCAACACTGTTTTTTCTTTCTTGTTTACTTGCAAGATTTTCTCGGTAGTGCCATATCTTCCAAAACCAAGTTGTGTACCGTCCGCTTTGCAACCCCTACTACATCTGCCTTTAAGATATTTAGTATATTCCGTACGTTTTGGATATAGCATGCCCCTTTCTTTTTTGACTATATGAAATCCACACTTTGACACCTAAGATTCCGTAACGAGTATCCACAGGAGCATAATCGATTTTCTGGTTAAATACATTACGAGATATTTTTCCATACTTTCCGCATTCAGTTCTAGCTATTTTTGCACCTTTTGATCGACCTGAACAACATATACGGATCCCCGTAACCCTCTTTTTCATTACTAATGGAATATTCTTAATCATTTTGTGCCATCTTACTACGAGTGTAAAATAGATTAAATTTAAGCATAATTTTAGAAAAAGTGAGGGTAGTTTCCTTGAGGATGGTCCTGTTAAGAGATAATGTTTGTGTAATTTCCTATCTATTTATGTAAATAATATCTATTTATGCAGTACTAGCATCAAGTTTTCCAAGAATTGTCATGTTACTGTACTAGCTTTCAGAAGAGAAGCTGGCATTTTGTCAATGTCACCATTTTGACATTTTCAGCTGCTTGTGTCTGATTTGTAGTTATGTGTGTAGGTGTGTTGAATTTTTAGTGTGCTGCAATTATGTGAAAGAGTTACGAGGTTAATAGGAATACCAGTGGGATTTGTCACAAACCCTTTCCCAGTCAGTCACTTCTGGAAATTATGAAAATCATAATTCCTTTACCCGTCTTTAAATCTCCACTTGTTTGATTTTTCTAGTTTTTTGCTCACATGTTCTGGTTCCCTGGAAACATGTGAAGCCCGATATTGGAATCTATGTGAGATGCAATAATATCATGGCTTCTGTTCCTGCCATAATGAAAATATGAATTTACCAATTTTAATATTCCCTTATTGCCTTCAAGTATTTCCCTGATCTTTGAAGATATGACTTCTAACATGTTGCTCTTTTTTAATCAAAGGTTGTATGATCATGCCCTCGTATTAATTTGCTAAAGTCATATTTTTTCTTCTTTCAGGTTGACTGGGAGGTCTGAGTTTCTCTTACAAGTTTACAATGCCCTAATTCCTCACTTGCAGGTTATGTTCTGTTCTTACTTCATCTCTTTATGCTTTCCCACCTTCACACACACAAATTTGGTGCCCTGCTCCCGGAAACAGAGTCATGGTAGTTTCTTTTTAGATCTCTACAAGTTCCCTTTACCTTTATTTTTCTTGGAGGGGAATAATGGTTTCCGCCCCTGCTTTTGACTTTTTCTTCAACATGACTGATGACTCATATCTTTCAGGCATCAATGGGAGAAAACTATGGGGGTACCCTTTGCATTCCTTCGTTGTAGGAATTGTTTATGCAGACTTCAATTTCATGAGAGCTAATCTATCCCAAGTTTTCCAACATTGAATCTCGCTATGATGGCGAATGCTATGGGTAAGCCATTAGTTCAGCAGTTGTGTTTATCTATTTTGGGGGGCTCGAATTATATTTATATCCATTTTGAAACGTTTTTATTAGAAATGAAGTACGAACTTGGGGTGTTCGAATAATCTGGTTGTTTTTTTGATAGAGTGTACTGATATGGAGTGTAGGGTATTTCAAGATCAAACCACACTTTATATTGAAAGGATAGAACATAAGAAAACAAGAACTTTGTTGGCAAACCTGCAACAAGCACCAATCAGGAATAAACCTCCTGCCCAAGCAGAAAATCCGCTGATCCAAACCCTTTATTGTAATCTCTACTTAATTAACAAAGAAACTAGGGCTCTGGAAACAAAAGCCTGGTCCATTCCTTTATTGTATCTCTAGATAACTATGCAAATAAATAAGTAGAGATATCAGTAATGGAATCAATCTGTTGCAGTTACTTACTGATAACTGTTATGACTTTCCTTTTCTGGGATCGTGAAACAAATTGTTTGGCATTTATTTTTATTTTGGTAAAAGGACAGAGGGAGGATGTTGAATGGCTTGATTTTTTTTGTTTGATTGAGTATTATAAAGGATAATTATTTGATTTGTTTCAATAATATATGAGGGGAAAAGGTTTGTTGACTCTTAAATCGGAACGAGCGTATTCCCGATGGAATAAAATTCCAAGTTGATAAATATATAGAGAGGTATATAGTGGAAAGTGATGCAGAAAACGCGTGCTTGGTGGGCTGGAAATTCGCGCCTTATTAATTTATCCGGTAAACTACTAGGAGGTCACGTGGTTCCATGGCGGATTATCACATTCTGGGTAGGGGCAATGAGCCTATTTGTAGTGGCTCATTTCGTACTAGAGAAACCTATGTATGAACAGGGATTTCCTTTCTGTAGCGAAGCAGACATATTTATGTATATGAAGTATACAATATTTAATTCATAGTTATTACCCGCTAATCACATAGTTGAAAGAGAGAGATTTTTCGAGAAACCTACAAGTGCAGAAAACTTTATCTTTGTGTTAGGTTCATTGACTTCAAGGAACACGGGTCCTCCTCTTCTAGTCACGCCATTACTAATTTGGGAGCCACCCTTTAATTATTTGAGTTTGTGTTAGGTTGCATTGAATTTAAGGAAGACTGGGTCTCCTCTTCTAGTCATGCCATAACTAATTTGGGGCCACTCGTGAATTATTACATTGAAGATTTGAATTTTTTACTGGATACTGCTTTAGAAGTTTTGCATCACTAGAGTTTCGACACCAACATACCAGCAGAAACAAGAACTACAGCAATGGTCAACTTGGTGCTGATATTGTCTTCTTTGGCAATCCTATCAGGGATACGAGGAAATGAGGCTGTCGAATACACTGTCACCAACAATGCCGCCACTACTCCAGGTGGTGTCCGGTTTGACAGTGATATCGGGACCCAGCATACACTACAAACCATGAGTGCCTCCACAGCCTTCATCTGGAGTACCTTCGAGCAGAACTCTGCTGCCGATCAGAAAAATGTGCCGAAAGTGAGGTGGCGTATACCAGCAACGACCAGATACATTTCAGTGCTAGGTAACTATTTTAATTAAGTAATTATCGTGCATTGCACGAGCAAAAATAGTTGGTTTAATAGCTAAACAAAGTTAACTAGTGGATCGTTGTCATGAATCTCCATTGGTGCATTTATATTCAGGGCTACGGGAGTGATCTGAAAAACGAGTTCACTGGCGTTGTGTACCATGATATGACCCATGTGTGGCAGTGGAATGGCAACAGACAAGCCCTGGGTGGTCTGATCGAAGGAATAGCCGATTTTGTTAGGCTGAAAGCTGGTTATGCCCCGAGCCACTGGGTGAAGCCCGATCAGGGTGGCCGGTGGGATCAAGGCTACGATGTCACTGCCAGGTTTCTCAACTACTGCAACGGCCTCAGGAGCGGCTTTGTGGCTCAATTGAGCAAGAAGATGAGAGGTGGTCACAGTAACAATTACTTTGTGGACTTGCTGGGGAAGACAGTTGACCAACTCTGGAACGATTACAAAGCTAAATATGCAACTGCTAAATAGCTTGTTATGACTAATAACTATCGACTATCTGTTACGTCTCTTGTTTGAATAAGAAATAGTAGAACGGCAAGACGCTGTTGGATTGGAAATCAGTTGTGATTTAAGACTCTAATGACTTCCCTTTTCTGGAAGTGAAACAAATTACATGGCATTATGGTGGTTAAGGTAAAAAGTAAATGAGAAAAATCTCCCATTGAAAAGAAGAATGTGGTGTGCTATTTTTGGTCGTTGGCTGTTGCTGTGAATTGGCTAAAGTTGAAAAGAACTTTAGAAACATGCTCCATTTCTTATTTTTAAACTCGGCTGGGGCTTATAGGGTAGTAAATTGTTGACAAATGACAACTTCAAGAGAATTGGTTTCTTGGGAACATGAAAACTATATTTTAGATCTTTAAATACAGGTTTATTAAATTCTAAGTTTAGTGAGGGTATGCCAAGTTCGTACAAACTTGCTGCATTGCTATTTTACAAACCTGGATGGGCAACATCTCATTGCTAGGACAATGGAGCCTGGTGGATCTGGGAGTATTATTTTCTGTAATTTTATGTACTTTTTTTACCTATGTATACTATGGGCTTGAATATAATTCTCAATAGAAAAATATTTCTTTAGAGGAAAAAAAGCTGTTCTGATTTTATGCTTTGCTCAATTTTTATGTAGGACTTATTTTAGTTTCCTTGACAAACTTTGTTTACTTCAGTTGATGCCTTAACAGTGGTCATGTGAAAATTAAAGAATAATTGCTAATATTTCTAACAATTAGTTTTACATTTTATTATGGAAAACTCAGTGCTAAGTACTACAAGAAAGAAAAATTTATTATTGTTAGCCATTTAAGTATTTCAAAGCATGAAGAGTATATGTATATGTACATGGTTTAAGGTATTTTTGAGTTAGCATCTCCAACCTTACACTATGACTTATTTTACAATGCATAATTTTCTTCGACCCAACATCAAACACAAACTTAATATGAGTTTTTTTTTTTTTTTTTTTTACCTTTCTCTCTCCTTCGAACCTATATTTGAGTTTGTAGTGTTTAAAAACGTAAACCACGTGTTGTTACGTCTGGTGGTGTTGATTTTTTATAATGTGATTTGTATCTTCGTTTGGGTAAATTTTATTTGGGTCATAGTATTAAATTAGTTAGTTTGTTTGCTTTTATTTGTTTTATATAATAAATTTTCGTAACTAACTAGTTTTTTTTTTTAATATTCTTACATTTTATTAATATGATATTTAGATTCTTAAATATTTCCGTAGCTAATTATTTCCCTAATTAGTTCCATTGGATTTATATTCTTATATTTTTGTAACTAATCATTTAAGATTATATAATATTTATTAATTAATTAGTTTTTGCTTGTTTTATTGGCTTCTCTTATTTAAAAAATACAGTTATTAATTTAATAATTTTTATTTATTTATTAATACTGAATTTTTCTAATAATATTTTATTGATTTTAAAATTAGAATAGTCTATTCTATAATATCGAAATCTACAAAAATATAAAAAGTAATAATTGGAGGAATATATAGAGAATATTCTTTTGAGTTTGAATTTGAGTTCGTGGATTGAAATAGAATTATTGTTTTATGTGACAATTACAGTAAAAAATTAGATATAAAGTTTAGGTACGAGGTTGAAGATTGGTTAAACTCATGGCTCCTTCACTAGGAAGGAGGGATTGTTAGGTAACTAAATTTAAAACTAGGTAGGCCCTCTACTTATTTCCAATTTGTACTTTGTATTCCATTGAGTGATTCCATCATCTAAAAGTGTAAGGTGATAAAGAGGACATTATTTCATATTTTCACCAAGTTCATGCTTTACCTTCTTCTTCATTTAATTTCATTTTGGTAAATGAATAGAGGAGGGAGGAGAGTGGGTGACTTGATCTTTTGTTTTGTTTGATCAAGTATTATAAATGATAATTAATTGTTTAAATAATATATGAGGAAATATAGATTTGTTGACTCTTAAATCTGAACGGGTGTATTCCTGATGGAAGAAAATTCCAAGTTGATAAATATATAGAGATATGTAGTGGAAAGTGATGCAGGAGACGTGGTAAATTCTCTCTAGTCAAAGCTGACACATTTAAGTATATTAATTACGTATACCATCATAATTCATAGTTATCATCCCCTAATCACATTCACATATATAGTTGAAAAACCAAGATTTTTGAAGAAACCTACAAGTGGCAGAAAACTTTACATTGTGTTAGGTCGCACTAAATTTAAGTATATAATGGAAGACTAGGTCTTTTTTTCTAGTCACGCCATTACTAATTTGAGAGCCACCCTTGAAGTATTATACTGAAGATTTTTGGTATTTAAAAATGCAGAATATTTGACTGGATAATGCTTTAGAAGTTTGGCATTGATCACTATATATATCCCTAGAGTTTCATCACCAACATATACAAGAAGTAGAGCAATGGCCAATTACTTAGTGTTGTTATTGTCTTCTTTGGCAGTCCTATCAGCACTAGGAGGAAATGAGGCTGTCGAATACACCGTCACCAACACCGCAGCCTCCACTCCGGGTGGTGCACGGTTTGTCAGGGATATCGGGATCTCGTATACACTACAGGCCATGAATGCCTCCACAGCCTTCATCTGGAGGACCTTCCAGCAGAACTCTGCTGCCGATCGCAAAAATGTGCAAAAAGTGAGCTTGTTTGTTGATGACATGGATGGGGTGGCGTATGCCAGCAACAACCAGATACATGTCAGCGCCAGGTAACTAATTTTAATTAAGTAATAATTATTTATCGTGCATCGCATGGTAGCATAACTAGTTGGTAATTGCTGGTGCAGGTACATTCAGGGTTACGGGGGCAATGTGAAGAACGAGTTCACTGGCGTTGTGTACCATGAAATGACCCATATCTGGCAGTGGAATGGCAACGGGCAGGCACCGGGTGGTCTGATTGAAGGAATAGCCGATTTTGTTAGGCTGAAAGCTGGTTATGCCCCGAGCCATTGGGTGAA
This sequence comes from Salvia sclarea, assembly GCA_036873715.1. NCBI lineage: Eukaryota > Viridiplantae > Streptophyta > Magnoliopsida > Lamiales > Lamiaceae > Salvia > Salvia sclarea. The sequence goes on from JAYJMF010000080.1 coordinate 992,607, forward strand.
GCCCGGGCAAGGTGACCGGTGGGATCAAGGCTACGACGTCACTGCCAGGTTTCTCGGCTACTGCAATGGCCTAAGGAGCGGCTTTGTGGCTCAACTTAACAAGAAGATGAGAGGTGGTTACAGTAACAATTACTTTATGGACTTGCTAGGGAAGACAGTAGATCAGCTCTGGAGGGACTACAAAGCTAAATATCCAAATGCTTAATATAGTTTGTTATGACTTCAATAACTAGAGACTAGAGAATGTTTATCGACGTACTATCTATTGCGTCTCTGTTTGAATAAGATGAAATAGTAGCATGGCAAGACGTTGTTGTGTTTTAGACTTATCGAATTAATGATACAATATAATAAGAGAAAATTGTTGTTTATACTCATTTTTATAAAAAACGTTTACTAGATACCCACTTTTATAAGGAACATTCAAAATATGCCCAAAGTACAAAAAGTAATATAAATTAAGGGGAATTTGCATTTTTTTTTTGTGTAAAGTCTTACACTTTTCTTACATGTGTAAGAAAAAGTGTAAGAAAATCTGACTTGTTACTTTGAATGGACCAAAAGGGGCAGAAACCGAGAATGGGTGAAGAAACCGAGATGTCTGCCTCGGCCCAGGTGAGTTAATTATCGGCCTGGGCTAGAAATTGTCGGCCCAGGCATGAAATCGTCGGCCCAGGCGCTGAAAATTGGCGGCCCGGGCTTGAAATTGTCGGCCTGGGCGTAGATAATTGGCGGCCCGGGCGCCTAAAATTAGTGGCCCAGAAATTGGCGGCCCATTTCCATATAACCCGGTCCGCGGCCCACCCTTTTTTTTGGGTTTGAATTTCAATTCACATTATATCCCACCCCATCTCACACCCCACCCTAAACCCTCACACACACACTCGACCGCCTCCCCCACTCATCCCTCTCCACACACTCCACTCGATTTCATCCCACCCCACCTCACACTCGGCTGCCTCCCCCCACTCATCCCTCTCCACACACTCGATAGCGACAGCGACAGCGACGGCGACAGCGGCAGCGGTGGCGAAGACGGCGGCGGTGACAGCGACGCAGGCGGTGACGGCGGCCTGAGAGAGAAGGTACAAAGGAGAGAGAAGAGAGAGAGAGGGGCTGCCGGCGGTGGCGGCGAGACGGCAGCAGCAACCGGATAGAGAAGGTCTCAGCGACGGCAGTGAGGCGGCGTCGAAGGCAGCATCGAGGCAGCGGTGGAGATAGAGGGTCGCAGCGAGACGCCATATAGACGATATGGTTAGTAAAACAATAATAATTGGGGCGATGAATTTATCTTGATTATATATGTATGCTATTTATATATTATTGCTCTAAATGTTTGTATCGTTTGAGTAAAGTGGAAGTGGTGAAGCTTTCCTTGTCTAATAATATTGGTGTAAGATGATGATTAGAATTGCAACCCACCCATAATATATAGTTATAATGTTTCTTCTAATCATAATTCATAGAAATGATAATTAAGAGAAAACTCGTAATTGATGGCGAAAGTCTTGTTGAGGCCATTATTTTTGGGAACCT
>JAYJMF010000080.1:1005186-1019985 GCA_036873715.1 Salvia sclarea
CTTAGTTATAAATGGATATATCTTCTCATTGCAAATTTCAATCAGCCTTCTCCACCGGACCTATGCAAAACATGTCTGCCATTTATTCTTCCAAGGTTGTGTTTTGGCAATGAACTTTTGATTTCTAAATTCGTTTAATGAAGATTTTGCAATTACTTTGACTGCTAATTACTTTATTACATTTTGATGATTAAATCATAGAAGATCGTCGTTTATTTTCTCTTGAAGTATTTAAATATACTTTATTCATTTACAAAACAAGAACAAAATATGTCATAAAAATATCATAAGAAATACTATTTCTTTTTCGCAAGAATTTGTGTTGATTAATTTTTATAAATTAAAGTGTGTTCCAATAATCTTCAGGAAAATATGGCGATGGTCATAATCAAAATTATGAATAGAATGACGAGGGGCGCTAACTGAAGGAGGAATTTGAAGATTGATTATTTTATATTTGGTAAAAAAGTCTTAGTGGTAATAAAAATATAAGTTTCTATAAGTTAAGGTGTAGTAATGGTAAATTGAGAAAGAGTTAAATATAATGGCTTTATGATTGATTCTCCTTTCTATGTGGCCTTGCCGCGTCAATTGTGGGCACATTAACTTGTGCCCACGGTGGGTAGGGGAGAATAAATACTCCGACATGAGTATTATATTTCATTCATATATGCATTTATGTATGGATAACGTAACGAAACATTTTGAAACATTGAATACATAAATAGTCCGTATTGCATTATCCTTCATTCAGAACTGTGCTTCCTATTTGGTTACAAATCATTCATCGTGGATTGTGGGTTGAATAATTTAAGTATAGTTTAATTAATATATTATTCCACATGCAGACTATATAGGTAAATGGTACACATTTTGTATAAATTATGCATAAAGTGAACCAAATACAGTGTTAATTCCTAACTTTTCCTCGATTTTGACACTATCGTCACCCATCTTACGGGCTCATTAATCAAATAAATTTTAAGAGTCAAATTTTGCTCTTTAATTATTCATTAATTCTTTCAATAAGATCGATTATCTCGCCTAGTTCGTTTGGTTGTTCCTTCCGGCCGAAATTTCTGAAAATTAAAACCTTTTCATATATTAATCGTGACTTTGAATTTCTGAAATAAAACACAAATAACAATAAGAATTGAGAAATTAAACTATTCTAACAAACGCAGAGTCTAGAAAGCAAAAGTTGAACCTCAAAGTCTCACCTATATTTAATTTCTTCTCAAGCTTTCTTTCGCCGCCGATTTCCCACCTTTGCTTCTCACGCACTCGATTTCGATTTCTGTATTAATATATGTTTAAAACTGTCTCATTGAGAAATCTTAATATCTGATTATTTTTTTAATTTTGAAGTCTAGATTTATTTTTATTATAGTTACTACCTAATGACGAACCAAAACACTCAAGTACCTAAATATCTCATTTCATAAGTAAATTAATGACCGTTGAAACGAAATTGCATAATAAAGTTGAATATACTATTTTTCAACCTAAGACAATTTACAGAAACAACTATTTTTGTTGTAGAATCCAAGAAAATCGATTCTTGATTAAATTTCACACTATCCTGATATCTTGAATGATGGGTGACGGGTAGGGCGCAAATCATGCTTTCGCCACCTTTGGTGATTCTACTTTGGTAGGTCTAAGAATTAATATATTTGATTGTTTTCTAAGGATGTTGCATAACCAACGCACAATTAATTAAATCTACTTTGATATTTTTTTCCCTTTTTCTCATCATTATATGATACTCGTATATGAAAATATGCATATAGTCCACATCTTGTACTATAAAATATCAATTATAACAAAATAACGGAATCAAAGCGACGACCTATATAGCACAAGTAGGGTGCAAAGGGATTAAAGTCTAGTGCGCTAGTGGATATGCTCTATGCCTAATTTTTTAAAACTCTTCCTATTTATGGTTCCATATATTCTTAAATAATACTAGTGCTCTTTCTATTTGGAGTTTTGTGACATTTAACTCAGGTTTTAATTAATCCTAGGTGGTCCATTATATATCACTTTATAAACGACGATACTTTATTTGAGATTATCTTACTCTTACATTAATTTAAGGCTGAATTTTATGTCTTAATTTAAGTTGGATTTGTCCAATTCAATTTACGGCGTAATTCTGTAAACATCTAGTCAATATTAACATGAAATGGGATCTAGAAGTCCTAAAATAAATAAAACCATCCCCTCTCCACCCTTCTATTTTTTTTTATATATATTTAAAATATAAAATCCCTTCATTTGTAGACGTGAAAGGTTGATTTATTTTTATTCTTTGAAAATATTGTAGACTTATTTTGTGTCCGTGAAATAAAATTTCCTATATAACAGTACAAAAACTGATATGCAGATTATGAAAAATATGAGAGTAACAAAAATATTGGAGGCCAAGCGCTCTATGAATATATAATAATACTCAGTGTGCGTAGAATAGAATAGATTCAATATTGTGTATTGATTATTAAAGAAAATGATGTGCTTGTCTTTTCTTTAAACTGACCTCAGCAAAATTAGAGAATTTCTACCAACTTGACCCGGACACCCACAAAAAATCTGGTCACACCATATATCAGAACCTAGCTAATAATAAACTATTTGGCAGAGAATTTTAATTTATTCTTTATTGCAATTGTAGCATTCAACTTCTGAATTACGTATTCCTCTATCTTTTAAGTCAAGAATATTCTACACAAGTTAGAGATGACAACAATCAGAATTTAGAGGTAGTTCAACTCATGGCACAAAAGAATTTAAATATCAATGTACTCCTTTAATATATTTATGTTGAACAATATCATTCTTAGTGAAGATTTTTTTTAAAAGAATATATATATATATATATACGCAGGAAATAGTATGAATTGCTGGTTCACATCACAATCCAGTTGATAGATTATTAGGCTCAAATTTATTTTGATGCTTTATTTTCTTTGTAAGCATAAAAAACAAAAACATTAAATGATGATATTGAATTATGCCAAAGTGGAGACAGCATCCAACTTAGTCTTCTTATGTCTTCTTTTCACAGCATTATTGTCATTATTGTAGAATATGTAGACAATGGAAATCTAAGCTTAAAGCAAAGTAGCATCATAGGCTCATAGCATTTCCTTCAATCTACACAAATTAATAATACGAGTACTATACTATATATCTTATGACTACTGGTAAATTTCCTTATTAGAAATAAGAAAGTAATTGAATTTTATTTAAATTTCGCATTATACACAGCTACTGTTTATTTGTCTTGTTATATATACACAGATGTTAGTGAAATCTACACTGATATATACTTCTAATCTCCCAATCATCGTTCCACCCAATTAAGCCATCTGTGGGGCTAACTCACACCTTTGTTGTATTAGTGTTTGAACAATTTACTTCTAAAATGCTAAGCTTTTAATTTAGTGGTTTTAGTGGTAATTAATTAACATAAACAGTCAAAGATACATGCAGTAATTGAAAGAAAAGATAAATCATGTAGATTCTATTTTCTACAATAGTGTTTTGATAGGAATCTCATTCCCAAATTATTTATTGTAGATAACTCCATAGTGCATTTGGTAAAATATTGAGAAGAGTTTAACTTCTTGATATGTTCGTTCTAATATATCTAGAAAATATATTTCAAAATTTACAATCCAATCTCTACACCATCTTAGATATGTTCGATGTAATATATCTAGAAAATATATTCCACACTCATGCTCCGCCCCCTACTCAAATATATGGGTCAAAGTATATAAAATCTAACATCAAGTGCAATATTTTTCATGTTTCCCCTTCTCTTCATATTCTTCTTTTTGCAGAAACAAAACGACAACTAAACTTGGATCATATCTCAAACTTATTAAGAAGGGGAAAAAAAAAAGTAGAGCTTCAAATTTTCAGCAATAAAGGACATTAAGCTTCTGTCGCAAGGAAAAATGATTCCTATGTAATAATTATATTGATTTTGTATATTTAAATTTATTATCATCAAGTAATTTGTGGGAAAAAGTGAAAATTTGGTACAACGTAATCCTTTAAGCGAATAGTCGAAAGTGGTTAGTGAGAATAATTTATAGTGAAGAGCTTACCAACATGAGAAATACAGAATCATAACTTATAGCTGATGAAGCAATAAAAACTCATTGAGTGACCAAATCAAAATTATTATGATTACTATGCACAAGTTTAGGCTAGCTATAGCGTAATACACAAATTTCCATATCAACTACTAATATTTCGTTTATTTCTTCAAAGAATGGAAAGCAAGTGTTATATATATATATATATGAGCAGACCCCAAATCAAATTTGCAAATAAAATAAACTTGAAACTTCAGCTGCCTTACCGGAATCTCCAGATATTTTGGCTCCTCAACACGATAAAAACGGCAGTAATAGACTCCAAAAGGGATGCACGCCATTCACGGAAATGAGTTCGTCATGCTAATCGTTGAAACCAAAAAAAGATCATCGACATTTAATTCTTTGCTTCCCGTAGGAATAGCACGAGGCTGTGCTTCCCATAGCATAGAATGTAGAATTGACTTCAGCTGCAGAAATAAAGTTTGTAGCATTTCAGAGGATTCTTCTTGGAACGCGTAATCAAAACTTGAACTACAGCAAAGTCCAGAGCATTTGCTGCCATTTGCCTTGAATTTATCAGTTAAGTGAGGATGGAACTATTTTGTATCCTCATTACTAGGATTTCTCCAATCTTATCCTTTCAATGGGATATGAATTAACTTAGCTCAAAGAATATAAGTTATCAAGAACTTTGAGATATCCTAAAGTTCTAATCCAAGTAAACAATGGATTAACCTACATCTATTTAGGCTAATCCTCAAAAGTAAATGCCCTTGCAGTAATGCTTTTTAACCTATGGAACTTGAGAATTCTTAGAAAGAAAAATATTGTTCTTAAAAGTGGGACATCAGGAAATTCCAGCAATAATAAAAGCCAATTAAACATTAGAGAACACGATGCTCAGATAGCAACTTACACATTTATCCGTTGTATGACATTCTTGAGCAGCACTTTCCTTGGTAAGCAATCCCCCCTCTGTAGCCTGAGGCAATAATAAGATTCAGAGGTATATGAGAAAAGAGTAATATCAAAAGTAGAAAATAAATATATAAAGAGTTTCAACAGTAATCACTGTGTAATATCCGAAGACCATAGAATTGATTACGTTACGTATCATCTAGTGTGTGGATCCTGTTACCCTTGATAATTGACTTCATTCATCCCCTTGCTCAGAGGCTCCCACCCTCCTTTATTACAGGCTCCTATTAGTTAAACCAAGAAACTATGATGACTGTCAATCTATATGCCCGATATTGGCTGCTGCTATGTGCTTGACAACCGAACAGAGTCATCAGAATCTTAATCGTTGTCATCAAAGAGACACTACTCTGAAGTTAATGATCGAGACAATGGAAACTGTAAAGATAAGAGGAATGTTCAGAAGCAGGATCAATTATTAATAGGACACTTTTTTCGATATAAAACCAGAAATTCTTATGAATTAGAAAGGAAAGATGCTATAAAGGGACGAGGAATCCTAACAAGGAACAGGATTGAACAGCTAAAGAGCACTAGACATCTAATAGTATAAAAACTACTAGACATCTAATAGTATAAAAACTAGGAGTTTTTGAAATCTTTAGAGGTCTGAAACCGACCAACCTACTATCTTATCCTTGCTAAACCTCATCAGAGATTCCTCCAAGTTCTCAAAAATCCATGTAATCATTCCAAACCATGGACCAACATGGTAATCCCATTATACTGAGACAGTTCCACGTTTGACAAGGATAAATAGATCCTTAAGCATTGTATTCCAAAAATAAGAAGGGGAAAAAACATCAAAGAAACATGCAGTCTGCATCTCGCATTCATGCCTACATATGATACCAATTTAGGGGACACGACGACATTCTGAGATGACCTTTGCACAGATTAACACGTTCATAGCTTACAGAAAATTAACAAACATGAACAAACATTGAATTTCGTAGTAACATTAGCCCAGATCAAATAAAGCTCAAATAATAATATTATAATTATTATGGAACTTTTTATTAAAGAGATCACACGAAAAGAACGAGGTCTAGGATTGAGGGAGCAGCAATTCTACCTCAGGGGAGAAAGATGTCCCTACTATGAACGAAGCAGGAGGCGAAATTTTGTTTTAGTCACAAACAGCAAACAGACACTTTCTTTTACTTATGGGTTCCTCTTGCAACAGAACCACATCCCGTGCCTTCTCTAACAGCTCCTCCAGATTATTCACACCAAAGCTCGTATAATCCAGTTGTTTCTTGTATCTCTGTTGGTATATGGACTCAAAAGAACAAAGAAATATCCGGCAAGAGTAGCTCACCATGATCTCTTGAAGCTCATACTTAAATTTGTTCAGGCTCGCGTCAACAATTAGAGATTGACCAACAACCTCAAGATTAGAACTCTCTCCGTCTTGCCTACCGTCATGTCCTACTACTAATGTTTCATCACCTGAGCAATCATCCGAGGAACCGCTTCCACCTGTTGCATCAACATTGTCTTCCCGAGATTCTTTATCTTTCTTATCCCTCCTAGACAATATCACAGGAGTCCCGGCTGCTCCAGATTTAGTGTTGTGGAGGCCCACGAACTTTTTTTGGCCTTTTCCCTGGATAGCAATCGTATCACCCATCTTCTTAAGGAGGTTCGCAAGCTTAATTGCCCCATATTCAGAAACAAAGAGAGGCTTCCCGTAATATTTTTGGTATTCTGCCGGGAGTCGGGTCAGAGGCAAACTGCCTCCTGCCAATTCAAGCAACCTTACCAGTTGGCCCTTTAAATCATTTAGATCTCTTGGCTGCACCCATGTTGAGTCGTTTTGTTTGCACGAAGCAAGGTTCCCAGATGAAACTTCGTCCAAACTGGACGGAAGGCTAAGAGATTGAGAAATCGTGGGATCCAAGGGCATTGCAATTGGAGCACTTTTATGGTCGGCTGGAGACCGTGATACAAAAGATAAATCCCTTGTGCTGCAGTACCCTTTCGAGATCCCCCTATACACTATCGACTCCTCTTCGTTCTCACCATCCATATAGTTGTTAATATGACATCCCACCAATAGCCCGGAGATATCCCCTGCACCTCCTCGAGATGGAATCAATGCTTTAGCCGGGGGCATAAAACCTTCTCCACGAGCAACACTAGGCCAATCCCATACAAACCTACCCGCATTACTAAGGGCGGAAGACACCCCAACTCGAGAAGGAATAGCAAGAATTACAGTATATCCTCGCTGACCTAGTATATGGAGAGCAGGAGCAAAATCAACGTCTCCCGAGATCAGCATGATGGATGACGGTGGAGGATTGTCAAGAGCAAAAAGGAACATGTCGATCAATATCGCCTTGTCAGATGCATCCTTACGTCCATTTGGGACGTCTATGAGCTTCACACCAGTTCTCTGGCATCCCTCTCTTAGTCGTCTGGGGAAAGCATTGAAATCCCCGTATGCAGAAAACATTGTTACAGCTCCATCTATAACGGGATGAACTCGCAGGGCCATCCTGATGTTACCGGCCACATCTTCGGACCGCACGTCACTTGGCACGGGACAGTTCTCCATGTCCCAGAGAATAGCAACGGGCCCCTGAGAGGGGCTCCAACTTTGATGCAACACGGGTCGACATAGGTTTCCATTTGAGCTTTCCAATGATTGCCTTGGGCAGTGTCCCGAGTATTCTGATGGAAACAGCAATGTAGATGTATTTGAGCTCGACATCACTGATTTAAATGGATAAACGACTTCTACCTTCCTGATGTTAAGGATAGATCATGAATCTCCATAGGTAAAAGAAATGGAATAATTGGCACTGAATTAAGTAGAACAACACAAAAAGAGCAGCAAAAAAGGGCAGTTAGACTCCAGAAAACAAACAGTAAGAGATATCTAACATCAATTCATCAAATGCTCAACTCTTGAAGGGTATTACGACAATCAGGTGTTACTTGAGTTTTATTCTATTCCAAACTCTTTTCTTGATCAGAAGAGTTCAAAATACATAACTTTGCTTAGAAAATTAAAAACAGGAGAGAAACCCCTCATTTTTATGTGATAACACCCAAGCAAAAACTAGAACCTGTAAAGTCTAGTACAATCCAAAATACAATCAATTTCCGATTGATTATACACTACTCTAAACAAGACAGCTTAGGAGTTGCATAATCCACTTTCGATACCTCCTATAAATGGATGCAAAAAGCATAATATGGAACAAAAGCATTGAATGGATGCACAAAATAGATTGCATAAAATTAGAATAAAAAAGCAGCTTCAGCTCCACAATGTCAACAAGTCCTAAATTCAAACACAATTAGAAGAAAATTCAGACAAGTGCACAATAACGCTGCAGATAAACTAAATAAATCACCAGAAAATAACAAATCTAATAGCAGTAAATGCAGCAATCAAGAAATATCATCAGATTCTTGGCTATAAAAAGCAATTCAAGATCCATTGGTTTTCCTAAACCCATCCAAACTCGGAGAACCATCATGGATTTTTGCTACAAGAATTAAGAATGAAATGTTGAAAGAAAATTACTTGCCTGCAGAGGAGGAGATGCACGTAGGCTGTATTATATCGAAGTTATGGTATTATTATACCCAAAATAAAATAAAGAAGATCTAGCAGTACGTGAAGTTGGATTATATCGCAGTTATGGCGAGATTTATTTCGATGTAAACATAGATTTCGATTGTTTTTTCCCCTTTAGGGTGGCCGTTGCAGGAGGCTGACCTCAATTTTCTAGGCTCCCAAATTTCGTCTTAACTTTAAATTTCTCATTATATTTCGCGCTGGATGCTATTAATAAACGGCCCGGACCCGGAGAGCCGGCCGCCGACATGTATACATGAATTATCCTACTGGAAATCTTGAATTAGGTAATGAAATATATATAAAATTAATTGTCGCACGTGCGCCATTCACCCTACCGGTGAAGATGGTGGGAAATTAAGCAAAAAACGTGATTTAAAAAAATATAGCACGCCCGGTGGGACTCGAACCCACAATCGCCTGATTAGAAGTCAGACGCCTTATCCATTAGGCCACGGGCGCTTTTTGAAGATTCCATATTAAATAAACTTACAAATCTCTAAATTTCACACGATTACTTTGTTGTGTCATGTCATGTGTGCCGAAATGAATGATTAGCAGATCTTTTTCCTGAAAAAGAAATTAACAATTTCAGCCAAGGTAGCAAAAATGGCGTCGGCGTCACTAGCACTGCCGCCTCTTTCTCCGGTGGCCGCTCCGAAGAAGCCGGCATTCGTCTACGCCGCGGTGCACTCATCAAGCTTCCCGGTTTATGGAGCAATCAGGAACTGTAAAACGCAGGAGAAGCCCATGGTTAGACGACGCTCGACAAAACCCACCAAAATTATCTCACCAACTCCCGAGACGTCATCCCCGGTGTCTTCAGTTCCTCAGAAAATGGTGCCCTTTTTGCTTTTCCTGTGATTTTATTGGGTTCTATATATTTTATAAGTTTCTAGCTGCAATTTCCACTTTCCCGCTAGTATGATAGTTTTTTAGTGTTTGAGAGTGTCTAGGGTTTCTTACTAAATGCTTACAATAATGTTGAGGTGGTTTTAAGATTATAAAAGTTCCTGATTTGTTTACTGATAGTGTATCTATATGCTTAGAATTCCATTGTTATTGTGATTATTAATGTGATAGGTTTTGGTGCCAATTGGGTTTGGCACGGAGGAGATGGAAGCGGTGATTATGGTTGATGTTCTGCGGCGTTCAGGAGCCCATGTCACGGTGGCTTCCGTCGAGGAGCAGCTTGAGGTTGAGACTGCTGGAGGCACCAGGCTGGTGGCTGATGCCTCTATCTCTGCTTGCTCTGATCAGACATTCGATCTTGTTGCGCTGCCGGTTTGTTTTCAGCTCTTCTTTAACTATATCTTTCCTCTAGTTACCTTGCTTGCTGTATGTGCTTATTTTTGTGTGTGCCAGAGTGTGTGAATATTTTCTGTTTCGTCGGATTTGAGCTTTATTGGTATAGTTTGTTACTCTATTTTATGTAACTTTAGTTTACTTCGGGCTTGTTCTAATTGATATTTGTGGAAGATTTGGATTTCGGATTGTGAACTTCTCATGACCTGGCTTTGTTGTATGTGAGTAGGGAGGAATGCCGGGCTCTGCACGCTTAAGGGACTGCCAAGTTCTTCAGGATATAACAAGAAAACAGGCAGAGGCGAAGAGGTTATACGCTGCAATTTGTGCGGCTCCAGCGGTTACTCTTTTGCCTTGGGGACTTCTTAAGAGGAAACAGGTAATTCCGATCGGTTTGTTGGCTAACTTTGACCAACTTTCTTTCACTAGTATATTTGCATTGTTTGATTTAATGATGAGCTCATAGTGTATGTGGTTAGACAACTTGTCACCCTGCGTTTATGGACAAACTTCCCACTTTTTGGGCTGTCAAATCGAATTTGCAAGTTTCGGGAGAGCTGACAACTAGTCGAGGCCCCGGCACATGCTTCGAATTTTCTCTGTCGTTGGTGGAACAGCTGTTTGGTGAGTCAGTGGCCGAGGAAATTGCTGACACAATGGTGAGAAAATCTGAATTGGATTTGTTAAGAATATAACTGATAAACATGTGTGTTATAAGCATTATATATATTAGCATGGCTAGTTTTTGTAGGACATCTTAAATGCAACTCTTAGCTGAAGATATTGTTTCGTTTAATTGGCAGAGAGAGATGAGAGTATGTGTCCAATGATGGTATGTCTTAAAAAGTTCAATTTTTTATCAGCAGCTGCATAGAAGTTAGGTGAAGGGCTGCTCGAGCTCTCTCGTCTTGAAAATTATTTAATGTTTTCTGGCTAGTAGATAGCAGTAGGTCTCGTGTATTTTTGCTTTAAGCATTACCAGCTTGAAATAATAATTCGGTTGTATCATTGTGCAGCTGTTGAATGTTTCTGATGGTAACTCTAGGAAGGAAGAGTTTAACGAGGTTTCCTGGTCTTTTGATCACCCTCCTCAGGTAAGAACTTTAGATACGTCTCTAATAACTTCATTGTAACCCAGTTATCTTGTTTCCTGCAACGGAGAACTCCTTAATTTATTTTCTTTTTCTTTCTGATCCCTCACTCTCTCTCAGCGACCTTTGCAATTACTATTACTAGTATCTTCTATAAGTTGACCCTCTTAACTTTTAAGAAACTTCAAATTTTCCTTTTGGTAATGTTGTAGGTTGTCATTCTGGTTGCCAATGGGTCTGAAGACATTGAAGTGGTGACGATTGTAGATATTCTACGAAGAGCAAAAGCGAATGTCGTAGTTGCTTCAGTGGAAAAATCCTTGCAGGTTGTAGGATCAAGCGGGACAAAAATAGTGGCGGACAAGACGATTGGTGGTGCTGCTGATTCAGTCCATGATCTGATAATCCTGCCTGTACGGTTTTGAAATTTGTATCTCTGTCTCCGTAAATTCCCCTATCACCCATCTTTTATCTGCCGTTGGAGCATGGCTGGGAGGGTCATGAAACTCAACCTCTTACAAGTTATATATGGCTTCTGTTCTGTCCTTGGTCCTCCCCAAGTTACATGAAGGAAGAATCATTTGCTTCTGGCCTTGTTTTTGTGTTTCTCCTAACCCGTTGTTTGCTTGTAAATTTCAGGGAGGAACTTTAGGCGCTGAGCGGCTACGGAGATCGCGGATTCTAAAGAAATTGTTAAAAGAACAACAATCAGCCGGCAGAATATTGGGAGCCATCTCTTCTTCTCCTGCAATTCTTCACAAACAAGGACTTTTAAAGGTGAAATCATCACTTCAATCTATTATCTAATCTTGGAAAAAACTTGTATGCACCCGGCTGTACGGACTACGGAGCTTCCACCTCAAATGAGGGTTCACTAATCCCCAATTAGGGTTTAATCACAATTAGGATATAATTTGGGTGGATGCAGAGAGGGATGTGAAGCTAATTACTTGCTCTGCTTGAAACAGGGAAAGAAAGCAACAGCTCATCCCTCTATCATAAACATGCTCGATGATGCTGTGAATGGTGCCAGAGTAGTTATTGATGGAAAGGTGATCACCGGCAGGGGACTTGCTACTGCAACGGATTTTGCACTTGCTATTGTGGGCAAGCTTTTCGGGTCAACAAGAGCGAGGAGTGTAGCAGAAGGTCTCGTTTTTGAGTACCCTAGATAATAAGATGCGATCACCTAGATGATCCAAAGATATGAGCAAGCATCATATTCTTTCTTCTTGAGTAGAGAAAGCTCGGCTTCTGTGACAAAATGCAGGATGATTATTCGTAATGGAAGAAATGCCAACGAAAGAATGAGAGGATTGACTATCTTATGGTTTCGGTTTGACAATGGTGTCGTATGTGAAGCAATGCTCGCGGGAAATGGACGTCCGGACAAAGGATATCATTAGTTGTGTACGATTGTGTTGTATCCTTGCTCGGAATTTTGGTCGATGAAGAAAATTACTAATCTGGATTTAAGTTGTGATGTATCATGTATGTTATTTGAGATTTGAGGTGTATTTGGATCCGTATTCGCGAGCTCTCGAGGTTATATTCATCACACAGGATTTGTTTTAAGTATGATTCACATATCTTGAAACCTAGTTTCTCAAAATGAATTGTTAATATTGTCATGGGATGAGTGGAATGGTTAATTCCATCATCATGAAAAACATATCATGGAGAATGAACATGGGAATTTCATTATATTACAATGCTGCATACTAACCATCATTTTTTATTTAAAATAGGAGTAACAATTTTTGTAAAAATAATATATTGAGTAAAGTTAATAATGTTTATAGTGTGAACTGGCAAATACATCCCATTAGAATGCCTACTACAGTTATTGTGGCCTTCTCGAGCCGAAGCCGAAGTGCAATATAACGGTAGAGCGGCGCCACGTCAGAAGAGATGGGCCCACCATCCTCGTCAGAGCACAACTCGGACCATTTAAAACCCCAACAAACCCGTGTCCTACACTTCCAACTCGCCCAATTCACTTTTGACGAACCCAACCAATTATTGCTCCACGGCGGCGAATCTACCATGTCCCAATCAGAGCCGCCGCGCCTCCGCCGTGGAGCCCCCTCCCCCCTCTACAAGCAGAATTCCTGGTCCCCCGACATCCTCCGCGACGAGGCCTGGACCAACCGCCGGAAGAATCACAGGCTCCGCCGCGGCCGCAGCTTCACCGTAGATGACCTCGACGAGCTCCGCGCCTGCTTCGAATTAGGTTTCGACTTCGATTCCACCGATTTGGATCCCAAGCTCTCGTCTACCTTCCCTGCGCTCGAGCTGTACCGCGCCGTCAACCGGAACTACTCCAACAACTTGTCTCGATCCTCTTCGGCCTCGTTTTCCGATTCCGATTCGGCCGCATCGACTGCCGGAAGCACCGATTACATCGTTAGTCCAGGTACGTTAGCTTTAGCTCTGCTTTTGAGAGCGAAAATAGGTTATCTTCTTATCGAATTGGGGATATGCTTTTAATTGGGGGTGTTTCGTGCTTTGTTGTTCTGATTGGGGAAAAAAGGTGATGATCCGGACATTGTGAAGACGAGGTTGCGGCAATGGGCGCAGGTGGTGGCGTGTTCGGTGCGCCAATCTCCACCAATTTGTTGCGATTCGGATTGCTGTTTGGGGAAAAAGGGGAGCGCAGAACAAAGGGAAAAATCAATTTTGCAATTTTAGACTTTTCCATTTTTTCCTGAATTTGCTGATGCAATTAGCACTTGTGAGATTTTTGCTGCTGCAGTCAGTGATTCAGTGGTCGGAGTCGGAGAGATTAAAGAAAATTTATTTTGATTTTTGTGTGTATTTCTAATTAATTTAGAAACTTCTGGTATGTCTGTTTTTCTTGTTTGGGCAATTAACCCCTATCCCTAGGCAGTTCATAATTGTTATTTGAGTACCTGATTCTTTAATTCTAATGTATCATTCTGTAATTCAATTATATGATTTTTGGCTGTAATTAGACTAAGCAAGGTTGGAATATCAAATCGACAAGAAACCTCAAAAGAAATTATATTTTGATATGTTTGTATTTTAAATCGGCTCTAAGAAAATTTGTGTAGATTCATCATGATTTTGAATTATTCAAAAATTTAATGGAAAGTTTTGTTGATAGTCAGTTGCACTAGTTTCTTCATGAAACTCCAAGAAAGAGAAAACAAAACAAAACGCCAATTTGCACCAGTCTAGACCATTCGTCCCTTTAATTTTCCACCACTCAGAAATCGTTCTCTCTATGAATACGAATAGGATGTTAACAATTTATGAATTTGTAGCTTATGTTTTAAGCCATCAAACATAAAAATATATTTAATGTATGATACAAGAGTGTGATGCAATAGAACGTTCGTGACATTTTTCTGAGGGTGGTCCAAGAAAACAAAAATTGTTGAATAGCGTGATCGAATAATAAAACAGCTAAAAAGAACTTGCAAAAGTTCGAAATGTGACTTGTTGATGCCTATTAATTCAATGACGGCTTAAAGAACGACTTCTTACTTAATGAACATTTTATAAAAACATTAATTTTTTACGCTTGAAATTTAGTTTATAATTAATTATTACTTCGTCTTATTAATTTCATATTTAATTTGTAATATTAAGATTTTTTTTAATTGATTGAGTGTATGAAATATTATGATAGTTTATATTTATTTATTTATTGAAATCTACACGGGTTTGGGTGGGTAATTAGCGGGTATTACCC
>JAYJMF010000080.1:1034826-1050715 GCA_036873715.1 Salvia sclarea
GAGAGACAAGTAATTCATTTTAAAACCTCTCATGTACACGTGATGCGTGGATGCCAACTATATGCAGTATCTTTTATTTTATGATATCAAAGTTTATGTAAAAACATATCTCATTGAGTGCACTAGTACTCAGCCCAAATCTTTTCAAATTATTTTTATGTTAAGGAGTAGGTGGACGTGGTGGGGTGACTGAGGAGGGTTGCCTGTTGCTTCTTCAGTATGTTGATATGTTATCTGCTTTCCTATAACGCTAGTCTGTGCATGCTTTTGTTAATGATGCCAGATATTTGTATTATTTATTTCCTCGTCGGGCTGTGACCCTAGATTCCGCTACTCCGATTCATGATGTGATTTAACTTGGAGGCTGTGACCTCATGATTGCTTTTGATGATGGGCTAGGATGGTCCTACCCAATTATATGATATGATATATGTTGTTTATTCTATGTGTTGGACTTTTCTGTTTTTCCGGATTTGTCCCAATTATAGAGGAGATGCTGCCTATTTTTCTGGAGAATTATACCTCATATAAGTGCATAGCTATTCCCCTTTCTACTTCGCTTCTTATTTCCAATCCCTAGTCATACCCCAAACTTACATGGTCGTCCCTCGGGATTTGGGGCATGACATATCCTAATCATCAAGCAATTGCATTTGCTCTGGTACCATATTAAAATGAGTCTTATATATTAAGATAAAATTAGTTACCTAATCGATGTGGAATATTTAAAAATGATAAATCTTAGTGTTTAGAATTCTTAAAGATTCTAGTATATGTTTTTCTTATATAAATTTAATCTTAAATCATTAATATTAATATATGTCTGTCATCCAAAAAGATACCTGAATATGTAATTATTATTCTATTATATTATACTCCCTCAATCCCTCAATTGTTAGTGTATTTTTTTTCGGCACGAGAATTAAGGAGAGTTGAAAAAGTAGTGTAAGTTGTATAAAATATTGATAAAAATATATTATATTTAAAGTTGTACATATGTATGATAAAAATATTCAAAAAAGGAAATACACCAAGAATGTGCACCAACAATTGAGAGATGGAGTATATAGTTACTCTTTCTAGCTAATACATCGTGATTCGTACATGGACCCTTTCCACAAAGTAAATTTTGTATTCTCTTTTTACCATTTTCACTTGACAGGATTTATTTGTAATAAGCTTCAATTGTATGTTTAATATACGTATAATACAGTGATATTGACAAAATATTGTGTGATGTCATTTTCAAGAATGGAAAGTGACTATCTTTATATATATAGTATCAATCAAAGTAGAAAAATATGACTAAATATATGAGATCGAGGAAGCACATTCTTAAATTTTTGTACTTTTATCATAATGTGAATGCATAATTTTTGGTATTATTTTGATTTTTAACACACACATCTATTTTTCAATGAAATAGAAGTTATGTTGCTGGACAGAATTGACAATGTGGATGCCGGAATTTTTAAAACAACGTAGTTTTTCTTACAAATATAATATATAAACAAAAAGTGACACGTCATTTTCCACCCTTCTTCTCCAACCACCATTCTAATTTCTAACACCCAGGCCCAGGCTCAGCCCTCCAAAGCCGCCTCGTCTTCTTCATGCAATTCTCAAGCTTGGTAAACACAGGGCTTCAATTTTCGCCGCCAGCAACATCTTTCGCCGGCAAATCAATTTGAAAATCGGCGTTCCACGACGTCGTTTGGGAGGTCGGCGGGTAGATCTGGAAGCATATAGGGCAGAATAAGGCCTGCCGCTCCTCCTCCCTACCGTGGCCTCCGGCATGGCGAGCCAAGAATTGGTGGTTGACGCATTATTTTGCCACACGAAATTAAAGATTGTGTATCTATATTTCAATTTTTAAAATTATTACCACTAAAAGAATTTTTAGGATAATCCATGGCATAGATTGATTGATTGAAAAAAATTGTGAACTTATTTAATCATGTAAATTTTCAAATGTTCACTTACATATAGTACCAGTATAGTCCATGAAGCAAGATTGGAGAAGAAACGCAGCGCGTAGAAACAAAAAGTAGCATGCGTCGGCCCATTGGGCCCACCTCATTAATCCCGTTTCACCCTTAAACTCTACGGGTTTTATTCGTATATCAATACCCCTTACTTACCTAAAGAGTATGAATATATATCTGCATCACTTATACTTGCAATAATTAATTAAATTGCTATAATGTGCTTGGCAAATAGTGATCATTTCGTAGATATTGCCGAGCTTGAGATGAAAACAAACAGCCACTCAAGTCTCTATTACTTATTACAAACCCTCAAACAACACATAGTTTAGATTACATATTTAGATAATTGCTAATTGATATACTCCATATTAAACATCATACCATATATTATAACACAACACAATCTCCTCATGATATGATATAATACTATATATATTTCATGTAACCGGAACCCAGACAAAGTTATCCTCGGGGAAGAAATGGCAGACCGGAGTGGAACCGGGTTCGACCCCGAGCAGCCGAAACGCCACGTGGGTAGGGCCCCATTGAGAGGTATCCATGTGGCAAACGGCGATGGCGTCAACTTCATCTCCGTTCCGACCTTCCAATGAAACCCTAAAAACCCTATTGTCGCTGTTGTGGTAATGACAGTAGAATACTGTGTATGCATACGGCATCGTATGGCACGACACCATCTCCGGCGACGGAATCCGTCGAATCCCCAAGATTCTATACTCTTGCACTTCCCCAATTGTCGATGATCTTCTAAGGTGAGAAGTGGCCAATGCCTTGATTGGTGTTTCGGAGCCGAAGATGGTGTCGAGGAATTCGGACATGGATTGCTGGGATGTCGCGCAGAATTTCTTCTCTCCTTGGATTGGCTGCCTGTCGCATTCGTCGAGCGTGGCGGCCATGGCCGTAGCTTGAGGGGAATCGTCGGAGAAGGAGAAGAGGCGGAGGATTTGGGGGAGTTGTTGGGAGGAGAAGGGAATGGAATCTGCCTCTTCTTTCGAGAGTAAGTCTGATAATTCCCTCTTCGGGAAATAGATTTCCAGAGTGTTCCCCAGTTTCAGATCCTCAGGGAAGAAGAAGATCGCTACGGAAGAATCGTGGTGGTGATCATGAGACGAGGAAGAGCCCTAATATAGATAAGATTCGGTTCAAATACAATTTCTTAATTAATATTTGGATCGAGTTTCCTTGCGGAGAACTCCTTAGGTTTTAGTAGTTTTAATTGGTAATAGATTCGCATGATAATATTTTGTACGTATAATTGTAAGTAAAGTTGGAGATAATTACCAGTTGAATTAGGAGGTGAAGGAGGCAGCAGAGCACAAGTTTTGCGTTCATTGGGGCTTTGATTAGTTTGGATGCATGTGGTTCTAAATTTTGGTAGGAAAAAATACTCACTTCATATATATGCTATAAGAAGACTATGCATCCGTTGTTTTCTCTATTACTTAAGTTCTCTTTTTTTTTTCATTTGTTGTTTCTGAATTTGATCAAGTCGTACGTCAAGAGTCGTCGATTCATTTATTTATTAATTTTTTTTGAAGTATTGGGATGATCTGATTAGAGCATCTCTAATGGGGGGTAGATTTGAGGAAGCTTCCTAGGAAGAATGGTTGGGGGTGTAAAATTTGGGAAAGAAAAGATAAGAGGAAGAAAGTTGAGGAAGCAACAGCTCTTCCTGGGAAGTTCCAATTAAAAAATAATTTTTGGAAGCAGCTTTTCAACTTTTTTGTCGTTTTCCTTCCGTCTATTCATCAAAACAAAATTGATTTCTCACAAAGTTACCGTTAACATTGTTTATTTATTTTTTATTCTTCTTTCGCATACATTTTTTCTTTTTACCATACATTGTTTATTTTATTTGTTTATCTATTCTCTTTGCAATCAGTTGTTGACATTTTAATCAGAAGTTATAATTTCTTAAATTCAAGTTATTTTTCATATTGTACGAAATTATTTAAATATGATAGTTCTTTATTTATTTGTTATTTTTCTAATATGTGTATATAATATTATTTAAGTATAAATAAAATTTATTATTAATTTTTAATTAATAATAAAAATTAATAATAAATCAATTTTTATAATAAATTAAAAATGAAAAATATAATAAATGAATATGGATAGATGAGTTTGGTAATGGGGTCCATAATGATGTCAGCAAATACTTAATTTGAGAAAGAATTATTGTGGGTAAAAGTAAAAAGAAGAAAATATAATGATGTGTCTGTGATGATGTTAGCAAATACCTACTTTTGAGGTAGCATCACTGAAAATGCTCTGAGTTTGAATATGTCTTTTATAAAGAAAAAAGAAGTGTTTAGTTAGCTTTTTGACTTTTACAAGTTTGGAAATAAACATATTAAAAGAATACTTTTGGAAAAACGACGCGGATGTATAAGATCTAAGGGTCCCTAGATGTAACAACAATTAGGTTTGACTTGACAAAGCAACATATATATCCAAACACACCCAGTGAACATGACAGTTTATTTAGTCATTAATTTCTCTGGAAATTTCTCACAAAGACTAGAGCTGAGTATTGTGAATTGTGGAAGAAGAATATATATGTCAGAATTTGGGAGTTGAAAGCGCAAATAAAAGGAAATAGGAATGGGTATGATGAGGGCAAGGAATGAACAAATATTGAGTCTTGATGTAGCTGAGTTGGCTATATGGAACTCTTGCGAGCCTCCAACAATCATCAACAATCATCTCCTTCAAATTGATCCCAATGTGGAGCAACAGATCCATGAACACCAACACCTCCTCATCTCTTTCCATATTGAATCCATTGATTCTAATCTTCTTCATGTATCTCAATCGACATGCCTCGTCCTTGACAGTCGCGTAGTCCTTCCAAAGATGAGGCTCGTGCCAGTTCTGGTGTTGACTCAGTGGATATTCCACACGGCTCCATCCCTGCTCCATCATCTGCAAACATTATATGTTATCACTACTCAGCAAGAGCAAGAGCTAGAGCTAGAGCTAACACAAACTTACTCTCAATTCAAGATCCTCCAAGGAAGGAGTGATGTGTAAGAAACACGCGAATGAATCGCGCGTTTTGGTGCTTATATGGGAGCATATCATCTTCAACTCCTTGAGCCTGCGGAACTCGAAATCTAGCTTCTTGAATATCACTCCAGCACAGCACAGACCCTGCATGCCCACTTATTAATTATTCTACACTTCATTTCTTTGATCTATAACCTCAACTCTCTATCAGCTCTTACTAAAATAGAGGTCATATACAAATCAAGCAAGCTAATCATAAACAAGCATTAATATATCCTTTTATATAAGAGAAAGAGAGAAGATTAATATACAGATACCTCGATGAGCCAAGTACTGAGTTGAAGAAACTCGACATCTTTGAGGGAGGAGAGAAGAGACAAAGTATCTTCGCAGTCGAAGGCGTTCCCGCCCAAACCGCCACTGAAATCCAAGGTGGCTCTACCTAAATTGGGAAGGTTATGAAGCTCGAGGAGAGTGAAAACTCCCTTGTAGGAGAAGGAGTCGATGTTCTGGCCAGAAACCGACACTTTAACAATGTCTGGGCAATCAGAGATCTCGAAATCCCTGAGACGCTCGCTGGATTGTATCTCAAAGCTCTCCAATCCACGGCATTTCTCGATCCTCAAGCTCCGGACGCGCGAGCACAGATCGGCCAGTGCCACCGTCTCCCCCACGAGGCGGGAGACCGATCTGAGGTGCAGGGTGTTGATGCGGGAGAAAGGGAGATGAGAGGGGGAGGCGGCGATATTGAGAGTGAAGGTTTGGTGCAGATTGTGCTGTGATTGGGAGAAGTCGAGATGCAGTTCGCCGTTGGGTGCTTTGGTGCAGACGGCGAAGGGAGCGCCGCCGAGGTAGAGATTGAGCGTCTGAAACGCGGCGGCGGAATGGGAGAGGGAAGGGATGATGTGGCTGAGCAGGTGGTGTTTGGATGATAGATTAAGGCGGGAAGGGGTGAGTAGGCTCCTCCACGCTGTGGATACACTGCTTAGTTGAACCGCCTCTTTCATAGAAAGTGTTGACATTATTTCTTGCAGAATTTCGTTGGGCAAACTGCTAATCAGATCAGCCTTTTCTTCACTTATCACCATCTCTCTCTCTCTCTGTGGATGAATATGCATAGGATTTATCTGAGCGACTTCTTATACAAATTAATTAACAAAGTGGTTGTGTTGTGCCTTTCATTCACCTTATATTAATTGGAATCGGCGCACTATAAATTATACTCCCTCCACTCCATGAATTTCCTTTACATTTTGACCCGACACGGGTTTTAATAAGGTGCATTGACTTTGAGTAAATATATAGAGTGGGTGGAGTTTGGGTCCTACTTATATGTGTATTTTAAATTAAAGATGAGAAGATAAAGTAATGATGTTGATGTGTGAGGTTAAAGTGGGTCATCAATGGCATTTTTGTAAATGATATTAGTGTAGTTAAAGTAATGATGTTGATGAGTGTGATTAAAGTTATTTAGAAAAAATTTCCTTATTTGGCAAAATTGAAGTGTAAAGAAAGGTTGTGGACGGACCAAAATAACAAAATGTAAAGAAAATTCGTGGACGAAGAGAGTATTTGTTTTATTCATTCAAGCAAGGGGATACATATATTACAATTTACAATTACATGCGATGTTATGTCATATATATGTTCTACAATCTATGATGGAAAAAGATTAGAAAATGTTATCGTACTTAACCCCATGATAATATCACATTATATATGTACAAGGAGTGAAAATAAGGGGAAATCCGGAAAAGGAATTATACTCTATATAACACATGTAAAAGAATGGAAAAGAGTAGAAAATATTAATTATTTTCCACTTTCTTCAATTTGAAGAACATATCCATATTGAAATATAATTATGAATTTGAAGAACATTTTCCACTCAATCTAGTCTTCATATCCAAAGATTGTACCTTGAGTACTTTACAAAAGTTGTATACTATTAATACAAAGTACGTTCTAATTCTAATTAATTGTTAAAATAGATAATATGCAGTCACAATAATGAATAATTAATGAGCCTAAAATTTCAGGTTCGAGTCTATAGCATGGACTTTAATATTGTAATGTTGACAACTAATAGCAAAACTTGCTAAAAAAGAATAGCAATGTGCTCTTAATAATAATTGCTGACAAATTGTAGGTCGTTAGAGAGAGAAGAGTGCTACGTATATTATTATTAATAGTTGGTTTTGTTAGGTGGAGACGGGAATTACATATAATAACAAAAGTAAAAGATGCTTTTTTATATAAAAAATCTTGGCCTAAGTTTCATAAATTATTAAATCATTTCGTGGAAGAAAACAATGCTGAATAAGATATCAAATTCCCCGAATGAGGTCAAAACACAAATATGTCTACTCCTGAATCCTTATTCAAACTATTATATTTAAAAATGAGATCTAATCTAAAATATTTATTTGGTCAAATTAAATTAAATTGTATAATGTGTATAAGATTAGAATATATAAATAAATATATATTAAATATTATAAATATAAATATATAAATAAATATTATTAAAATTAATATTAAATTAGATATTTAATACGTATTAAGCAAAATATTATGATAACTTAATTATAACAACTTAATAACAATAATACGAAGGATCCCATAATATCATAGCTAATCCTATATAATATTGTAGATATTTAATTGATAAAGAAAAAAATAATAGAAAATTCTAAAAAAGGAAAAATGAGGTGGAGAGAAGAGAGGTTATTAAGGGCTGAGGTGGTGTATATCATTCAATTCGTTTATATAATAAATAAATAAATAATTAATAAGTTGTGAAATTTATGCATGATGATTTGATGTCTTCTAAGTTCTAACTCGTATAAGCTGCCTTCTAATCATTAGGCAATTCTTATAAGGTCCCGAGTTCGAATACTCCGTGACGCGGCTTTTAAAATTTCTACATTTATTTATTAATTAAAAAAAAATGTATAAGACCTTGACAACACAACACATTAATTAATACATGATGGGGCATTAAATCTCTTCGGAAGCAAAAAGGATTGACAAATCTTAGCATTGACAATGAGGCTGTCATCTCGTCTCCTTCCCTTTTTTACAGGCTCTTGTGTTAATCTTTTTATTTTTATTTTCATTTTTAATGGGAGAGGGGCCTTTTTGTTATATTGTATTAAAAAAATTAATGAGGATAAATATATTACTGGGTTAAAGTTATGCACAAATGTGTAATTATTATTTGATGTATAATAAAGAATTCATAGACGATCCTGCACCAAACTTATTTTAACATTACATTTTTTTGTCTCCACTGGAAATTAAGCAAAGTCTATTTACATGAGTGGGCTTCTGTTAGAGTCATTAGAGATCCATCAGAAAATCACATGTTTCGTATACAACTGAATTAAGAGGTGGTGTTTGTGTTTGGCAATGTTATTCCTTAGCTTACACCTAATCCCAAAGTTATTTATGGCTAATAACTTTATTTTTTTAGAATTTCCATTTTAATGGCGCTAGTGCCAGTTTTGGCTCGGCAGAAAAGGATCGCCACCGTTTTCGGACAATGCTCACTCCAAACCAACTCCATTTCAAGCACACATGCCCAAAACTCCCACTTCGATCAACCGCTGCGTGCAGTTTCGGACCGCAATTCCGACGCCCACCAACTGCTCGACGGAATGTCCCAACGCGACGTAAAATCCGCCACAGCTCTGATAGGCCAATTTGCGAAGCGAAATCAACACGCAGAAGCCATAGCATGCTTCACAAGAATGCTCCTTTTCGACATCAAACCCAACGAGTACACTTTCGCCACACTCATTCATTCCTCCGCGGCCTTGAAAGACCTCCGCCTCGGCACACAGATTCAATCCTACGCCATTAAAGCCGGCTGGAGCTCAAATGTCTTTGCAGGCAGCGCAATGTTGGATCTCTATGTCAAGTTGAGCAGTTTCGACTACGCTTTGAGGGCTTTCGAGGATATCAATGAGCCGAACGTGTTCTCCTACGCCTCGTTGATCCGTGCTTATACAAAAGAAGGAAAATTTGATGAAGCCCATGATGTTTTTCGAGCAATGCCAGAGAGGAATGTGGTTTGTTGGAACACCATGATCAGCGGGTGCAGCCAGTCGGGGAGGAATGAGGAGGCTGTGAAGCTTTTCATGGAGATGTTGAGAGAGCAGGTCACGCCTATTCAATCTTCGTATCCTTGTGCCATCATTGCAGCTGCCAATATCGGGTCGCTAGGGCTAGGGAGGAGCATCCACGCCTCTGCAGTGAAGTTCTTGGGCCGGATCGGGTTGTTTCTTGCAAATTCTTTGATAAGTTTGTATGCAAAATGTGGGAGCATGGAGGATAGTTTGTTGGTTTTCAAGAAAACAAGTGAGAGAAATGTGGTGTCGTGGAACGCCCTCATCTGTGGTTACGCGCAGAATGGGGAAGGGAATGCTGCAATTGATGTGTATGAGAAGATGAAGGCTGAGGGCGTTGAGCCAAACAGTGTGACTCTTCTTGGTTTGTTATTAGCTTGCAATCACGCCGGCCTTGTAGAGGAAGGCTGTGAGTACTTCAATCAAGCGAGGCGTGATGATCCGGGGCTTGTAAAAGCGGAGCACTATGCCTGCTTGATGGATTCCATGTCGCGGTGTGGGAGGTTCGAGGAAGCAGAGAGGTTTCTTGGTGATCTGCCCTTTGATCCCGGGATCGGGTTCTGGAAGGCGTTGCTTGGAGGGTGCCAGGTGCATTCGAACTGGGAGTTGGGGGAGGTGGCGGCGAGGAGAATCTTGGAGTTGGATCCGATGGATGTGTCGTCGTATGTGATGCTGTCAAATGCACATTCTGCGGCGGGGAGGTGGGAGGATGTGGCGGAGATAAGGCTGAGAATGAGAGAGAGAGGGTTGAGCAGGATTGCTGGGAGTAGTTGGATTGAAGTTAGGAGTGAGGTACATGTGTTTGTTACTGCGGATAAAAGGCATAGGGATAAGGATGAGATTTATGAGATTTTGAGATTGTTGATTCATCAACTAAGGCTAAGGGAGAACCAAGATACCAACGTTTCTAATGGATTTTGAATTTGTTTGTTTCATTTGTTCTGCTTTTGGTGCGTGTATACATTGCAGATTTGAAGTTTTATTGCATCGTGTTCATACCGAGAGTTGTCAACACTTCCAATTTCATTGCATCAATTATCAACTGATCGTATTCTTAGCCATAACAATTTCAATATAGTAATCATTAAGCAATTGTGACGTCTCATCTGCATCATTTAAGGCGATAAAAACACAACTGATCAAGTTATAAACCCTACTACCAATTGAACCGCAGCAATCATTACCAATCAATACACGTTTTAATTACTTTTATTTTATTATGTATAGAATATGTGAATGATGACATTTATGAATTTGTTTAAAACTCATTCATCATTTCATTAACATGGATGGACAATTGCGGTAGATTTTTGCTGATTACAGTTTCATCAACATACTCGATGATGCAGATTGGACGTCACATTGGTAGATAGCAATAATAAATAAAAAAAGAAAAAGAGTAGATAACCTAAGTGTATAGGAGAAGGGAACAAGGGTGAGAAACTATCACAAGGATTGTAAGAAAACAGAAAAATAAACTAATGACGATACAATCTAACAAAATTCTCTATATAAATCGGCAATTCAGTCTGAAGCTCCCACATCTAAACCAAATGAAAAACTTGGGAGTACAAAATTGAAAGTTCTCTAGTCCAATCCCCCAAAAGAAAGGCTTAAATGCAAAACCTAATTTCCAACCATATTTAGATGATTCCAATTTTGTTGGCAACATCCAGAGCATCATAATCAGGTGTCAACCTAACATATGCCTTCTTAGTTCCATCTGGCCTGAAACAGAGCAGATTATATAATTCAGTTAAAAGGGAAACAAGAATAATTTTTAAAATCTAGTTTATCTAAATAAAATACCATGAATAGGTGATACATCACTTCTAAACAAAGTGGTGCTGCAAAATATAATTGCATGAGATATGTTGTTTAGATGAAAGGAAATCAGAGAGTAACATTTAAAACCTAAACATATTATGATGAAATTTTTAAGGCACCATCACAAGTCAACATATCACACAATAGCATAAAATCAAAATATCACACGGAACATGTAAATTGTAGAAACGTTGATGGAATCCTTGTTCACCTGATAAGGGTATTCACTTTCTTCGTCTGGATGTCGTACATTTTCTTGACTGCATCCTTGATCTTTTTCTTATCAGCACGAATGTCTACGATGAAAACCAGAGTATTGTTGTCTTCAATTTTCTTCATTGCAGACTCGGTGGTGAGAGGATACTTAAGAATCTGGTAGTGGTCAAGTTTATTGCGGGGAACAGCACTAATGCGGGGATACTTGGGATTCCTTTCCTTCGTCAATGTCTTTGGGCGATAGAAGGTAACCTTAGTGCGGATTTTCTTGGCCTTCTTCTTCAAGGTCGTTGAGCCGGCCTTTACAGCCTTTGCTGCCTTTAAGGCTTGAGCCTTGGCATCTGACTTACCTGCATCACCTACATATATACAAGCAAAAGCAAAATTGGATCTTGGATCAGGAAAAAAAAAAAAAGCTTATAAGGTGCTACTGCTACACATACATTGCCATAACAATGATACTATTTGGCTAATGTAAGTGTGGCAATTATTAGCTAAAAACAATTTGGATTAATATAATAATTAGGGACTCAAATTGAACAACCAAAAAGTTGCATCATTACAAAACTGTACCTACAGTTGAATATCAATATACTACAAATTAGTTTAGCAAGCAAAACTATGATAAAGTAGACAGAAATATAGATGGATCCTGTGCCTATGTCTGAGAGTGTGATGAACAAATATAAAATGATAACCCTAGCGCAGGGGCTTCAAAGAACATCCAAGTTTCAATTAAGTGGGTGAAAATACAATTCCAAGTCTGGAGCTCACAATGCAGCCTAAGAAAATATAGTTTTCACTCTCACACATCATTGTACCAAAAATCATGTGATGTGGTTTGGCCCAAATCTCTGTGAAATGAGTTCCAGTCCAGAAATATCTTGTTAATCTAGCCTTTACAGTTTTGCAGTTCGACAAGCAAAGGCTCATTGAAACAACATCCACTCCAAAAAATGATAAATAAGAATCACAAGTTACAGCTGTTTTCCTAAAATCGTAAGATCTAGTTCATAATTTCTAACAGAAAGGCAAAACATTCCGAAAAATTAGAAACCAAAATGAAAAATATATCGTACCTTTAGCTGGAGCCATTTGAAATGGAAGCAATGCTAACGAAACACTTTACCTGTACAAACAAAGGAATTAGCCATAACTCATTGCAGACATAATTATAGAGCAGAAGATAGAGAGGGAGAAAATGTTTTTCCAGACCTAAAGAAGGGACTGCCGTTGCTAGGGTTTTCGTAACCAGGGAAGCTAATGCAAAATACTGAGGATCGCACGAGCTTATCACGTGCCTAACGTCTTTATTTTCTATCTATATTATCGTAACTCGTCGAAATTCAACGGGAATTACTTTTTATATTGTAATTTGTAATTATTTTTATTTGAAAGTCAGATTATTATATATTTTTTCTCAAATTCGTATAATAGTAATACTTGCTAATTGTCCAAATTTATTGGTATTTTATTTTATTTATAAATTTTAGGGTGAATAGTTGTTTTTGTCCTATCGTTTTAGCGTTTTTTCAAAAATGTTTCACCTTAAAGGTATTTATAAAAACGTACCCAACGTTTCATAAAACCCCTTATTTTTGTCCCCCAAAAATTTCTCGGCGCCTGAAATGTGACGAAGATCACCGGAGCGCTAACGTGGACTTGCAGACGTGGATTGACAAGATGACGTGGAATAAAAATTATTTTTTGCATAATTATTTATATCCCATCGTTTTAGCGACTTTTCAAAAATATCTCACCCTAAAGTTATTTGCAAAAAAATACCCAACGTTTCATAAACCACCTTTTTTCATCCCAAAAAAAAATAACTAGGCACTTGAAGGTTTAATGAGGACTCGATCCAAAAAAAAGTTTAATGAGGATAATCGAAGCGTCGATGTGAATTTGCAGACGTTGATTAATAAAATAATGTGAATAAAAACTCTTTTAAAAAAAAAAAAAATCAATCCTTTGTCATAGCTTTTAAAAACACAAAATCCTTTCTCTATTTCAGCTCGATTTCTCGTTGATACCTCTATAAAAGGATATTTACATTCTTCCAATTTTGTATCATCAAATTCATTTGGTCGAATAAAAAAATATATTTAATTTTGTTTGACCAAATATATTCACAAAAACATAATTAAACAAGCATTTGGAGGAATTTTGAGGATGCGCAAACTCTAAATTTTAAAACTATATATTATTATTATTTTTTTTATCCATAACTACTTCTTTTAAGGTATTTTTTTCCGATAAATAACCAAAAACTGAAAAGTGGAGAATTTTGCCGTGGAGTAGCCAAATCTTGGAAAGTATAAAAATATGCCCTCAATATTCATAAATAATATTCATAAATAGTGCAATTATAACCTTTCTTTCAATAGAGCTCCACAACTTGCTCTTTCTTCTTCTTTAGAAAAGAACCTTGCTCTTGAAATTGTGTAGTTTACTTCACCAAATACAGATTCTCTGACGCTCAAGAAAGCAGAAGTCGTGTTGATTTACAAACAAGTCCCGCGCGCGGCAACAAAATAATGCAAACCAAAAGAGCGCGATTGTCGTGTTCGAGTGGGCTCATTTGGTAGGGGTGATTAGGGTGTATAATATAAATAAAATATCCTAATATGCTGTTTGGTACAACATACGTGGTCTTTTATAAATCACAGGCCCGAAAATTTTATACGGATTCGTGGGTATACGTATACTCCTGCAGAGGTGGTATACGTATGACAAAAATCTTAGTTATAACAGGTTTTAGTTTTATTTAATTTTAATACATCTCACCAAACAACGGATCACATATTATTAATACTATTTATACATAGTACCAAATATCATATTAATTTATTATATTGTAAAATTAATCTCAGTCAAATTTATCACATCTAATCTCATACTTCATATCAAACGAGCAGTGTCTATAAATTGCAAAACAAAACTCGTCTTTACATATTGTCAATGGACAGGGTCGGGGCCCTAGGCAAAAAATAAAAAATGAGCCCCTCAATAAGTGAAATATCAAGAATAATTTTTCAGCAAGATATAACATTTGATGTCTTTTATATTATGCGACTGTGTGAATAATTTTAATATAGGTTTAATTGTATGCAAATACATAAATGCTGCCAAAATTTTGGTTTAAAGTTCGTTGGCCAATAACTTGATTCTTCTGAGTCCGTTGGACAATTCGAAACTACTGTTATAAAGCTCTCGACAATAGCTTTCTAATGGTACATGATGCATAAATCAAAATTTTGACAATCAAAATTTTGACAAAAATATAATTAAACCATAACAATAATGGAACTAGTAAAAATTTATAGTCAAATTGTATATTCTAATTAATTGCTAATTGAACTCCAAAGAATCAAGTTATTGCCCATTGAACCTTAGCTTTTAAGCTAAATTCCAAAACACTATAAAGTTCATGTATTTTTTTCACTAGAATTTTAATTTTATTAAAAATCAAAATGTAATTTGGACAAAGTTCGTGTATTTATTGGCAACTAGAACATTACCCGAGCGTTGCTCGGTTGATATTTCTTTAAAATAATATTTATTTATTAAATATATAAAGCATGATTTGTTTTAATTTTTGTAATATAGTGATATATATACATACTTATGTTAATTTTACGTTTATTATATCAATACTGATTTTATTTTATTATATCAATTCCTATTTTATTTTTTAGTATATTATCATATGTTGTTAGGAGGATGGTTTTTATGTGTTTATTGAAAATTGATGAGATACATATATATATTGTTTGCTCTGGCATCTGAGCCATTTCCTGATATATAACTTGATTCTATTCTATCAATTTCAAAAGCATAAAATGGAATGCAATGCACCTTAGATGAAGATTTTGAAAGCTCTGGCCCTTTTCCAGTGGTATCCAATGGTTTTTCGGCCCAAGTAGTTTCTACCTCATTTCCAATCTCTCATCATCTTTTTCTACTGTTGCACAAGTAACATTTCTACATATCCTTCTTTCACGAATGTATACAAAATCACATTACTCACCCATAAATATAAGCAAAAGAGTCAAAATGGGTGTTGACATTTAATAAATATCATGCATTGTAGTAGCAAATTTAGTAAGATGTTAGACAGTGTAACTATATCTTTTCTCTTAATTAATAATTTCATAAGCACCTATTATGGGCACAACGAATGACCGTTGTGAAGATATTCTAATCAAATTTACCTTTTTTATTGAAGGAACTATTGATTTAGTTATTCTCAATTCATTAATACCTCTTTCTTTCTGTTATTTTTAACCAAATGTACCTTTTTTAAGTGAAGAACTATGAATTTAATTATTCTCGATTCATTAATCAACAATCTCTCAATGAGCCCGTAAATCACAACATAGATTAATAGATGCCTGAACCTTAGTCGAATACCTTACGAAGTAGTTTTAAGACATATAATTAGTGGTTGAACAGTAAGGATTTTCTATAAATCCCTAGGCTTCAAGGTGAAAAGCGGCATTCTGAAATTAATCGTTGCTTTGGATGATGTCAAAATCGGTGTTGCTCGAATGATTTGAAATACGTGAAAATAAGATCTGAAATGGGACAACAATAAACATTTGATGATAATGCTCTATGGTTTGTTGGAATCGCTTATTAATTAAGCGTGGTCAAAAGGATTTTGACCAAATAATTAAATGACGTGGAATTTAATTT
>JAYJMF010000080.1:1050815-1062157 GCA_036873715.1 Salvia sclarea
CTTTTACATTTAACAATACTTTTTTGTGGGACCCATACTCCACTACAACTAAAGTCAACTACATTTTATTAAAACCCACACCGGATCAAACGATGCATTATCTTTATGGACGGAGGGAGTATATACCTAACATATCATTCACGATATACTAAAAAATTCCAGAAAAA
This sequence comes from Salvia sclarea, assembly GCA_036873715.1. Lineage (NCBI taxonomy): Eukaryota > Viridiplantae > Streptophyta > Magnoliopsida > Lamiales > Lamiaceae > Salvia > Salvia sclarea. Next base: position 1,050,983 of record JAYJMF010000080.1, read on the forward strand.
GCAAATTCTTTTTAGTCAAATTCTGATTTAAACCTTTAATTTACAGCTAACATCTTACCCCGGCAAGTGAAAAAAAATCCAGCAACAGCAAATTCTTTTTAGGATTTATTGCCAAATAAAATTTTCGATACGTTAAACTATTGTATGTATATATACACCTAACATATCATTCACGATATAGAAAAATACTAAAAAGTTCCAGAAATAGCAAATTCTTTTTAGTTCAAATTCTGATTTGAACCTTTAAATTAACAGATATCAACTTGAATTATATATATGTTCTATAAAGCAGGTAGGTGATTTTGACAAAACATAGAAATAATAAATACTTCTATTTCCTCTAGGAGTGTTATATAAGATTATCAGTTAAAAATGTTTTTATTTATATTTTACTCCATCTAAGAATGGTATATAAAAATTAGAGATAATGTATCAAAATGTCCTTACTCATGCACTGGAGATAAAAAATTAGTTCGTTAATATAATTAAAAGATAAAAAGTACTCCGTAGTAGTTATTTTTTGTTAAATTACATATATGACCTTATTTTAATATATAATCCATGAAAAAACTCCGAGTTCATGAGTCTAAGGCATTTCACGAGTCAACAAGAACCAACTTGGTAAAATGTCATGTTTTTGCCTTGATTTCACGAGTTAGCATTTGCTAACACGGGAAATGACACGTTTTGGCCTTGACTTCACAAGTTTGTTTATGCGAATTCGTGAAATCAAGGCAAAAACATTGCATTTCACGAGTTACCAAATGCAAACTCATGAATTACTTGTTTTATACTACTCTGTTTGTCCTATTTGTAATGGCACCCAGCTTGCCATTTTGATTTTTCCTATTAATAATGAAAAGAATTTAATTAGTCGGTGCGAGAGTGTGTAGTAGTACATGTGATTTTTATTGCCTCATAATCACGAGCCTAAAATTTATTAAGAGTTATTTACATATATAGGAGTTCACCTCTTACATATATATATATATATATTGAGATTCCGATAAAAATATATATAATATATATTGAGATCTAATGTTTAGTATAATAAGACTTGTAAAAACTATATATATGGCAGCATAAGATTTTAAAAAGGATGAAAAAATGCCATAAGGAACCCCATACTAATTTGCATATATAATTTAGATGACAAAGATGGACCTCCGAATCCCAAATGTTTAACATCTAATAATTGATCTATCTAATTGTTTGTCTAGATCTGTCAAAGTTGATGATATACAATAATTGACTCTCTTCTTTTCTCCAAATTTTTTAAATATATATGTATATCTAATAATTGTGTCTTCTTGTTTTCTTTCTATAAATACTAGCAAGCGGCCTTTCTCTATCCACAACTCATAAAGGGAGATTCAGATTCAGATTATAGCAATGAGATACATTATAGCTAGCATCATCTCTCTTGCTTTGGTATGTACATTCCTTTCTGTCCTAATTAATCACATATATATGCATATGACTACTTTTATAGCACGTGAAAATAATCACAAATACTTCATTTATGATTTATGTACGCTTGACTTTAGATGTGCTAGTAGTTGCTTTTTATTTATGTATAATGCACAGGATTGTTGGTACTCCCTGAGTTTGGATCCTCTATTACGTATAAGTGTTGTATCTTCTATTGCACTTATCAACAAAAGACATGTGACAATATTAATGATTTAGAATTTAAAATTTATATAAAAAAAATATATACCATAACCTTTGAAAATTTTGAACCCTAGGATTTGCCACATGTCGCCTCGTCCCGATATATATCATTCTATTTAAATGCACAAGTTCGGAGTATGTATTATGTTAAATTTTGTATTTACTCATTGTTTATATATATTTAATTAAGTTAATTGTTCGTACAAGTTTTTGTTTTTGTTGATATTTTGTGGTTTTTATTGTGATAACTGATAAGTATATAGAGAGTTTTTAATTTGTCTTTCCTCTTTTATGTTTAACTAATCACAGTGCTTATTTAAATTTTAAAATTTAGTTGGTATTTTATGTTTGTTGTTGTGATAAATAACTAGGAGATTTTTCTTGATATATTTTATTTTATTTTTTGTGAATATTCTTTGACCTTTGTTTAGACTTAATAAACAGCAATAATTATTTGAATCTTTAGTTTTGGTTGGTATTTCTGTTTGTTATTGAAATAAATATCTAAGAGATTGTTTATTGAACTATTATGATTAAATTGTTAGAAAATATGTATATGTTTATGAAAAATTTGAGAGAGAAAAAAACGTTATATCGATTAAATATCAAATGGGAGCAATTGATAAATTTGTTATTAATAATTACGAAAGTAGCTAAACAAATTCGTCAAAAGAATAAGATGTATCTCATAAATGAATAGAAAGAGAATACTAAACATTTAGCCTTGAAGATAGCCAATAGAATTGAACAATGTGATGACTGTATAGTGACAAAAAAGTAGCCTCCGCCAAAATATATGATCCTAAATGAAAAATATTAAGACGAAGTTTACAGATTTAATAGTTAAAAAAATCCAACACTGACATAGTTTATGAATTATACGCAAGCTTCTTTAATATTTCTATAGACCCGGAAATTTTAGACAACATTATTTTGATCAATTTGTTTATACAACATAATTCTAATTAAGGATTTTCTGAAAAATGCAGTTAGCTTACAGCATCAATGCAAGAAAAGATGGAGGAGAATATTGGCAAGGTGTTGTGAAGGATCAGATAATGCAAGGAAATGATTGTCATACATCGGGTGAGGCATCAATCTTCCATGTCAAATCTAAGTATGAGGACTCTTTTGCAAAAGACTTTGAGCAAATGGCTACCACCATGGCTCATACACATGATACCAACTTCAGAAACCATAAAGGTTTTGTAAGAGAGTTTGAGCCGAGACCGACTGCTACAGCCTATGTTGGTAGCCTCAAGCCTCAAAATGAGAAGTCTTTTGTGGTAAACTTTGAGCCAAGGCAAAGTGTTACATTTTATGTCGATAATGTCAAGCCTAAAGAAGAGAAGTCTCACGTGAATGACTTTGAGCCTAGTCCCAATGTGTCAACATACACTGATGATGTTAAGCCAATAGAAAAATCTTATACAGAAGATTTTGAGCCTAGACCTAACGTTTCAGCATATACTCATGATGTCAACTCCAAAGAAGAGAAATCTCGCGTGAATGACTTTGAGCCTAGGCCTAATGTCTCAACGTACACTGATGACGTTAAGCCAACGGATGAAAAATCTTATACAAAAGATTTTGAGCCTAGACCTAATGTTTCAGCATATACTGATGATGTCAACTCCAAAGAAGAGAAATCTCGCGTGAATGACTTTGAACCTAGGCCTAATGTCTCAGCGTACACTGATGACATTAAGCTAACGGATGAGAAATCTTATACAAAAGATTTTGAGCCAAGACCTAATGTCTCAACATATACTGATGTTGTCAACTCCAAAGATGAGAAATCTTATGCTAAAGACTTTGAACCGAGACCTAATGTCTCATCATACAATGATGATGCGGTTGCAGCCAAGGCAGAAAAGTGAATTATTTACCAGTATGAAGTTTATGTTGTTATCTATGATCTAATATCACCCGCTTTTAATGTATTTATGCTTTTCGAATAAATGTAAGTCGCATTGCGATTAAATATCTAGTGGAATGAAAAACCTTTGGCTAAGTTCTATACAAGCATTTTTTTTTTTTCGTTTCATAGTTGCTATCTAGCTTTATAGCAATGATGCACTTGATTTATGTAATATTTTGTTCTTTATTCCACTGGTGCAAATGTATGAGATTATTCGTAGAGAAATTTCTTTATGGGATAGAGGCTCTCGAATATCGTATTACTTTTTGCAAAAGGCAAATCCTTCTCTAGTTACCAAATTGAGCCTAGATCGAAAATCTCAGCACACACATATGAGATTAAGCCTACAGATGAGAAATCTTATATGAAAGTTTTTAAGCCAAGACCCAATGTCTCAGCATATATAGATGATGTCAATTTCAAGAATGAGAAATCTTATGCTAAAGACATTTTGTTTATATACATAGAAAGGATAAGAAATCTTATGCTAAAGACTTAAAAGACATAATAAGCTCTTACTTTCTAATAAATGTTAACTAGTGTATGATATCAAATATGTTGTCATTGAAAGCCTTCGGGTGTGTTGGTTTTCTTAGTAGCAATCTAACTTTATAATAACACCTCATTTATGTACTACTTTGTTCTTGATTCTACTGATAGGCTGTTTTGTGATATCGTGAATACTTTGGACCTTTTCCAAAAGGCAAATTCTTTGCTTTCAACTATATTCATCACAAACCAACTTCATGAGTTATAGTTATACGTTTAATTTAGCAGATGGTCACAAAATACAAATATATAAATGTACAGTGATTTTGACAAAACATAGAAGGAAAAAATAGATGGTTGTTAGGGAATCAAGTGGTAAACCAGATTGAACTACAGCAGATCAATTCGGTTTGGTTCAAGTTCAACCAGTCACCGTGGACACCTTTTTCTTTTCCTGTAGAAAAATTTGAAATAGAGGATATAACTTGACAGAGAAATGTTAAAGATGAAAGAGTTTTACAGAAGCTGCAATCAATTCACTGAAAAAATTCTATCCAACTTCGTCAAATAAGAGCAGTAGTACACATTGAAGGTAACCAAACAAGTGAAGCAACAAAGCTCAGCAAATAACAAAACGAATTCGCTCCACAATACAAACACTAGTATACATGCGTGAACTTAGTGCAGCACGAAAAAACATAAGAATAACGAGTCCTTGGTGCATCCCGGGAACGTTTGAATCATATTACTCGATCAACACTCACATCCAGTTGACCTTTGTTGGGCGCTGCTACCAACATCAATTGTGTCCGGCAGGTATCTTCAACATTATCAAGAATATTAGCAAGATGAATATATGCCGTTAAAAATCATGAGATCAGTGCAAATACATTCCGCATTCCAGATAATTGAACCATTTACCAGTTTCAATCATTAAATCTATTTTTAGATTATTACAAATGCACGACTATATTATAACACTGCAAATCATCACAAGTCACAACAGCAATAAGAGAAACTGAAGAAGTATAATCAAGACGATGCTGCCATATAAATGCAACTTGATGAGTTAATATGGGATTTTGTACTCACATTTCTTCCTCTTCTCCAGTCTTCAAGGCATTCTTTGCAATAACCTGGAAAGCTTCTTCAACATTGGTGCCTTCCTTGGCTGAAGTCTCAAAGTAAGGAATATTTCCTTTTGAGGCACACCAAGCCCGAGCCTTTTTCTCTGATACCTGTAATGAAGCAGGCAAATGTTTATGAATCTCACAGAAATTTTCACAGCTTACATAATGAAAACAGTATCGCACATCACCTTAATCTGCCCCAACAGAAAGGCTGCAAGTATATATCAAGGACTGAGTAGATAGGAATGCAAATAGACACTGCATCAACTAAGCTTGAGTTTATCTCAGTTTAAGGAATGTACCTAATGAATTATTGTTTATAAAGGTCATTTAGATTACAAAATTACTTTTTTAGTCACCCCCATAAAAATTTAGGCCGTTTAGCAACTTTTGATGGTTAAAGTGCAAATTACCCTACTTTTTTTATTTGACTGTTTACTTCCATTTTTAGAAAGTATGGGGAGCAGCAGACTGGATGACCACTGGACTCGGGGGAGAGGGGGTAACATGGGCTGGGAAAGGGAGCAGGATGTGGATGAGATGCCCAACCGGCAGGGTTAGGGGAGGGAGTGGCGCTGACAGAAGGAAAAGGTTGGGTTCCCTACCTTATGTTTTAATTGAGGCGGCCAAAAATCTTCTTTTGTTACTCACAATGACTGTTTTTAATTTTTGCCTTCTCTTATTGGAACAGAACTTTTAAACATACTTATATTGGTAAGACAGCCTATTGAAAAAAGTTCATGGCCAAGGGAGAAGAGCAAGCAAGGAAATTAAGAGAAATGAATTACATACAAATGTAATATGTTATCTCACCAACGCCATATAGATATCATGAATCTCTACCACATATAAGATGTCCTAATGCCTTTGGCACAGTAATTTTTATCCCTGTTTCTTTAATGACTCGGACACCATAGAACAATGTCACAAAATTGTCTGGTACAGTTCGGAAACTACACCAAGTGCCCCTTTAATAATAGGGAAAGAAGCTTTACAGGGATGGAACTCTCAATCTCAAAATATATATAGAGAGGGGGGGGAGAGGAGATTACCACTCTACTATTTCCGCCATCCACATCAGTCTTGTTGCCGATCACCACAAATGGGAAATTTTCAGGATCTGATGGGCTAGCCTGCAGAATAACTTCTGTTACATTAGTACATTTCCATTTTTACCATTTAAAGGATATCAATAAGCAATTACATTGGGATGAAAAACCTTTTCATTATCAAAAACAACAAACTCAGGGCTTCAACTGAACTACTCTAGTATCATAAGCATTCTTGAGTGAAATTTGGCAATATGCCATGAAGAATTTCAAGTTGCAGTAACTTAGACAACCTTCTCACGTGTGACCCCAACATGACAAACAAGTTTAAAAGGTGAAATCCTACAAAGGCTGCAAAATTATTCTACAATTATCATTCTCCTTTTCTCTGTATGTAAGCATTCTATTATCCTTAATGCAGAAGAAAAGGTCTTTGTGAATTTAAACCCATCATAAGACAATAGGCTTGTGGAAATGAAGGTGGAAGCATAATAGGAACTAATTTCATGCTCAAATGTAAAATTTAAAGAAAAATGATCAGTGAACTTGTTCTTATATCAATTGAAGGGAAAATACAAGCAAACTGAAGGAGGGCATTCTCAGAAGGAAAAAAGAACTGCAAATACCTGAATCAAGAACTCTTCCCTCCAATTATTAAGATTGTCAAAAGATTTCATGACATTGACATCATAGACAAGCACACAGCAATCAGCACCACGGTAAAAAGCAACCCCAAGACTTTGAAATCTTTCTTGGCCAGCTGTATCCCATATCTAATTATACAAAGACACAAGCACACAGGGCATCAGTAATTTAATTATATATCCAATATCCAAACTGAGCTCTATGATGTGATTCTCCAGCTGCTTTATCAAGATATGTACTCCTACAATTTTTCAAATTCCAAATTTAAAGCTATGAAATTTTGAAAAAAAGAAGAAAGATATTCTCTTTACTTAATTTTCATAGTTATTATTCCAAAGACACTTCTGGAGACTGATATAAATTAAACAGAATTGTTATGGCATCTAAAGGGCTCCATTTTAGAGCAACTCTTTGTTAGACTGGTGACAACCAAATATATTACAGAGGAGCAAAACTTCTTCTCTGTTACGGACAAGTATAAGAAACTTGAAATTTATGTTTACTTGTTTAACTGAATTTAATTGCATACGATAACCACATGCCATAATTGTAAGAATGATGAAACAATCAGCTTCCATACTTACCTGTAAAGTGAAAAGCCGATCCTCAAACTGCACTTCCTTTGTCAAGAAATCTGCCCCAATTGTCGCCTTGTATTGGTTGCTAAACTTCTTGTTTACATATCTTTAATCAACAGGTCAAGAACACATACAAATAACATGAACCGAATTTTCATAACAGAAGCAGTAAATTACATTTTGCACCATCAATTATTGTAATAAATGAGTAGATTGAGGATACTGGTTCATCAACGAGGTCTTGCCCACCCTGAAAAGAACATAGACAAATACATTAACCAATTATCTATGCTTCCAATGTGTACAGAAGCGTACACTATCTCAATACTTGGTGTAAGGCACAGATAAAGGCTCAATAATATCCCCGCAGGTTTGTTTATTTGCAATTATTTCATCTCGCTCTTAATGATTGCATCTGAAGTAAAGTTCCAGACTAGGTATTATTATAACAGCAACAGCATGCAATAAATTCCAATTCTCATAAAAATCAATTCTCGGTTTCATCTCCACAGAATTCGAGATCCAAACTCATGCGATTGAATCCGGATCAGTCCGAATGGAACCAATCAAACATCCCAATTTCATCAATTTCGCCTCTAGAAGTATATAATAAACCAATCAAACCCGAAACGGCGAGAATTCTCTAACGCGCACCAATTGACACATAAGAATCGAGTTTACTGAGAAAACAGACCCGCTATCGCCGAGGATGATGACCTTGAGGAGAGCTCTTCTGCGAGACGGCATGATTCCGGGTTCGGGCTGGGAAGTTGACCCGATCTAAAGTTTCTACAGCAAAAAGGCGTCTCTCTCTTCTTCTCTTCGTGCGCTTTGCCAGGCAAGCGATCCAAATTGAATCCGGGTTTTGATTCGATTGCACAGTGACGGCTCTCTCTCTCTCTCTAGTTCAATTGTTTCTCTCACTAGGCAACATAACAGTTGGCAACGGATGTCTCTAGCTGGCGATCTACGGAATATTCTGTCCCCATATGCCTAATTTCTAGCTCGATTATAACCTTTTAATCTTTTATTATGTAGTTTTTGGTTTTCCATTTTTTTATGACGTCATTTTCTTACAATTGAATTTCCATCTAAAACTAAATACTACTAAAACTAGATAAAATTTTATTTAGAACACTCGCAGCAGCGACGTCCGCGGCGCGGCGGGCGGTGATTTGCGCCTGCGGGCGTCCCCGTTGGAGCTGGGAGGTGGCGAGCGCGGGCGCATGTGCGACCGCCCAGGCGCGGCGGGCATCCGCCCCGCGGCGCCACCCCGTACTGCCAGGTCACATAGCTGTTTAAAATTTATTTATTTTAGTTTTAAAAAATATTTTTCAAACACAATTTCAACTATAAATACCTCTACTTCATATCATTTCCATATCAAACTTCCAATTTTCTTCATTTGTACACCAATCTTCTTCATTTTGGCAATTTTACACTTCCAAAATGCCTAAAGCTCGAACATGATCGAAGAGATGTGGAGGCTTTTGGGTCGTTGAAATTAGTTTTTTTTTAATTTTTATTTTTATTTTTTACAAAATTTTATTGTAATTTTCCAAATATTCAATACAATTTATTTATTTTAATTAATTAATTGCATAATTTTACTTTATTTTATTAGTTAAAAAAATTAAAAAAAATGTTAAGCCCTCCAACACGGATGTCATCAATGCAGAGCCCGCGGACTCTGCAATACTTTATTAAAATAATATTACTTTTTGGCCAAAGCCCTCCATGTTGGAGGGCTTTGATGCTTACACTCTTAAGTTGAATTTAAATTTTGTCAACGTTAACGATTTTATGGAAATTCACGATTTAACGTAACTGGATGCAAACCTTTTGCGTTTTAATATCTACATGCAAGTTCTTTCTTATCATTAGTGTCGGGAAAATCCTAACTTAAGTTTTGATGATAACCAAAACATTGATGTTTTGTCTTGTTTTATGCTTATCAGCAACTGAAGTGCTAAAAAGCTTAAGTATCGAAAAGTTGATATACAGAGTTACTGACAAGCAGAAAAGCTGAAGAGCATAATAGCAACTTGCCTCCAAAAGCTGATATGTTGATGTTGAAGAAGATGTTGAAGATTGAAGAAATGTTGAAGCTATTCTAAGGATACTCAGCCCGAAGTCGCACCGGATTCTCCGGGATTGACCAAATACGAATGGACATGTGTTTTTTGGTCAACAATGTCCTTTCTAGGATAAATCTGCATCCTCGAGTAGGGTTTCAAACCTACAGAGGTTCGGAAAAAGGAAAGTATGGCTATACATACTAGAGTGGTTGAAGATCTGCCATGAAGGACAACAGATACCATGTTTCTTCTGCAACAGCTCTTTTGCCTAGAGATCTTTATCCAACGGATCTCTTTTCGAAGAGGGCTATAAATACTCGATCTTGTGAGCTTGTCAAACCTCTGCAAAAATCAACTCTCAACTCACAGCATCGAAGAAGAGAAGTTTTGTGTTTTAGTTCATTTCTAGAATACTTCTCTTACCCTCTGTTTACTCAAGCGAATCTTTGCTTAGGGTTTTCAGTGGGAGATCTTTTCTTACTTACCTCAAATCTTGTATTAGAGTTATAGTTAGAAGTTTGTACGAGTCTTCTAGTCGTTAGAATTCTTGTAAGGTTACTTAGCACCCGAAAGCTAAGGAGGAATCCGACACGATAAGTCGGCACCGTTAACTGAACTACGGTGACAAAGGTTTGTTGTGCACCCGCAAGCACGAGCCACTATTTTAGTGAATTGACTGAGGATTCAGTCCGTGGATGTAGGAGTTGATCTCTCCGAACCACGTAAATCGCCTTGTGTATTTACTGCCTTTGCTAAGTATTTTCTATCTCTTTTTTGGCTGATCAGTTTTTACTGAACCTTTGCTTAAGTCAACTTTGACCTTAATTCTAACAGTCTAAGCTGTAACAAACTAAGTTCAACCCGTATTAGTTATCAGTCCAACTGACCGGAATCTTTTCAGTCAGTAGGATTTATAACTATAGGCAGCCTAATATTCCGATACATAACTCTTTACTCAAAAATTTGCATTCAGGTGTATCCCCCTCCTACACTTGTTCAGTATACAAAGGGACCCAACAATTAGTTACATTAAATTAAGAGAAAATTGTTATTTATAGTGTGTAAACATTTTCTTTATAATTTTTAGAAATTATAGTGTGTATTTTGTAGCAATAAAATATTTTTATCCATTTTGTGTGACAATTTTTTTATTAAAATAGTACTAAGTAAACTGTTTTTTATGTATACGATGAGAAAAAAAATATCTTGTTATCTTCTCGATCTATATATATTTATACGCTAGATAGTCTTTAAAAAAATTATGCTATAATTTTTCTTGATGATGTTTTTTTCCAAAACCTATAATTAAATGTATACAATTCTTTGTATTTTCTTATTTATTTTTTAGTTTAATATGCAAATTCCTAATTCCTAATCTATACATATACAAAAGGGAAACCACAACAAAAAATATTTTCCCTCCAAAACAACATTAATAATTTTATTAATTCTTTTGATAAGATAGTTAATACATCAATACTCATTAATTCAACTATTAATTAATTACTTATTTATCATATATATATGAAAAATATATTATTCATTTTAAAACTCTATCTATATTTTATTTTGTTATACTTACATATGCATAAATAAATAATCTAATATTTT
>JAYJMF010000080.1:1080232-1105449 GCA_036873715.1 Salvia sclarea
TAATAATAATAACTTATTTCCATTCTTATTCGCTCATTCCCTGTACATACCAGCCATAGGAATCACCTTTTTCATTCCATTCTATTCATATTGTTATTCCATTCCGAAGTGCATTCCATTCCTGTCTAATTTCATTCCTGCATACCAGCCGCCCCCTAAATTCATTAGAAAACGTTAATTGGGGCATTCCTTTTTTTATTATAACAATAGACGTTACAATAGCATTTTGGGAAATTCTATTATTCATTCATTAGAAATACGTTAATTGCCGCATTCCCAGTTTCTATTACTAACTAGAACGATGCCCGATTAATAATTTTTTTAAAATATTTTCTTCATTTTGTATTAAAACGATAATATGCCATCAATTTTTTTTAATATTGCATTTTTCCATTTCTTCAATCCACAAAGATTTGGAATTAGAAGCAATATATCAATTATGTGTTTTAACAGTAGAAACACAAATATGCAATGGGATCCTACCATCTAAATCAAATTTGATACTCAAAATATGATCAGTTTGTCATTACGATTGGAGGCTTTTGCAATAGCAGAAAATGTTTTCCTCGTATCTAAAAATGAAGCTTTGTTTGATGTTTCCTGTTCCATGCAACTTGTTTTCTTTCTCTAAAATGGATGATGTTAGAAATTTTGAATTTTGGTTAATTAGTAGATGACCCCTTATTGTTTAGATTGAACATTTTCTTCTATGGTAAAATCAAGATTACTTGGTTGTCAAATTTAGGAGAAAAATAATAATATTATTTCACACTGTCGTACATATATAATATGGATATTATTATGTATTACTAATATATATTTTCATTTTTTATAGAATTTTTGTAGCAAAAAATAATAGTGATGAGTTATTCATCACATAATATTTCACATAAAATCAATTGATTAAAATTATAAAGCTAGAAAGGGAATAATGAAAAAATTTCTCCAAAATTAGACATATTGTCCCATAAACAAAAAAACATGTAATTGAACAAACAAACTAATATCTTGTAAAAATAACAAAAGCGGCATGCTTCCAAAGCTTGAGAGAAGGCAGGTAGGAAGAAAATGCAATTCTCTATCAACAGGAAGTATATAGAAATACAAATACACACGTTTAGAGAGGGATAAAAAACAACAAAAAGAATTGGGGAATTAATCTGTAGGCAAAAAATGTGTAAATAAAAATGGTGTATTTTCAAAAGGGTGCAAATGCAACTGCAGTTTAAAATTGCTCCGTAAAAACTGTTCCCTAAAAATGTAAAAAATAACTATCGTAAAAGATAACTGCCCAAAAAATGTAACCGCCCAAAAAAACTGAAAAACTCTCTTTTAATATATAGATATAAATAATAGACAGTTACAATATCATAATTGCATAGCAATATATACACGTTACAATATTATTGATGACAATATAATTGCATTCCCATTTATTTTGTCTTTACTTCTCCCTATAAATTTTAGATTTTTTTGCATTCACAACTACTCACAACCTCATTGCATACTCCATGAAAGACTAAAAAATGGCGTCGCCATTTTACAACTTTAAGTTTTTCCAGTTTTGCTGTAAATTTCTGCTCTATTATTGAGCAAACAGTGGTGGTATAGAGAAACATTGTGTTGTTGCGCCATCCGTTTTCATTTTCTTTTTTTTATGTTTTTATTCTATTTTTCAACTGTTGAAATATATAGTTATGTGTGTTTGTTTTATTGTATGTGTATGCAATATTGATTGAAGTGGATGGTTATTGATACTTATTTTTATTTATTTATTTGATTTGAAAATTTAAGTTTTCGTATTCAATCTATGTTGTTTTCTATGTGACAGCGAATAGTTTTTCATAATGACCTTACTTAAAAGATTCTCCTACTCTTCTCTAGATGTAATATTCATTTATTTGCACATATATAGAGGATTATGGGTTAATTATTCATAATGTCAAGTGTCAACACTCAATGGCTTCCATCTTAAAATAAAATCGAAGAATCCCAATTAAAATGAAATTTTATGTATATATTTCCGAGTTAATCCTTAATGAGGTATGTACTATCTTATTAATACCTTGTTTAAATTATTACAAATTCATAAAGAATCATATTTTTAAACCAAACCATATAATATAATGAGATGATTATTTATAAATAAAGATAGTGTAAAGTATTTATCGGGAATGGATAAGATTAAAGAAAATAAAACATTGAAAAAAATATTAATAATGGAAAACAAAATCTCAAAGTAACAAAAGCAATTTTCATAATAATAATAAATATATAACACAATACCTAGCAAATAAAATAAAATATAGACCCCCCAAGTTCGGCCCTAATGTGACTTTGTTGCTGGTGGTACAACATAAAAATCTCCACGTCTTTATATCTTTAACTTCCATTAAATTTAAATGTACAAATTACTTCAAAATTGTGTTAATTAAAATATAAAATAAAATATATCACTTGTGCATCGCACGAGCACAACACTAGTCAAGCATTATAATTATACATTGTAGAATAAATTTGTTATTTAACTCATAAAAAATTGGCCACTATAAATAATGGTCTCATAGTTGGTTATTTCACAATCAATATTTTTGCAATTGTGTTTAAGCTCAATTTTTTCTTTTTCTTTTTTGGCTATAAATAATGGTCTCATTGTGTATATTTCACAATACATCCATGCTCGACAATATTTGTATGCCTTCATTATTTGTAATCGGATTTAGTTTATTTATTTTGCCAAAATTGTAAGTGCAAGTCCAAATCCAACAAATGTGCTTAGCATAGGCGGCAAGAAGAAGGTGGGATTAGAGGAAGTAAAAAACTTGCGCCGGTGTTCGTACGTGATGACGAAATCCTTGATTCAATATTTTTAATCTTATTTTTGGTTGCAACTTATAGTTTGTTAGCTAGGATAATTTTTACGGTGACTCTAATTCATATTGAGTTATGTTTTCTTGATTTTTCAATCATGTTGTTATTACAACTTCGTCATCAAATTTGTATTGTTTGTCTTATTTCCCGCTTATAATTAGAATATTAATTAGATTTATGCTGACATAATCATCTTGGCAATAATTTCTTCGTCTACCTGAATCTGTAATTTCCACTTAATATGTATTCCTACTATAATATAAAACACAATAGAATCTCAAAACTATTTAGTAATTCTAAATACCAATTATCATCAGGTTATTTTTTTTGAACTATGACATGCATAATCATCAAATCTATATATTTTAATATAATTTAAAATATATTTTAATATATTTCATATTTTCATAAGCTTCATAACATCTCTTACAACAACCATGTTTCAATAACAAAAATAAATTTTTACTAAATTTAGATATAACAATGAATTCAAAATAATTTTAATCAAAAAATTAAATGAAAATACAAAAAAGAACAAGAAAAAGAAAAAGTGAAAGTTGCCGTAGTGATGAACGGCCGAGATCTAACGAGGATGGGATATCGTAACGGCTACTGGCGGTATAAATACAAACGTCGACCAAAACTGAGATTTTAAAAAGATAGGGGCGCATTTGAAATTTATCATTATCCAGGGGGACCTGACACTTTATAATCTTTTAGGGGGTAAATTTCCTTATTTTTAACGAAAATATATAACCATTGTGGGGGTAACCCTAAACATCACCACCTTTGCTCTCAGTTGCTTCTCTTTCTACTTTCTCTTTCCACCTTCACTCCCTCTATTCTCTCACTAGCAGTCGGCTTCTGTTCCTCATCGTCGATTCACCGTTGCTGCTGTACATCCGCTTGAGGTAACGGAACGGAAGAGAATTATGTGTGTTAACTCGGAAGTGATGGGGTTTCTTTAAATTTAAAGATGAGTGTTTGAACAAAAAATTCTGCCCATTTTCCAATTTCTGGAATGTGTTTGATCCATTTCGATTTTGTTTCTTCCCTGCACATGTGTTGTTCTAGGTGTGAAGTGATCGCGATTGTTTTTCTTTTTTGGGTGTGAGATGAAAAACGGCAAATGAGGGTTTCTGTTAGGCGAGGACTGTGGTGACCTTGATTGTTGGTTTCGAGTAATTGCATGTGTAATCTTCTTAGGAAAGAAGGGAATTAGCTCGAAGTTGCCTTAACTGTTCGGATCTGATTGTATTGATTAGCAAAATTGGCATAGATTTTTCATTTTTGGGGAAAATTATAGGAGCACCAAAGTATAGAAAGAATGTTATTTAGTCTTTAGCTAAGCGTTCAAGTTTATTTTACAGTGAAATGTAATTATATTAGGGACATGAAAGAATCAGACATTATTGTGGCACATCAATTTACTTGATAGTTGATACCTTTCAACCATAACACGTGTTGTCATAAATATTTCGGATAAGAATATGGTAAGAATTGGGTTCCAATTCCACATAGAAATCTACCTATTCATGCATTTTTTTGGCTGCCGTATATGGTGATACTGTAACGGTATTAACGGACTTGATGAGGGCCCATTGCTTCACTCTTGACACATGCTCACTTCTTTTCTCTCTGCACGCGCCTGATTCTTTGCTGTTGGCACGCGCCTAATTCTTTGCTGTTGGCACGTGTACCCTGCTTCGCTGTTGGCACGTGTCCCCTGCTTCACCTTTGACATGTGCCCGCTGTCTATCCAGCATTTATTTGCTTTTTATCTTCTGGATATGTGCTTGATGAACGTGATTTTATTTTGCTACCCTAGACATTCTTTGTTTCTAATTGTTATATATGCCAATACAGGGTGTCAGAGCTTTTCGGTGTTGGGCTTGAGCCGCCATGGGTTTTGATATCGAGTGCATAATTGATATTCATTCATATCCTGGGGAATACTTTTGCCCTGTTTGTCGCACACTTGTTTACCCTAATGAAGCTTTTCAGGCACAATGTACACATCTATACTGCAAGCCTTGTTTAGTCCACATCGCAAATGGTAGCAAGGCCTGCCCATATGATGGATACCTGGTGACAGAGTCCGATTCTAAGGTTATCTGTCATGAGAGTTATGGATGACACATATAGTTTTTATTCTTCATTTACTAATATTGTGAATTGCTGGCAGCCATTAGCAGAGTCTGATAAAGCTCTAGCGGAAAAGGTTGGGAAAGTTAAAGTACACTGTCTCTTCTTCCGCAGTGGATGCACTTGGGAGGGTACTCTATCTGATTGCCCGTCCCATTGTGCTGCGTGCTCCTTTGGCAATTCTCCCGTCATATGCAACAGATGTGGCATCCAGATTATCCATCGGCAAGTACATGATCATGCTCAGATTTGCCCTGTAAGTAATTTATTGCATTTCCTATTATGAAGAGATCAGGATGATTATTTGATTCTGATATATAGTTTCAATGTCAGGGAGGTTATGATGGGCAACAGGCTGTGGCCAGTGCATCAGGTGCCACCAAATCTGCTACAACTTCGACTGCAGTTACGAACCAGACTGTTGCTCCATCAGGAGCACAAGTGCCTCAGGCCCAGAATCCTCAAAACGTTTCTGCCACTCCATTGCCCGGGCAAAATGCTAATATGCAGGCAAATGGCAACACTCAATCCCCAGCAGTTGCTCCTGCTGCTATGCCAGCACCGGATCAGTGGTATCAACAACAATATCAGCAATATTATCAGCAGTATGCGGGATATGATCCTTACCAGCAGCAACAATATTACCCTCAGCAACAACAATTTCAACAGTACCAGCAACATGCAGTTCAAGTTCAGGGTCAACACCAATCTCATGTTTACTCCCAGGCTGTAGTGCCACCCCAGCCCCAAGGCCAAACCCAAGCCCAAGTGCAACCACAACCACATCTGCAGCAGCTTCAGCCACCACAACAGATCAATCACGCCGCTCAAGCTGCTCAGCCTCATCCGCAACTGCAGGCCCAAGGGCAGGCTCAACCACCGCTGCAGCCTCAACTCCAAATGCTGCCGCAGGCTCAGACTCAGGCACAACTTCCACCTCAAGGGCAGGGCCAGGCTAATGCACCTGGTCAAGCTTTAGTTCCAAACTATCAGGTTAACCCACAGCAACAACCTCATCCTGCAATGCGCCCTCAGACTCTGATTCCTCCACAGGCGCTACCACCTCCTCCTCAAGGTCACCCTTCTCAGCCACCCCAGTTTTCCCAGGGAGTAGGAATGAGACCTCCTGCGCAGCATCCACAGGCGGTTCAGTACCAGCAAGGTCAAGGGCAGATGCATCATCCTCAAGGTTCCCAAGCTCATCTACAACCCCAAATGCATCCTCAAACTCAAGGCTATGCACAATCATCAAGCCAGTCAAATGTTCAGAGTCAATCCCAAGCACAACATTACCAGTCACAACCTCAACATCCTGTTTTCCATTCTCAACCTATCCAGCCTGCAGCTCCTGCCGCCCCTCCCCAGGCTCCACACCCACCACTTCCTCCTGTAAGTGGTCATCATTCATATCAACAACCTCAGACGGCACAGAAACTGCAGCCAGCTGCTCCACAGCAGCATGCAGTGTTTCCACACCCGGCAAGTGGGTCTATGCATCCAGTTCAAGGATTCAATCAAACCTTACAGCAACCTGCACCTATACGACCACCCCATTCTCATGGTTCGTTTTCCCAGCAACAGCCATCTGCACCGTTGCCACTGCAAAATCAGGTTGCTGGCATTCCTCATGCACCACACCAGCAGTTTCTACCTCATGGGCAACAACCTACCCATCCAATTCAGCATCGTCCTGTGATGCAGCCAGTTCAACAAGCTCCGCCTCATAATTATGCTCAACAACAGCAGTTTTCTGCTCCATCTCAAGGTCAATTGCACCAACATGGACATCTCCCTCAGCAGCCACCTGTGCAATCTCAGATGCAGATGCATCCATCTGGTCCCCCTCAACCGCAACAATACCAAAACTATCTTGGGACTCCTTTGATGGCAAATCAAGGGTTACCTCCTCAAAGCCACCCGTTCTCATCTGGTGGTTTTGGTGCTTCTGGTCATTCTGGACCTGCCCATGGAGGTTCAACTCAGTCATCTATTGATCAAAATCAAAATTATGCAAAGCTTGCTACACTTGAGCAGGATGCAACTGTTAAAGAAATTACATCTCCTAAAAAAGAACTTGCTGAGAAAGGAGGCGACTCCCTGAAAGAGGAACTGGGGAACGGACTCAATGGAACACTTGCCAAGGATGCTGATGATTCTGCTAAGGATGGTTTGGTGAAGTCTGTTATCAAGCAGGAAAAGGGTGATCTCAAGGGTTCCAGGGAGCAAGCGAATGAGGGAAAACCCTTTGAAGCTGGAGGGGCTGAAAATGAAAACCGCAAAGAAGACGCCCGCACATTGTTAGGTTCTGCTCCACTGAAACAAGCAGACCCAGAAAATCTGACGAATCTGTCAAAAACTGCTGGTCAAACATCTGGAAATTTTGGTAACGAAACTTTCTCAGGTATCTCTGTCTCCAGTGCAGAAGGGCACGTAATACCCCCACGGTCTCATGGTTCCCAGCAAGAAAGGTCTCAAGCACAAGTGCAAGGTCACCCTTCATCAACAGTAGCTGGGCAATCAATTAACTTGACTGAAGGGAAGGTGCCTGGTAATCTGGGTGGTCCCCCTAAGAGCTTTGAGTCCCTGTCTGGCCATCAAGGGCCTTCTCTAAGTACACCTACTGAGGCACGTGGGACTATGGGTAAACCTCCCTTTGAAAGTCAGTATGGTTCCCAACTTGTTGCTAGGCCGATGTCAAGTGATCAGATTTCAGGCTCCAGTGAGTGGCGTCCTCTCACCAAATCTCATTCTGATGAACCAAATCTTGTTAGAATGAATGGGGGTGCAGCTCCTGATCCATCTATGTTTGGATCTAGGGATGAAAATTCAAATCACATGTCCAAGGAGCATCTAAAGCTGTTTGCCAGAGAGCCAACTCGCACTTTTGACCAAGGTAAACTATAAAAAAAGATATTCAAATTCTGTTTCCTTTGTGATATTTTGGTGGTTTTATTTTGACTCTTCTATGAGATAACCCCCTCTGTCAAATGCAGCTCCAAGGTCGCTTGATAAACCACTTCATGGGCATAGTTATGATGCTGTATCTAAGTTGGATCCGGGTGCTACAGGCCCATATTCAAGATTTCTGCCGCACCATCAATCTATTGGGCATGGGGATATGTTTGGCTCTGGCCCTGAATTTGGCCATCATCACGTAAAACCATTTCCTTATCATAGTCCTGGTAGGGACTATCATGGCTCACCTTCCCATCGATTTGGTGGTCCCTCCAGCTTCCCTCGTGGCACTTCAGCTTTTGAGGATATTAATTCTATGGAAGCACATAGATTTGGAGAAGGTTCCAGGTTTCCTTTTCGTGATGGCAGGTTTCCTCCTTTGCCTGCTCACCTACGAAGAGGTGACATTGATGACCCTGGGAATCCTAGATTTGGTGAGCATAGGGCTCCTGGCTTGCTCCACAACCAAATTGGTGCAGATGATGTTTTTGGTCCAGATGGACCTGGCCACTTGATGAAGGGAAAATTTTCAGGCCCAGGATTTTTGTCTGGTCATTTCCATATGGGTGAGACTGCTGGACCTGGTAACTTGCCTGGTCATGGTCGTGCAGGAGAAGTTACAGGGAATTTTCCTCGTCCTCCCTTCTCTGAATCTGTAAGAGGCGACATGCCAAGTTTCCTCCATCACGGGGAGCCACCCATGAGGAACAACTATCCGTACCATGGAATGCC
Source organism: Salvia sclarea (assembly GCA_036873715.1). Classification (NCBI taxonomy): domain Eukaryota; kingdom Viridiplantae; phylum Streptophyta; class Magnoliopsida; order Lamiales; family Lamiaceae; genus Salvia; species Salvia sclarea. The sequence continues at coordinate 1,088,936 of JAYJMF010000080.1, forward strand.
AAATTTTTCTGTAAGCTTTAAAAATTGCCTGGTTTCTTTGTGCTGTCCAACTTCAACTCATTTTTATAAGTCACTTGCTATTGGTTTTTTAAGGGTGGATTGGATTCGTTTGACCAGTCCAGGAAGAGGAATTCTATAAGCAACGGATGGTGCAGGATTTGTGAGTTTGATTGTGAAACAGTTGAAGGATTGGAGATGCATTCTCAGACAAGGGAGCACCAGAATATGGCTATGGATATGGTCAAACGTATCAAATTGCAAAACAAAAAGCAGAGGTAAAAATCACCTGGTATTGAGTTGTATAATTAAATGCCGAGTAGTATCATCAATTTTCAAATTTGTTGCACAGAGCTCCTGGCGGCCATATGGTACATGAAGGAGGAAGCAGAACTAGAAAAGTGGGTGCTGTTGGCCATGGAAGCAAGCCTTGATCCTGGTAGACGTCTTATATTGGAAATCATATTCTGGTCGGAGTTCGGTTCTCTGTTTTAGCATGTGATATGCTTTGGATTTGACACGTTTTCTTATATTCGACTAATCATTTCAGGGTGCCGCTTTATTCTGGAGTGTTCCGGTATTGAAGGTTTTTGGCAGTTAGGTTTGTCAATTATGACTCTGAATATCCTACTTTCCAAGCATGGATTGTTTTCTGATGGTTCTATTATGCTAGTTAAATGTATTGCACTTTAGTTCGTATAATGTTATCAAAAATATTTAATTGTCCGTTCTTTTATCCTTTAACAGCCTTTTCATTTGTTTCTTGGATCAGCATGGCTTCCAGAGCAAACATGGTTCGAAGTTGAAAACTTTCTCCATATCTTCTCGCAAAGTGCACTTGGTGTAACATATGTGCTAGGGATCTATATCTCTCTTTTTATTTGAAAGAACCCAGATCAGCATGTATTAGAATGGGGAACCCTATGTCAGTTGATGATGAACTAAGTCTCAAGTATTTAACGTATATGCTTTCCTGAATTGAATGATCTGAAATTGGTGATTAAATTTACATTTAAATTGTAAGAATGCCTCTCTTTTCTACCCAAAAACTAGTCCAGATATAGAAGGATGTATGGATGAACTTAAAAGAACTAAGGATGCGTTCTTTGCTGCTAATGAGTGGAATCAAACTTAAGACTCAAAGTAATAACTATTTGATTTAAATATAGCTTCACTTGAACTTTGTACCGCTACTTGAAAATCTTATTATTGTTTTTTGGTCAAGGGGCAATGACTCCTAGGATCTGGTCCAAACTCATGATATTTAGATGCCCTATTGTCTTTGATTAAATTTCTTTTTCATATTCCCACTAATTTAAGGATGGAAAATAACTCACAATAGGTTTGTATGAGTAGAACCATTTAAATTTTATGCTATTATTGTGCATAAACTCGAAATGTGAGTTTAGTGGAAATGGGATCACTGATAAATGCCAAAAAGAATAGTGGTTCTAGAGAAGAAGAAATACCATCTAGTTAAAATGGTTGCGAAACAATATCCACTTTGAGATCTCAATACTAAAAAGACTTCTCACATTGAAACAAATAGGTTCCTAAGTATTTTGCTATATCGATGTCAATGCCCCTTTAAGCATTATAATATAGTTTCGTCCTATATGAAAATTGTGCTAATTGTCTTCTCAGTTCCGTATCCCTAAAATACCTTTCAAGTTTGCTGTAATCTTATTATTTAAAAGTTGTCAAGTCATTAATTAAGCACATAATCTTGTTGCATGGATAATGATGTATCAGTACTTTGTGATTATAAAACATATATCTATGGTTTCTTGTAGAAAACCCTTTGTAGACTAATATGAAATCTTCACCCCCCCAAAAAATCGAATTATTTTATGAAAGTTAGAATGCCGTAACTTATCTAGAATAGTAGGGAGATAAATGATTTGCCACCTATACTATTACTATTTTTCGAATGTGTGTCCTATTTTTTGTTTTTATTTTTATAATTTACTTTTTTACTTTGCTTAAGTTAATACTTCGCAACAAAATCATTTGTTCTCTCCCAAAATTGCATTTGGTATTGGTTGTTAATTTAAGTTACATCTTTTCTTGAGTTTTTCTTTTGAGTTGGGGGATTTGGACACGTAAGAATAACCTTAATAATCAACACTAGATGCGTATTTTAATAAGAAAAAAGTACATGTTTGCAAAGTGTAAATTTGAAATGTTTGGGTTGCAACTGCAGAAAAAATAGTCTATGCGGCATAGTGTTAAAAAGAGCATTAGGCTGGGATGTTTTTTCTCTTATAAGTGGGCCAGACCCTTAAAATAAATGTGAAGTGTCTCATTGAAAATTTGAGTTCTTCCTTTTTGTCATCGTCTGCTATTTTCTTTACTGACTCTATCCTGGCTGTCCAATTGATTTGGCAATTTAATTTCATGTTGTTTCTCAAATTTATATTTGTCGCTTTGCACTTGTCTAGATTATCGACAGTACGATATATCATTTCTTCTACTTCATAATGGTGGTAAAAATGCAAGCAATTCCCCTCTACTACGTCCATGTTTTCCGCTTGCAGTTGAGCCTAGCAACCTCCTAAACTAATACCTGTTTTTGATAAATTCAAACTAGTTATGTGTTGCAGAATAACATTTGATGACATTCTATCTAATGCTGGCCATTTATTTGCTAACAGGCAGTTTTGAACATATCTAAGTTGTTAGGAAATTGGAACTAAAGTGTCTGAACATTTTTTATGGTGGCAGGATTTTAGATCTATTCTCCATAGTACATAGTCCTAGAAATATTAGCCGGAAAAAACAGCGCAAGAGTTTTGTGACATTTTCAGTTTTAGGGTATTAAGGCGAAGAAATATATTACATGGTATAATATCAGGCTAGTGACAGCTATGCATCCACTATTAAGTTCCTTTCTGGTACACTATTTTGTCTATAATCGAAATGTGGGCTACATGCCGAATGATGACTAATTGGTTGGTGCTTGTGTTATAGTGTGAGTAGGAACACTATCACTATATTTAAGGTGGCATTTATTGTTTGCTGAATCAGATACACTCAATACACATCATATCTTAGCTTTCTGCAGGTGTGCAATTAAGCACACCTATAAACGTCGCACTGTACACAATATTTTTAATGACTATATCTAGTCTTCTTCTATGTTTTGCTTTCATGTTCAACATTTCTTGCTGATCTGGATGCATGTAGAAACCATCTCCGTCTTATACATTCTTAAATACACACTGAGATACTATTCTTTTGTTCAGTAAGTGTTTAGAGCATAACAAAATCTAGGGCATAAGACCAGATTATATCTCTTATATCTGGCTCTAAAGACTAATCTGCTCCTACAAGAGAACTTTTTCTCTCTACATTAGAATTTCAGATGGCCATAGTATTTTTCTAAGCTTTCATTTTTACTTCTGTGGTTCATTTACTCGTCAACAGTCCTGAGAGCTCTATATGAAAGCTGGTCATGGTGTTAATCATCAGTTGACTGTTTGAAATTAAAATAACAATTATTAACTCAAATAACAATTACTAACTCAACGAATTAGTGGCAATGTCTGACTTGAACTGGATTATTTCCCATCGCTGCATTTTCTGGGAATCACTATATGGGTCCTAGTATAGTAGTACCTAGGTGTTAACATCTCTTAACTTCCTGATCATTTCATAAAAAAACTATGCCCATAATTGGATGAGGGATTACAGTTTACAGTATATTTTTTCGAATTTGTTTTTCTTCCTTCATTCATTCTTTAGAACTTTATATGGTTTCCTTGATAATGTTAAATTCTCCATGAGTTGAAGTATTGAGGTTGATTGGTTTTTCTGGTTGGAATTTCTCTATAATAGATCATTTCAATTCAACCTGTCTTTTCTTCGCGGAAGCAGAAGAGTTAAAAGGCTGAAAGTTAAGCAGGATGGTTGCTCGCTTTTGAATTGGGGGTAAGGACATGGTTGGTGCACAGAGTTTACTTGAAAGCGAAATTTCGTTTAATTTTTTGTTTTCATATGTTAATCTTCTATGAGCTCTTATGAGAATTATCTTCAGGTCGGATTTAGCATAGTGGTTCTGATAACATAATTTGAATTTGAATGAATATTCTGATAACTGTTGAATGAAAAATTTCTAGTTTAGGCTTCCTTCATTTTCACATGAAACTCTTATAACTTTTCTTGTGTAATTGGATAATAACTTTCCTAGACATGGTATATTTTTTAAACTTTGTTAAAACTTAATTGTTTTGTAATATGGCCCAAGTCTGATTATACATAGTGAACTTGGAATTTTGTCACTGTGAATTGAGCCAAGTGGCAAATAACTTTCTTGTTTTGAAACATTAGTAGTAAAGAAGATTCAAATTTCTAGATGTTTAAGGTTGTAAATGTAATCCAAGATCCATCATCCATGTTTTGACTTCTAGAGATGTGACTTGTGAGTGGGTACTGTACCCGTTTGTTATTTGGTCACATAATTCAATGGATAAACAAAAGAAAACAGTTATGGGGCATAACCGATTTTTTTCTATTGCTAGTAGTACAATGTAGTGTCTGGAAACTAGTTTAGTATAGTTTTATTATAGTTTTTCTTGCCACATTGGCGTTTGTTAATTTTCCACTTCTTGCTTTTGATGTGCTATTGCCTTATCTTTCAACTTACTTCCATTTCTTTTTATTAATGAAGAAAAATGATCTGCTTTCTTATATAATCTGGATTACTGAAAAAAAAGAATTATCCTGGGACTTAAATAAGTAGCAGCTTGATGCATGTCCTTAGAACTGGTATCTAATGACGATTTCTTACTACTTGTCGTAGGAGACTTCTTCATTTCTGCGTGACAGCCCTTCTGTAGAACTACAAAGCTATTGAGTTGTTTGGACAATTTTAGGATAATATGTAATTTTTAAGATTTCATGGTTAGATTTTTCTATCAGAATCACAGCACTTACTCGTTACATATAATGGCACCTGATACACAGTACTGCATTTAAGGCAGGTGTACCAATAATCTGATATGGATATAGTTATGACTCATAATTCCTTTAGATTCTACAACCTTGGACTTTGGTTATGATGTAGGACCTAGAAAGCATGAATACAGAACATAACCTTGGACTTGGATGTGACATAGGCTATCATCTGCCTAGAAATCATGAATACGTAACATAGGATGTCATTTGTGCAGCATTATTGGGCTTATGACTGGAAAAACGAACATAGGTTTATCCTCCGAATAAAAAACCCAAATATCTAAACATGAAAAGTATACTCGATGTAGTATTAGGGTTACAGTTGGAAACAGCTTTGATTATATTTCATTCTAATGCACTGCCTAGCTTGGCAGTGTAGCTTGTTTTCCTTTGGCTTCTAGGATTAACTATGCAAGAGTCGTCGTCCCTCCATTGTTTGTTGTTCACTTCGCCTCTGGGTGCTCCAGTCGGCAAGCATGGCTTCAAGCTGTAGTTTATTTCGGGAAGCTAGTTGCAGCTGCTTTTTTGTCTGATTAGCTTTAGCTTTGTTTTCTGTTGAAAGATTTTTATTTATTTTAAATATGTGGTGTGGTTCCTGGCATTGTATTAAATGGATCAGTGAATTATTGAGGAATATTAAATAAATTCATTAGGATTCAACTTCATAATTTCTGTGGTGTTGGGAGTTGTATCAGTATTATTCGTGGAGAAAACAAATAACAGCTCTATTTCTCTGTATTGAGATCTCGAAGTAATGTTTTCCAGAATATAATTTGCTTTGTTATGAATTTGTAGACATTATCTTAATTAGTGAAAGATAAGCTTTTGTTGGTACACTGTATAGCTTGCTAAACTCTACTTTTTGGGAATAAATGGTAATATAATAACTAAATGGGTCCTATGTTTCCAACTCAGCAAAAAATAAAAAATAAAAAATGGGTCCTAGATATTCATTTGCTGACAAAGCGCCTAGTATCACTCCTTATCATCCTAATTTTCTTTTACCATCTGTAAGATGTTGACGAAAGTGGAAATTGTATATAATTGTAACTCAAGGTGTAAATTTTTATTTCATAGTACTATTTGTTTGTGCTAAAAGATATTTCTTTGACCTTTTTGTCTCGTAAAAGTTTTAAAGTAAGGTGTGATATTATTCAAAGTTAAAAAAAATCTACTCCAGTTATTTACTAGGGTGATAGAATCTTCAATATTACCATAAGCTGCTCACCCCCATGATTAAATTATTGAAGAGCAGAAACATTATTTTCCTTAACGAATCTAGTTAAATTAATTATTAGTGGCAGGAATTTTAGCCATCTAATCTAAATATTAAAAAAATGATTAATGTAGCCGTTGGGTTTGACCCGTTAAAACTTGGGTAAATACAGCTCACTCCCCACTTTCCCTCTTTCGAATTTCAAATTTCAAAACACCTAACAAATATCTAGCCGCTGTCCCTCTCTCTCTCTCCTCTTTCCTCTCTCTCATATAAACCCCTCGTCACCCTCCACCCACCACAATTTTTAATTTCCTTTCTCTCTCGATTCCCAAATTCACAAATCTTCTCTCTCCTCCTTTCACTCTCTCTCTCTGAACAAGAAGAAAAGATGCGTGAAATCCTCCACATACAGGGCGGCCAATGCGGTAACCAGATCGGCGCCAAGTTCTGGGAGGTGGTGTGCGCCGAGCACGGCATCGACGCCACCGGCCGATACCAGGGCGACTCAGATCTGCAGCTGGAGCGGGTCAATGTCTACTACAACGAAGCCAGTTGCGGTAGATTCGTGCCGCGGGCCGTGCTCATGGACCTTGAGCCCGGTACCATGGACAGCCTTCGCTCCGGCCCGTACGGCCAGATCTTCAGGCCCGATAATTTTGTCTTCGGGCAGTCCGGCGCCGGGAACAACTGGGCGAAAGGGCATTACACGGAGGGCGCCGAGTTGATTGATTCCGTTCTCGATGTCGTCAGGAAAGAAGCGGAGAACTGCGATTGTTTGCAAGGTATCTATTTCTTCTTTTTTAGGTTAACCGATTTAGATTCAGATCTCATGTTTTGATTAATTGTTTGTTTGACCTAAATTCTTATATTTGCTTTTCTAATCCAATTGATTCAACAATTATTTCATTTTTCTACAATCTTCTGAAATCCAGATCTAAATTCCATTTTTTACAATTGTCTGAAATTCCAGATCTCCTTTCCAATTTTATTGCGTTCGTTGGTAATGTTGCGCTTACATGTTTGTTTTGTATGCCTCTGCGAATGAATATGATAAACTGTGCAGATCTGAATGGATGCAACCGTTTATGTTCTCTTCAACCATGTCAACTGTGAAAACATATAGCCTTTATCATTTTCTGATTATAATATAAAACAACGTGCAGGATTCCAAGTCTGTCATTCTTTGGGAGGAGGAACAGGATCTGGTATGGGAACTCTGTTGATCTCAAAAATTAGGGAGGAGTATCCCGACAGGATGATGCTCACCTTCTCCGTTTTCCCGTCTCCCAAAGTCTCTGATACTGTTGTTGAGCCCTATAACGCCACACTTTCCGTCCACCAGCTCGTGGAGAATGCAGATGAATGCATGGTTCTCGACAACGAGGCTCTCTATGACATCTGCTTCAGGACTCTCAAGCTCACTACACCTAGCTGTAAGCTCCTTTGATCTAAAAAACTTGTCCTACAATTGTGGTGGTGCCCCAATCATATGATGCTCATTCGTTTATTGGTTGTGTTGTCTGCATTTGTTTATTGTTTTTTGTTTTTTGTCTGTGTTTGCAGTTGGTGATCTCAACCATCTTATCTCTGCAACCATGTCCGGAGTCACATGCTGTCTAAGGTTCCCAGGCCAGCTTAACTCCGATCTCCGTAAACTCGCAGTGAACCTTATCCCGTTCCCACGTCTGCACTTTTTCATGCTGGGATTTGCCCCGCTCACCTCGCGCGGGTCTCAGCAGTATCGGGCGCTGTCTGTCCCTGAGCTCACCCAGCAGATGTGGGACTCGAAGAACATGATGTGCGCTGCAGACCCACGCCATGGCCGCTACCTGACAGCCTCTGCCATCTTCCGGGGGAAGATGAGCACGAAGGAGGTAGATGAGCAGATGCTGAACGTGCAGAACAAAAACTCGTCCTACTTCGTGGAATGGATCCCGAACAACGTGAAGTCGACCGTCTGCGACATCCCCCCAACTGGGCTGAAGATGGCCTCGACCTTTGTGGGGAACTCGACATCCATCCAGGAGATGTTCCGGAGGGTGAGCGAGCAGTTCACGGCCATGTTCCGGAGGAAGGCTTTCTTGCACTGGTACACTGGTGAGGGTATGGACGAGATGGAGTTCACAGAGGCGGAGAGCAACATGAACGATCTGGTGGCGGAGTACCAGCAGTACCAGGATGCGACAGCTGATGAGGAGGGGGAGTATGAGGATGAGGAGGAAGAGTATCAGGAGTGATTGCCTTGCTCAAACAAGGGTGTGTTGTTTTTTAGGATTTAGTTGCTGTTGACTGTGGTTGTAATCTCAACTTCCAGTTGCGCAACGGCTGAAATATGGAAAACAGGGGTGACACAAAAACTCAAATGCATATGTTGCATCTTTTGAATTCGTTTTCTGCAATTTTATGGAGAATTCAATTTCTTCACTTTCTTCGTGTGAAGCATTTAAGATTTTTCGCATTTCCTTTACTCCTATTGCCTTGCAAACTCGGATTTCTTTTTGTTGTAAGTTCCGTTTTGAACGAGTAAAGTATAAATATTTTGTGTTAATTGGATGCTTAGAAGTCAACGAAATTTAATAAAATTGTGAAACAACTAGAATGGTGAAGAAAAAATATCCCAAGATTTTGCTATTGTTTTTATTCTCACAGAAAAAACAGATATCGGGTATGTTTGTTTGTTAACAACGCCACCAGAAAAGGCATGACAAGCCGGCAGAATATACCAGCGTTGAACTCACATCAACAAACTACTTGAACCAGCTGTGCAAACCAACAAACTTGGGGCATCAAGACAACGAAACAAAAGAGTAGCATTGTCTTCTGCAGCAACGACCGATGTATTGCCTCGACCTTCACTAATGTTACCTCAACGCCAAATATTCCCAGTGTCAACGACAACGCTTCCCGCATGCTGCATTTCCATTCCCTATATAAACCCCATCTCCCCCTCCTACTTGCTCTCCACAATCCACAGCCAAACATCCATCTCTTCTTTCTAACACAACTTTTGCTTTACCAAGTTGATCGCTTCTCCTTCCCTCCAAAATGAGTCGTCTGATCGCCTTCCTTGCCTTTGCTCTCATCCTTGAAGGAGCTCTTGGTACTTTTTAGCAATGTTTTCTTTTTTTCTCTTTTTTGCTGTTTTGTATTATATGTTTGTACGGTGTTTCACTTTTAATTTCTTCGTGTAGGGGAGCTGGTGTGCGAGGAGTTGCCATCTGGAATGTGCTCTCTCTCCATCGCATCATCTGGGAGAAGATGCGTGTTAGAAACCCTCCAATCCGATGGTGGGGATGTGGAATTGCAGTGCAAGACTTCTGAGGTCACAGCAATGAATGTGCCACCCGCATACATAGAGACTGATGAGTGTGTGAGCGCGTGCGGGCTCGACAGGAAGTCTGTTGGCATCTCTTCCGACTCCCTCCTAGAGACTCGCTTCACCCTCAAGCTCTGCTCTCCACAGTGCTACTATAACTGCCCAAACATCATCGATCTCTACCAAAACTTGGCTCTGGCAGAAGGTAAATCCTCCCCTTCAATTCTATTTCTGAATATTGCATAGAACAATGCAAACTTTAACATTGAATGGAGAAAAAAAAGAAAAGAAGTTACAGCATAAGATAATTCTTGTATTTGCTTCATACTTGTAGGAGTCTTTCTGGCTGACCTGTGCAAGTTCGAGACAACGAGCTCCCGACGTTCTGCAATCCAGCTCCAGAGTTCGGGTGCAGCAGCTTCTGGTCCGATTTCTGCATCAGCAGCTCCTGCCTACGGTCCTGCCTCAAGCACCACACTTGCCTCTGATGATTGTGCTCCAGCACCTATGTAATTCTGCTTCCAAATTATGTAATCTATCTACTCATTTATAAAAGCATTAAATAAAAAATTGCCTTGTTTCCTTTTCATTTATTCATCTGCCTTTCCCCCTAGTTTTCAAATATAGTTTCAGAATATCTGCACAAACACAGCCACCAACACAGATTTCTGAAAACACCGTCACATAATCGTATTATAAATAATTGTCCAAAAATTACATCATCCTGAGCACAGATTTTCTTATTTCTGATAATCCGGGGAAAGTGCCTGGGAAGACATACGACAGTATTTATAAGCTCAAGTACCGTAAATACACTGTCGACGTACTACTTTGTACAAATAAAAGATGTTAAACAATGCTCCAACAGCAAAATTTCCTAGACTTCGACTACCTTCTGAACCTTCTGCTTATCTTTTTTCTTGTTGGTTTTCTTAGTCTCATCAGTTGTATTGGTCAGCTCGGTTTCAAGGTCAATTCTTGAGAAAACTGGTTTTGGCTGAGCTGTTACATGGCCTTGCTTCAGCCCACCCCATCTGGTCTCACTCTGCAAACAATGATTATCAGATATTATAGAAGGCTAACCCATGTAATGGAATTGAATTGGTCTCCAGAGAGAGAGAGAGACTAACCCATGTAATTGAACTGAATTGGTCCTCAGAGTAGCCGAGCTGGGTGTAAATTTTTAAAGACAGACTAGGCGTAATTGGGGATAAAGCAATTGCCACAATCCTCATAGCTTCCAGTACAATTATTAGGTCCTATTCACAGAAAAAGAATTTAGTAAAACAAAATAAATAAATAAATAAAACTTCTCAGACAGAAAATCAAAGACAAAAATTACAAGCCAGAATTGATGGGCATAGTGTAAAATCAAAGCCAGAATATTTTGACCTTTTGACTTAATTTACAATCAAGTTGGGGCAATTAGAGTTGAGAGCTTATAATCAGTGCCAGTAGAGTTTATGTGAGTACAAGCTAGAATTTATGGGTATGGTGTAAAGGATACCGTTTTGGTGTATAGATGTTTAAAAATTCCATTGAACATAAAAGAAATAAATATGGACAAGATTAGATAAGAAACCTGTGATGCAGTTGCAAACCCAGACTCCCCTTGCTTAAAGAGAGACCACGGTGCTTTTTCATCGATATATACATTTCCAGCACTACCAATCTCTAGCACAGCTGCACAAGCTGATGACAATTCAAGATTCTCATAGTGCTGTCTTGCTTTCTCAACCTACATGGAGCGGGAATCAAGGACGAAACATTTCTCTTAGTTTTCAGCTATGGAAACTGCCATGTTGAGTAATAATTAAGACCAGAAAAGTACACTAGAGCTGAAATTGAAGCAGGTTTGGTTTTTTATCTGTGAATTGCTACATACGAGGCTGATTGGTTACATTTGTATCTTTTTAAACAGTTCAACTTTGAATGTAGCCCATCAGCAGAAAACCTCAAATCAGATCGTGTTGTACGTGAACTTTACCAGCTTCTCCACCGCATCCTTGAGTGGATTTCCTTCTGCAGCAATTGCTGAATCAACAGCAATAGTGGACTGACAATTCTTTCTCAGAAGTCCAAGCGTACGATTAAGAAGATTACCTAAAGGAAAGACGACATTAGACTTCCTAGAAAATGTACATCTTACACTATGATGCTTCAAATGCATATATGTGCATATCTTCAAGAATCATTTTATGATGTCAATGCTGCATAGAGAAGTTTGGGACTTTAACAGAAGAACCATGAATGAATGGCCAACTTCCTTTATGTTTCTTTACACACTCTTTACGAAGGAGCCCTGTTTTGGACTCCCAACATAAGGGTTCAGTAAACAAAATTAGGCAGGAAACTCGATTGTGTATATACGAAAAGATCAAAGTAGTACCAACAGTATTTGCAAGATTTGCATTAACAATGTTGATGAAGCGCTCCTCTGAGTAGTCTCCATCATTGCCTAATTCCACCTCCTTAAGGAAGAAATACCTGACTGCATCGGGTCCAAATTTCTGTACCAGGTCAGTAGGTTCGAGGGTATTCCCTAGTGACTTTCCCATTTTCAAGCCATCCTGACACATTTAGACCCCAAGTTAATAAACTACAAGAGAAAAAAGATACGAATCAAATGCTTACAAACTGGAATTCTGTAAACTCTGGAACTAACTTGAATACCTTTGTCAAGAATCCATGACCAAAAACCTTCTTTGGGAGGCTTACTCCAGCTGACATCAACATTGCTGGCCAGTAAACTGCATGAAACCGTAATATGTCCTACAAATCATTTATGAAAATTACTTAATTTTTTGAATATATTGTGTTTGCTAGTCAGTTATAACAAAAAAAAGATCAAGACATAAAAGAGTAACTTGTATGTTGAGGGCTCTTCTAAATTTTGGACCATCTACCTTCCCATCCTGAGGATAAACATCCTTAAATCAATCATTGTTCCCCTGGCTAATGGAAGTGTTTTATCTCAACGCTTCAGACAGGCCCATTATTGACGAGACTACGTAAGGCCTAGTCTCGAATGCCCGTCTCTTCTAAAAGCTTAAGTTTTTCATAAGGGAAATATTAATTATATAATATTGATAATCCCAGTGAGGGACTTTATTTCAAAATACATGGCAGTGAGACTTGGAACATAAATTCAAGACTTTTTGTTAGGTGTAATTCTCCCATGTCATCTAAAAACTTTCATTGGTAAGGAAGAATAATAACTGGAAGACTTTCTCATTAATTTCTTGAACAGTGAAAGAAAGGATTATAAGATGGTAATGGTTTATGCATAATATTATAGCATTCCTGCAAACTATAACAAAATAAAATACAGATGAGCACTATAAGTTACTCCAGAAGGTGAGTAAAATACTACCTTGCCGATCAAGTGCAGCGATGCAGGCCAACCAGAGGAAATTGCATTTTGTAAACTAGGTTGCTTCTCTTCCTCAGAAAGAGCAGATATGTAACTGTTTGACAGGACATCACAATAGAGAAAACCAGAGTAAACAGAACAGCAAAGTACTTGTATTCCAGAATTACTTCTACATGAAACTGAAAGAATATACAATAATTAAGCTAGACATAAGGCACAACTAATTACCCCAACAAAGCGTCAAACCATACATATATAGTCTGCTTGGCATCGCTAGGAACTGGTATGCCCCAATCAACTGAAGCTCGAGAAATGGAAAAATCTCTCAAACCACTTTTGACCCAACCTTGCACCTAAGAGAGTTCATCACGAAAACAAGATTTAACAAGAAAGAGAAGCTACCATAGGACTATTTAGAGAAATGATCACAGAGTCATTATAGCATCAACGTCATGGTTACACAGGAGCTGGTTAGTAAATTGATAAAAATATGATCAAACATTGTAATTGCAATAAACTGAAAGAGTAACATTACTGTTAAAAGGCATGCAAAATTTGCAAAAATGTTAAAGTTGATGATTTTTACAGTGATTAGCCCTTATTTAATGTTTTAGAAAGTATCCTATTATTCATTATTCATTAATCATTGTAAATTTTTTAATTTAACCAAACATCATGGACATGGACTTCCATTTATCAGATAAAGAGCAAATGATAATAGACGAGCATATATACTCGCAGCGGACAATAAGAATGACACACATGTACCAACACCATAAAACGTTAGAAATTGACAACATTTACTAATTTCAAACCTCATTTAAACGATAAGAAGGTTGTACAAAATCGGGATTCTCCGCCAGAATCTCTTCTAATTGTTTTTGATACTTCGACAATGCAAAGAAGTAATTGTCTTCCTTCCTCTCAAGGCATGGCTTGAGGTGCACAGGGCAGCACTTATTTTCCAACAATTCCTTCTCATCCTTCAAATTTACAAAAGTAAATCTACAACTTTAAATAGCAAGTAAACCAAAAAATTTAAGACAAATTAAATGATTAAAAAAGATGCTGGGATAATAATCTATTTCAGCACAGAAAATACCTTATATTCCTCACAGTTCACACAGTACAATCCCTCATAGTCGGCACGGTAGATATCACCACTGGCCAGAACCTTAGAATAGAATTCCTTGACAATCACTTCGTGATTGGGATTGGTTGTACGGATGAACTTGTCATACGATATATCTAACTGTCAAGAAGATGAGCCAAACAGTGGAATCAAAACAAAAGCATAGCTATAAGCACCGACATATCAAACTTGTGGAAGGAGGATACCTCTCCCCACAGTGCCTTGTAAGCTTCTGAGACAGTATCGCAATGTTTGCTAGGACTCAATCCATTGGCAGCGGCAGCACTAGCAATTTTTTCGCCATGCTCGTCTGTGCCAGTTATAAATATGACCTTCTTGCCTAGAAGCCTCTACAGTTCAAAGATAAATCATATCGAAAATCAAGTATACAATGATCATTGAAATTTCTAAGCAGAGACCCACTTAGGAAAATGAGTGTTTTACTAGCAGCCCTTAACTAAACATAGTTGCAGAGAAATTTATCACTTTGCACATTGTAAAACCCTATCAATAGCACAAATTGCAGTAATTCAATCACATTAAGTTAAATGGACTACAATTAAAGCTTTTTTTTTTAATAGTATGAATTATCAGCAAGCCTCTTCCTTTCAAGAAATTCCCCGACTGTGGGTGGATACAATATTAAGAGAATGAAAAACATGCACAAAAAAAGAAAAGAAGTTGTGTGTTGAATTATTACCTGGAAACGGGCGATGGCGTCGGCGGCAATGGTGGTGTAGGCGCTGCCCATGTGGGGCGGGGCATTTACGTAATAAAGCGGAGTGGTGAGGACGAAAGGTTCGGTAGTCCCATTTGAAGCGGTACAAGTGCAGTAGAGCGCGCCCTTTGAAGTGGATAAATACTTGGAATTTCTGAAGCGAATTTTGTGGGGTTTTGCAGAAGAGAGGAAATTGAGAGACGACGGGGAGGAGGAGGAGGAGAAGAAGCGGAGGCTGTTGTGAATGGAGTATTGAACTCTACACGCCATTGATGCTGCCTCAGAGATTGTGTTGGCTGTACCAGTGAGAGATGGAGAAGATGAGCAACAAAGGTATTTTGTAAAATAGCCAATCCATGGATGGATTTGTGTTTTACCGAAAATTAATTTGCCAAAATACTTTTTAAATACAAGGTATTTTAGCGATGTTGCAATTCGATCTAAATTTTTAATATTTCTACAGTATCACCATCTTTCAATTTATTGTAATTTTAATATTATTTTAAATTTAATTTGAACAATATTTTCTCATGATAAATAATTGAAACAATATCTAGGGATGTCAATTCAACCCGAATCCGATGGGTTGACCCGATTAACCCGAAAAATATAACTGGTTAGGGCTGAGTTTTTACGACCTAAAATTAAAGCGGACATCATGGGCTAAACCGATTAGCCCGCGGATTATATTGGCTAGCCCGAACGGGTTAACGGGTGTGGGTTGGCCCGATGGGCTGAAGATTTATAAAGAATTAAGAACAACGACATTATCTAGAATTTAAAATTCATTTTTCATTAAGCGCTTTGTGTAATAATTTTGTCACAAAACAATAATTTATCCAATAATATAGATTACAATTTTAATTGTATATATATGATTATATATTTGTTATAAGCGCATTGTCTTCAAGTTATGTATACTCCTTACTTACGTTCATCATTTATTTTTCGTAACATTATTAATAAAGTTGCTGAAAGTGGTAAGACCCACTAGATTTAATATTTTTTTAAGATAAAAAAATTAATTTTTTGAAAACAAACCAAATCAAATGGGACAATTCTAATGTAATATGAGCCTAGTCAAATAGAATAAAAAAATATATTAAATAATTTTTGTTAAAGTGTCTAGCCCTATGAGCTAAACCGAACGTGTTACGATTAAGGTTAGGGTCGAAAAAATTTAGCCTGAAAAAAACTTAACCCGAATAATACGCATCGAACAGCCCAACAACCCAATGGATTGACCCTATTGACATTCAATATCCATTAATATTTAATAGTAGGAGCTTTGAATTTTGACACAAGTAAAAAAGATAAAGAGTAGCATTTTTTAAAAAACGTAATATTGTTGCTATGGAATTGGAAATATAAGCCAAAAGTCCGTGTAGCTCATGGAATTGCACAATTTACATACTTTCCTTTAGTCTGACTGGTTAGTGATTTTCCTAGTTAGTTTTTGAATATTGTAACCCAATGATTTATCTTAATAAATTTTGAAATAACGATGTTTTTTAATTAATTCAGTAAAAAACAATACAATAATTAATAATACTCATTAAAAAGACACGCATAATAGAGTTCTTACAACAATTCAAACAATCATTTACTAAGTCGCCTAGCTGGGATGAGGTCTAGCGTACCACATTTGGTGTACAACTCCGTGTACCAGTTCATTTTTCTTTATTTTTTTAAATATTTTTTCATCAATTTTTTTTTGTTATAATAATATGAACAATATTAAACTTTTATTTCAAAAAATTAAATTTTAAAAATATTATATACCCTAACTTTGGATTTATCAAC
>JAYJMF010000080.1:1105549-1117147 GCA_036873715.1 Salvia sclarea
AATAAGGAAAGTGGAACACTCTTTGTGGACATCCAAAATGGCAAAAGTGGAACACTCTTCGTGGACGGAGGGAGTAACTAGGATCCAATCTGATTCATTGATTTGAATTGATGGACGGTCCAAATTGATTCTCCAAATTTGAAAAGCTTTCGTATGTAGTAGATAATGTTTTTTAACTATTATGTTTTTTTATGTGTTGTATAATGCTTTCACTGATTCTAATGCTTTTTCACATATAACGTAATGTTTTTTCAAGATTAAAATGATGTTTTGATCCTAGTTAACAATTTGGGGATGGATGCTAGTAGATACCACCGAGTAGTTAATAGTACTAGAAAAGATGAATTCTAGCTCATCTCTCACAATCACCAGTATAGTTTACCGACTCGAAAATACCTATGGCCATTTACATACAAACAGAGGCGACTAAATTATCCCATAAACTGCAGCACATATCGAAACCAAATGAATCTCCAAACATACAATTCCAAACATGCCACCATCATATTTCTTGTTTTTCCCCTTAGCCATCTTGATATATTTGAGAAATCCATCATTGCTAATTATTCATTCAATTTATATATGGAGCTGTTGCCATCAGAAGGGCGAGGGCGAGGGCGAGGGCGAGGGCGAGGGCGAGGACGAGGACGCATTGTTCTCGTCCCGTACCCCTTCCAGGGCCACCTGACCCCGATGCTTCAACTGGGGGCCATTTTGGATGGAAGGGGCTTCTCGATCAGCGTTGCACACACACACTTCAACTCCCCAAACGCCTCAAACTACCCAAACTTCCACTTCCTGCCCCTATCGGACGGCCTCAACGGCCTCGACACCTCGTTCCATAATCTGCTCAACGTTATGGTGGCGATGAACGCCAACTGCGGGGCCTCGCTTCAGGAGGGCATGGTGCGGATGCTCCAGGAAGGGGAACAACTGGTGTGTGTCATCTATGATAATATCATGAGCTTCGTCGACGCCGTCGCCAACCGCCTCAAGCTTCCGAGCATCGTGCTCAGGACCACCGCCGCCGCCTTCATGCACTCCCACGTCGCTCTCTTCCACCTCGCTGCGCACAAACGTCTCCCCATGCCAGGTACAGCTAGTTCGATGCATGTACTTTTCATTACTAATCAATGAATCGACTTAATTTATTTTCAAGTGAAATCTAACTAGAGTCTGAAATGGAATATCCTGTTCCAAATGTGCATCCACTGAGGTTCAAAGATCTCCCTCTCCATGCTACTCAAGAAATCCCAGAAGCTGTCCTAGAATTCCTTGTAAGCTACATGAACATCAGATCATCTGCTGCTGTGATTTGGAACACTCTGGAAGCACTCGATGAATGGCCACTGCAGCAGCTCCAGCAACAATGGCCTGTCCCATTCTTCACCTTTGGCCCCTTCCACAAAATGGCTCCACCTCTGCCCACTAGTCTCATGGAGGAGGACGCCATCTGCCTGCCCTGGCTCGATAAACGAGCCCCCCATTCCGTGATCTACGTCAGCTTGGGCAGCATGGCCGTCATCGACCAAGAGGAGCTGCACGCCATGGCGTGGGGGCTCGCCCACAGCGACCACCCCTTCCTGTGGGTGGTCCGCCCCTCTCTTCTGAGCGGGTCCGATAATACCATGGCATCCCTGCCTGGAGATTTCAAGAACTTGGTTCGCGGCAGGGGAATGGTGGTGGAGTGGGCCCCCCAGAGGAAGGTTCTGGAACACCCTGCCGTGGGGGGCTTCTTAAGTCACTGTGGCTGGAACTCGACTCTGGAGAGCCTGTGTGGGGGTGTGCCCATGATTTGTAGGCCTTGCTTCGCGGACCAGATGGTGAACGCGAGGTACCTGACCCACGTGTGGAGGGTCGGGATTGAGGTGGGGAAGAGCGTGGAAGGGGCCGTGAGGACGCTTATGGATAGCGAGCAGGGAAGGGAGACGAGGGAGAGAGCGATGGGGATGAAACTCGAGATGGACCGCTCCATGGGACGAGGCGGCTCGTCCTCGGAGTCGCTCCATCAGTTGGTGGAGTTTGTGGCCTCCTTAGGGTGCCTCCAGTGGTAGAAACTAGTTTCTAGTTTCTTATATGCCACATCATTTTGGAAACTCATTTACTATAATACAAAAAGAAAACACTTTGCCACTATTTTTTTTTTTTTTTTTTTTTTTTTTTTTTTTTTTTTGTGATGGTCCATAAGAAACTAGTTTCTAAAACCTCCAATGGTAGTTTTTATTTTTTGAAAACTAGAAACTAGCACTATAAGAGGAGTACGTCAGCTCAAGATCACTCTCACCTCAAATATTAAATGTTTTGCTTTTAATTAACTTTTGATGTATGTTGCATAATTTGAACGTTGAATTTCATTGAGATACACACTATACCAAAATTAATAAATTGATACTCCCTTCCATTGATATTAGGGGTACAACTAACAAGTCAAACAATATTTGTGGGTATGAATATGGTCCCCAAGTTATATGTTGGAGAGCCATTTTTTTTATCCACGGGCTCTAGCGTAGATGCCAGAAATACATTGGGCACCCAAATCAACACTCACACGGTATTTATTAGTATTTAATATTTATAATCAGTCTTCCTAATTCATTCTTAATCCGGAAAGACGACATTACTAATCAACCCTTGAAATTAAGGGCTATCCAAGTAGATCTATCTTGTTTGTAATCATTACTGTGTGAAGAAATATATATACGATCTATCCATACTCCAACTATTTTACATAGATATATATGTGTGCAAGGTTTCAGTTTGACTTCTTAATCATGGAACAATACAAATAATTGATGTTTCTAGCAGGCACACAAAAACATTCACTTTCATTTTTGAGCTGCTAATGATGCAATAAACTCAACCAACTCATCCAATGCTCTGCAAGAAGATCCATTTTCAACCCTAGAGAGGTGAAGCCTATGCTTCATCTCCACGGCTCTCTGCCTCGTCTCCTTCCCTCGCTCCTCCACCATCAGCATCCTCACAGCCTCCTCAACACTCTTCCTATCACCCGCATTTCCTATCTCCACACCAACCTCCCACACATGGACCAAGAACCTTGCATTGATCATCTGGTCCCCAAAAAAAGGCCTGCATATCATAGCCACCCCTTCGCACACACTCTCAAGAGTCGAGTTCCACCCACAATGGCTCAAGAATCCCCCAACCGCGGGGTGAGCCAGCACCTCCTTCTGAGGGGCCCACTTCACAATCAGCCCGCGTTCTTGGATCACCTCCCTCAGCCCCTCGGGGAGGCACTCCGGGCCATCAATGGAGGAGGGGCGGATGGCCCACAAGAAGGGCTGCCCGCTGTTTGCAATCCCCATCGCTGTCTCAACTAGTTCTTCTCTGCTCATTCTAGCTAGACTGCCTATGCTCACATAGAGCACCGACTTGAGGGCTTGTTTGTCGAGCCAGGCTATGCAGCCACCATCTTCTTGCAGTAGGCTAGTTTGCATTGTTGGTGATGAAGCCATTTTGTGAAGAGGACCTATTGGGAAGAAAGGCACTTGATATTTGTGGTGAAGGGAGAAGTCATCTAGCATTGCTACACTGTTCCAGATTACTGCTACAGAGGACTTTATATCACTGAAACTCTTCACAAAATCTATTACTACTTGTGGAATCTTTGAGGAAACTGAAAGAGGCAGATCCTTGAACCTGATTACTGGATGAAGCTCTGGAACTGGTTCATGAAGGTGAGACTCTGCAACAGTTTGTTTGTTTATTAGATCATAACACGAGACGATATGTATATGTGTATATGCTTACAAACCTGGCAAGGGAAGGGTCATGTTTTCATGGAGTGACAGAAAGGCATGATAGGATTGCATGTAGACAGCAGTTGATGGCCGAAAGAAGATGGTGGGAAGGTTCAAATGATGAGCCACGGTGTCGACAAAGTGCAGAAGGGAGTCATAGATGATGCAAGAAACTTGGCCTTGCAGTTGCAAGATACATTTTTCAAGTGGCTCTCTGCAGTTTGTGTTGACGGCTGCTATCATCTCCAGCGGGTTGCCCAAAGGGGAGGAGATGCCGTCTCGCAATGAGCAGAAGGCGAAATCCGGGTGGTTATTGGGGTTGGGAGAGTTGAACTCGGTGTGTGCAACTGTGACTGAGAATCCCTTGGAGTGAAGAACACTTGCTAGTTGAAGCATTGGAGTAAGGTGCCCTTGGAGAGGGAGGGGCACTAGCATTACTCCTTGTTTTTGTGTTTCCATTATTTCTGGGATTTTTGGAGGTGGGTTTCTTCACTCTAAAATACTACAATAGGAAGATTGGACTTAGCAATGGTGATGACAGAAAAGCAATATTTTCTTGGGATTTACGAGCTTGTTTTAAGACATTTTGTAGTTTTGCTGCGAGTTGTTATTTGTTAGCGACACATTCGTTGAGATCAAACAAGAATGTGTGCGTTCTTGACTTATTAAATTTGTACTGTGTGGTTTGAGCATCGATCTCCCCATCGTGGAGCCTCGACGTTGACTGCTTTAATATTTTGCATCCTGGGGCTGGGATCGGGATCGTAAAGCTACAAAATAATTAACCTAATTTCTTAACCAAAATTACCACAAGGGCCTATTAAGCTCATGCTATCTTATAGTTTCAATGTGGGAAGTTACAGTAGTGTACAACAATAGCATCAGTCAAATTGAATTGTCCATAAATTTTCGAATAGAAAACGACGAACAAAATTTGTGAATGCTTTATTAAGAGATAGGTCACGTTCCGTGGCGATGCACAGGGTGTGAATTAAGAAATTATACCCCAAAATAAATAAAGAAAATGAAACAAAATCTTAATTAACAAAAAGATTAAGGAAAAAAAAGACAAGCCTATACTGTGAGTTAGCGAGCTAATAAAAGAAGAGCCACAAATACAACAAAGTCTTCGACTCCGCAAGATGAGTTCAAGGCATAGAAGAAGGTTCACTTCATAACACATCAAAACTAAAAGGCCCGATCCCCGTTTTCGCACATGAGTGCAAAGCGCCATGATCCAAGTACAGGTCAAAACTCAAAAATGTGCCAAGCTGTATACTAGAATCCACGCGAGCTGAACAGCGGGGGAAATGGCGGTTAGGATACGAAAAACTTTGAATCAATGATGGAATGAATGACCACAAGATGTGTAAAATACCAGAAAGAGGGATATTGAAGCAAAAAGCCCCTCCTGAAGAAGAGCTCCATGACCTCCAAACTCTTCTTCATCGACTTTTAGTACAAGGGCGTAATATGCATAGATAACCCCCGTAGATAACGCTGCAAACCTGAATGTTGAAATCAATATTATGAATGGGTAGTATAAACTAATACTTGTATACATCACAAATTCAGCTTTCTTGCTAAAACTTTTAACATGCAAACACTGTATAATCATTCACTCAGGTTGAAGCAGCGGATTTTCTTTAAAATTTTTACTGCAATGTACAAAAATTTTAATCCCGAGTGGGGATGAGTGACCCTATATAGTAGACATATTTACAAAGTAGCTTTTCTTTCTTGACCCAAGTAAGTCGACCTTTTTTTCCATTTGAAAATCAGCTAGCCTTCAAAGTTGATATAAAATACTCAACTCTCAACATATGACGAATCACAGGCAGATTGGTCACTGTAACATCCCACTTTTAGCAAGTTCATCTTCTTCTTCTTTTTCAATAACCACCTTCTTTAGTCTTACATATGACAAGATCCATTCAAAACTGTAAGCAACAGTACTTTGTTATTCGCACTCACACTTTTCTGGCTTAACCATCAACCAGACAATGCCATGGATGTGTAATATTTTATAGACTGCCTATGAAATGCTTTATTTAAGAGAACTAGACGAAACTCTGGTTCATGGCCTTCTACAGCTCAATAATTTAAACATTCGGCAAGTGAAATGTATCTCAGGGTAATCTGAATATTCGCGGATATATTATCATGTGGATACATAAACAAATCATAAACATACAAACGACGATTAAGTACATGAAGATTACACCCAGTTTTACTAACCTAAGTCAGAATGAGTGCATGCAACAGTAACTGCAGAAGCACAAGTGGTACAAAATGACAAAACAATTCATGAAAATATCTGCAGAAATGCTACGACTTGTAAACCTATATGTGACCAATGTGTTGAAATTACAAGTTACAAGTAGCCAAAAAAGGAAAAGAACGCAGAAAAATAGAATAACAAACATTCTTCAAATACAACAGCAATTTTGTTAAGAGTATTCCACTTAGGGCCAATCCTAATGTTTCCATCCAACTATCACAGAGAAGAACCCAGAATTAGGAAGACAAAAGAGGAGAGAGAAAATAATAAAGTAAAAACGGAGTAAATACTTCAGTCCCCAACTCATCATAGATTGACACAATAACCCTATTTCTAATCCATATCTCATTTTCCACTATCATTTTGACCACAAACCAAACCAATCTCTAGGTCCTCTCCAGATCCAGATTCTCTTTTTTCATATCTACTTCCTTCCACCATCACAGCTCAACCACTCTATGAACAACTGCTATTATGACATACAATTAATTTTCTTTGGACGCAACAACACCGGGACACCCCATCTAATTAGATAGTCATCCCTACCTTTAGAAACAACCTATCTATCAGGGCGTAAAGACACCTCAAAATAAATTGAACATGAAGGACCCTTAAGAAACTAAACAAACATAAGTCAATGGACTGATTTGATTCTTTAGGCACTATCGATACACTTAAGCAGTCAATTATTATATATTAAAGATTGCACTCCCTCCATCCACGAAATCTTGATCCCTTTGGAATCGGCACGGGTCTTAACAGTTGAGTGTGTTGGGAGTGGAGAGGGGGTCCCACTTGAGTTGTATTTTAAAATTGATTACTTGTAGATAAAGTGTTAAAAGTGTGGGCCCAATAGTGGCATCAGTGGAAATAAAATGATGTATTGAGGGTATAAATTAAATGAGTATAGTGGGTCCACTTACTAAAAAAAAGAAACTGGTCAAGATTTTATGGATGGAGCAAGTATTAAATATAAAATGTAACAACAATATCATGCTGCCAATAAATTTACAAATAAACTCTATAAAAGCTTTGATATGGAAACTACAGCAACTAACAGGAGATTCCAGATGAGAGCAACTTACAGGAGAAACCAAACTCCCCCAACTAAAGGAATCGCACCCCATATTAATCCACAAAAAAGGCCCAGTGCTTGTCTAATCCAATGTAGCACATCTCCAAGCTGATCCTGTAACAGATAGTAACAGCGATTTCATTTTAAGGGACAAGTATCAGTTGACTTTCCAAATTGATTATATCAACCACTGTTATTTGAAAACTGTGCCAAGTATACTTGAATTAACATGGCAACTTTAGATCCGTAAGTGGATCGATAACAGTCCTTAAATAGCCAGGTTTATCCGTTTATGAACCTGCACTGCAAGTTGCAACAACCACCTTTCACAGTCATTCACATAATAAATGTTATTCTAAAATTTAGTTAGCCCCTCTCTTAAAACCAATAAAGATGAACTATAGTATCTCTCACCACCTATCTCCACATTCATTAGAAATGAGGAGATCCAATTAGGAGAGTGCATAAAAGGGTAGGAATAAAACACACAAGGGAGAGTGCCAAAAGGGTAGGTACAAAACCAAGGGTTTAAGCTCAGCTGCCTTTTCTTCGACTTAATGTAACACAATTTAAAAGTTTCCTGGTCAAACATAGGCAAAATATTTGAAGATATAAATTATATAAGTATTAACTTTACATATGTTCATCTACTAGAATTAGTCAACATGGTACCTTTTCTTGCCAATTCCAGTGTAGCTAATTACCCAAACTAATACCTTCTTTCCGGGTACACCCATGAGTTATAGACAAAAAAGGCATTATACGCCTAAAATCAACCTATAAGAATTAAAGGAAACCGATCCATGAAAATACAACCAGAAAGCGTGTTACTCTAATTGTTATACAAAAAAGAATTTCCTACGTGTAAAGCTACTATGATCAACTACCTAAACTCTACTCAGCCTCATCCCAGCAATTTTTCTTCATGAATTGTGTACTTTTTTTCTGATACTACAATACTTTCTCAATCTGAATGCTGATTGACTGAGCTTGAGATCGAGTAGTTAAGCACAAAAAAATCAGTTCTCCAACTGACGAAACTAACAAGAATAGGAAAGAGCTCAAACCTTGTCCCATGAAGCATCAGGATCTAATAACTTCGCCAATTTAAACGGAGACAAGTGGCCGTTCTGATGGTGCTGCAGCTGCGACTGCTGCTGTTGATTCAACTTCGCCGATTTCCTTTCTCTCATCTGAAATTACCAATAATTAAACCCTCAATTGAGAATTTAAAAAAAAATATATAAAACGGATACTCACAGTAAGAATTAGGGTTAATTAGTGGACAATTCGGAGATTTAGATTGGGGAAAAGGGAGAATCAGTAGACGATATGATTTAGAGCATAAAGAATCGAATAAACCAATTGAGAAATTGGGGAAAAGACGAAGACAATTTGCAGAGCACGTGATGTAGCCGGCGATAAACTTGCTACAGCTGTGAGTTTTATACTGCTTTTTGGTCTCTCCTTCTCCCTCTCTATCTCTGAACGTGGATTAGTATTATACTTCTCTCTCTCTCTCTATATATATAATAATAATAATAATAATAATAATAATTTACTATTACTACCATTAATCGGTACTGAAAAATTGGTCAATCGGTACCCGAAAAAATGGTTTTGATGGTACTAGTACCGTACCGGATACCTTAATCGATTCTACCGGTACAGTATCGCTTAATCGGTAGTACCGGTTTTCTTAAAAAAAATAAAAATATATATTTTTTAATTTTCAAATACTAATTTGACATATATTTTTCATGCTTTTCAATTTCTAATACAAGTCCAACAAATAACAAACACTATTTTTCAAATACCAATTCAACATATATTTTTTTTTTCTATTTTTCAATTCATAAAACAAATTTTAAAATAAAAAATTAGAAATTAAATTGAATTTTAAAATTTAAAACGGTATCCGGTATGATAGCGGTCCGGTGCCGGTTAACCAGGTACCAGAAATTTGCCTAAGATTCATACCGCGTACCGAGATTAGTACCGAATTTTCCGATACGCGGGAACCGGTTCCCGGGACGTACCGGTCCGGTACCGATTTTCCCCCGGAACCGACTCGAGTATTACCACCCCTAATCAGAGTTGTTTTTTTGGGGGAAAAGGCGAAATAGTAATGTCGCCCCAAAACAATTTATTTTCTTTTATTTAACTAGCTTCGTTAACATTTAACCTGCGTCAGTAATACTCCCCCCCGTCCCTCAAAAGTGTGCAAGGGAGGGAGTGTCATAGGTTTTAATGCAAAATAGTGATAAAGTGGTGTGAGTGGAAAAATGGTACCACTTTTAACTGATAAAATAATGTAAAATAGTAATGAAGTAATGTGAGTGGAGAAAAGGTATCACTTTTTAAGTAATAAAGTAATGCAAAATAGTGATAAAATGATGTGAGAGATGAGTCATGTTTGATTTTTTGGTAATAAAGTTGAAATAGTGAGAATAGAAACTGAAACTTTTATTGCCAAGTATCATTGGTGTGTAGATTTTATTACTTGATTTATGTAATTTGCGATAATAGGGTGATATATGAGATAAAATAAGATGGGCTGAAAAAAGAAATTAAATTAAAGGAAGGTGATATATGAGATTAAATAAGATGGGTTGAAAAAAGAAATTAAATTAAAGGAAGGTGATACATGAGATTAAATAAGATGAGCTAATAAAATGGGCTGAAAAAGAAATTAAATTAAAGAAAATTCTATATAAGGAAAACCGTCATGGCTATTGGAGAGTGAATTGGGGGCTTAGGTGGAGGCCTTCGCTCCAAATTCTATTATAGAGAAAACTTAATGACATTAATACGAATGAAACCATAATGTCATAGCTAATTTAATTGTATATATAATAGATATCTCCTAGACTTAATGTTTATTTTACTATAGGTTCTAGTCTCAAAATAATTTATTATGATTGAATAATATTAATTTCAACCACTTTATTAATATTTTGGTTTGATAAATAAAAGGACTTTTTATTTTCTCATAACTAATTCGATGTGGGATAGACAAAAAGACTATAATTAATAATGAATTTTAAAGTGATTAAAATAATTTTATTTGTGTAGATTTTATTACTTGATTTCTGTAATTTGCGAGAATAGGGTGATATATGAGATTAAATAAGATAAGCTGAAAAAAGAAATTAAATTAAAAAAAGGTGATATATGAGATTAAATAAGATGGGTTAATAAAATGGGCTGAAAAAGAAATTAAATTAAAAAAATCTATATAAGGAAAATTGATGTGGCTATTGAAGAGTGAATTGGGGGCTTAGGTGGAGGTCTAAATTAAATAAGATGAGCTGAAAAAAGAAATTAAATTAAAAGAATGTGATATATGAGATTAAATAAGATGGGCTGAAAAAGAAATTAAATTTTAAAAAAAAAATCTATATAAGGAAAATTGATGTGGTTATTGGAGAGTGAATTGGGGGCTTAGGTGGAGGTCTTGGCTCCAAATCCTACTATAGAGAAGATTCATATTCTATACTCCAAAATGCAATTACAATACGATTTTTGGATTATGACTATCAAATGCTTGAACTTTTAATTTTTTGTAATTGGGGCTCAAGCCATTTTTCCGCCGGACATAAATCTAACTCTGCACTAACTTTTCCCACGCGAACTTACAAAATTTCATGTCAAACTTCTCACAAGACGAGTCGGATTCCCGTCCGCCGAAAAAATTATGCGAGCCCCAATTGCAAAAAGTTGAAAGTTTAAATATTTAATTACCAATATTAAAAAATCATGTTATAGTTAACACTTATTTTATAAATAATTCATATCGTCAAATGTGTGTACCCATTCAAAATATTTGATCTTAGGTGCATTTTCCTCTGGAATATTATTGTCTGGTAAAATCCATGGAAAAGAACGATTGTAACAGTTTTCCCTTAAAATAATTTGATCTTAAAAAAAAAAAAAAAAAAAAAAAACAACCTTGAATGAGTTCGATTATTTTGTCATGGGACTAATTGTAAAAAAAATGCACATATGATACGAGGTATAATTTTGGCAAACTCGGCTCATCAATTCGAGGCTAAATTTTTTGTCTTGTATTCCCTCCATCTCATTCTTCATGTCTCATTTCCTTTTCTGGAAAAAGTTTACATAAAAAATGCACATGGGTTTCATTTGGGTCTCACCATCTCACACTCATCAACTTTGCTTTATTAATCTCCGTGGCAAAAAGAAATGAGACAAGAAGAATGGGACGGAGGGAGTAAGATTTTGCAATTGGTTGTGAATATCATAGTTCTATTAAACATTTTAAATTGGATTATTATTTAAAATTTAATTTAAAAGTAGGGTATTAGCATACAATTAATCATATTGTTTTAATTTATATTCGAAATTTGTTTAACTAATACGTATTTTTGGAAATTATTTTCCAATCTATACTAATAGAAAAAGAGTCAGTGTGACAAAATATTGTATTGCCTAATATACCCCTACTCTAAATCTAATCT
>JAYJMF010000080.1:1118283-1140458 GCA_036873715.1 Salvia sclarea
TTACCACACATATTAAACGTAAATAACTATTTAAAATTGTCTAATAGATTCAGCTACACATATATAATTATGTGTGATTAAATAGCCACACATAATTATGTGTGACAGATTATGTGTGGTTAAAAATCTGATTTTTTGTAGTGTCAACTACGAAAGCATGGATTAAGCACAAAGGGGTTGAATCATAAGTTTGGAAGACAAAAGTTTTAATAAAACAACTTATATAGGACTAACTAGTTCATACATACCCTAGGATCATGAGTAGTTTAGCTACTTATGATACCAGGAACAAACAAAGCAATATAAAGGAAAAGCATAATTAAAAGATAAGGGAAGAAAGAACTCTTGATGACGAAGATAATAACGCTTGAATAAAACTTGAACTTGAATCCAACGTCGAACAACGAACAATGGAAATGAAATTGCTAGAAATAAATAAACTAAACTTGAAAGTAAACTAAAGCTAGGGAATGAGAGATGATTAAAGGATGATTACAAGGGCTGAGAAAAGGCCTATTTATAGCTGAGAATTCGTGCCTAGTATCCTTGTTGAAGAAGAAAACCGAATCGGACTCAAACTAGGTTATTTGATCAACTTTAGGAGAGTTTTCCCGACTGTCTATCTTGATGTACTTTAAGAATATGCATGCAAAATACGTTAAAGGATTCATTATATTTCTGTCATTTCTCAACTTCGGTCTTTGGGTCTTCACCAATGAACCTACAAAACACCGAAAACAACCCAAGCGTAGCATAACTCGACTAAAACATAAAACATTACTAAAACGAGCTAAAATCTATTAAATCAAGGATCAAACATATCAAACAAGGGATGCAAAACATATCAAAATAGACACTTATCAGTTTCACATTTGGCTCAAAGTTATAATGTAAAATAAAAGCGAAAATATAATGCATGATGGTTTTTTTCTTTTTTTCATCTTGTTCTATTGATCATTTTAGATGAAAAAAAAAGTCGGAATTGCTATATTGACAAGTATTCAAAAAATAATGTTTATAGAAATAATATTGTATTTAAATATTGTGTAGATGGAAGAGAGGAAAATGAATACTATATTGAAATTTTGAGTTGTAAAAAAATCATTGATGGATGGAGTAGTAAAATAATATAATTGAATAGATAATGGATTGTGTATGTGGAAGAGATTGAAATGAATATTATATTTAAAAAATAGGTTATATCTAAAAAATTTAGGGTTAATAGCCGTTAAATACACGAACTTTGGCCAGATTTTGGAATTGCACACGAGCTTATATTTCTTCCACATAGTACACAAACTTTTAACTTTTCTTAATTTTTCCACACGGCCTAATTTCGACGAAATCGAAATTGAGTTGGCTGTCAGAAATCCAACATGGACAAAACGTCCGACAAACTTAATTGAAACGACGTTGTTTCATTACATTCTAATTCGACTCACCTCCCTCTCTCTCTCTCTCCTTCCGCATCCCCTCCAGGCCATCCCCTACCTTCGTCCCCTTCACTCGTCGTCTCACTGGCCTCAGCCCCCTCTGCTGCATCGCTGCCTGCCTTCTCATCGCCACCCTCTCCATGGTTGCGCCGCGCTCGTGGAGCGCAGGCGCTGGGTTGCCGCCTGCCTCTTTATCTCCCCCTTTAATTTTCGCCCGTCGTCTCACCGTATGGGAGAGAGAGAGGGACAGAGGGAGAGAGAGAGATAGAGAGAGGGGGGGAATGATGTGGAAAATATTTTTATTAAAATGATTTATTTTTTACACGTAGGCAATGTTCTGGGCAATTATAATCCACGCCAACACTATTAAGCCACGTAATGTCCAACTCATCTTTGATTTCGCCCGAATTAAGTTGTACAGAAAAACTTAGAAAAATTAGAGTGTATTGTGTGGAAAAAATATAAACTCATGTGCAATTTCAGAATTCGACCAAACTTCAGTATTTAGCGGTTATTAATCCAAAATTTATTATTCGGAAAATAAAATATAAATAAATCAAACTTTCTTTTAGTTTGGACCAAAATCCAAAATTACCCTTTCTTTTCTAATATATTCTTTTAGTTTGGACCAAAATCCAAAATTACCCTTTCTTTTCTAATATATTCCTCAAATGTAATTGAGGTGTCATGTCCTGTGATCTTATCTTTAGTTTCACGTAGAAAATGAAAATCACGTCATACCTCTTTAATCCAAAAGGTAAATACAAAAAATTATGTAAGAGTGCATAAATATTAAATATTATAGTATTTATTTAATATTTTAATTGAGCGTAATTTTCACAGTTATCTTCTTTTTTATTTTGTTATATATATTGATAGTGATTCTCATGGTAGAACGTTACATCTAATAAATAAATAAAAATAGACATAAAATGATAATAATTACTACTATTTATTATAGCAATATATTTTATAACCAAATTACAACACTAACCAAATCCCCATTGATAATGGGTGTGTAGTGTATAGAATGGTAGGAGAATCGACATTTACAAATAGTCACATTATTAGACTCCAACATGACATAGTTGTCAGAAGAAAACATAAATAGCAATAAACATATAATAAAGCAATAGAGCCCCCATCCCCCCCAAGGGCAAGGGCAAGGGCAAGGTCCCCATCATTTCCCATTCATTCATCACCTCCACTCTTGCTCACTCCACACAAATTACATCAATGGCTATCTCAATCTTCATTCCCAGTTTTGCCCCTCTAATTCTCCTGTATTTCCTCCTCCTACCCTCCCCCATTTCCTCCCTCAACATTACCCTCCTCCTCTCCTCCTACCCCTCCTTCTCCGCCTTCAATTCCCTCCTCTCCTCCACCGGCATCGCCGCCGATCTCTCCTCGCGCTCCTCCCTCACTCTCCTCGCCGTCCCCAACTCCCTCCTCCGCTCCCCCTCCGCCCCCATCCTCCCCGACGTCCTCCGCTACCACGTCCTCCTCGAGTACCTCTCTCTCTCCGACCTCCGCCGCATCCCCCCCGCCGGCAAGCTCGTCGCCACCCTCTTACAGACCACCGGCCGAGCCCCCGCCGACTCTGGCGCCGTCAACATCACCGTGGACTCCTCCGCCACAATCACATTCCACTCCCCTGCCTCCAACGCTACCCTCCTCTCCCCAATCAAAACCCTACCTTACAACATCTCCATCCTCTCCCTGAATTCGCTCCTCATCCCCGCCGATCCCGATCTCGCCGCCTCCCAGACGCTCCCCCCGCTAGGGCTCAACATCACCAGCACGCTCATCAACGCCCACGACTTCAACGTCGCCGCCGCGATGCTCGCCGCCTCGGGGGTAATTTCGGAATTCGAGGCGGATGAGGGCGGCGCGGGGATCACGATGTTCGTCCCCACCGACGAGGCCTTCGCCTCCCTCCCTCCCGAGGCAAAATTCCAGTCGCTGCCGGCGGATCGGAAGGCGGCGGTGCTCCGATTCCACGTTCTCCACTCCTACTACCCGCTCGGCTCGCTCGAATCGATCGTGAACCCGGTCCAGCCCACGCTCGCCACGGAGCAGAACGGGGCGGGTAGCTTCACGCTCAACATCTCCCGGGTTAACGGATCGGTCGGGATCAACACCGGAATCGTGCAGGCGTCGGTCACGCAAACCGTTTTCGATCAAAACCCCGTCGCCATTTTCGGGGTTTCCAGAGTGTTACTGCCTCGGGAATTTTTCGGAAGGGATCCGATTGAGCTCTACAAGCCCAACGCAGGCGGTGCTCCGCCGCCGGATATTGCGATTTCGCCGGATAATTACGGCTTGCCTAATCATTTGTCGGCGGCGGCGGGGGGCGGAGGATTGGGGATTTTGTGGATATTTTGGGGTTTGTGGTGTACAGGAATATTTTATTTTCTTATTTGTAATTAATTCCATTCATCAGTTGAAATTGTATAATTATTAAAAGAAAAGGAATTTTTTAACACGGAGGGATCCAAATTTCACCATTTGAGGCTGTGCTCATCGTTGTAGAGGATTCAAATGTGGTTGCAGTGTTGGTGAGTTTTGTAGGAAATATCTTGCTATAAATGCTCAAATATCGGTTTCTTGTACTTTTCTAGTTTATTTTTCTGCAAAAGCTGTGAATGTGATGTTGTATGTGCAGAGAGTTTCTCATCATCTCTTTATTTACTTTTTTATTTTATTTCAGGACATAGATATTAGACACGGTATTTTGATCCCACGTGTGATTATTTATCTTTTAATCAAATCATGCCTATTTTTATTCCCGTGCAACAAATTTTACTCTTTTTTTGCGAATACAATATGCCTTCCAAATTGAAATCATCACTTTACTACCTGAACTTAAAAAAAAAAAAAAAAGTATATACTAGTACGAGCTTTTAATCTCAGTCAAATATGCATCACATATTGGTAATTTAGGTTATCTTAGTAATTTAAAGGGTGATGATTAACTCCGTCTAATATGTTTGAATGAAATTTGGTTATTATTGAGCTGGATTTCTATGTACTACTCATTAAAATGCAGTTAATACTCTTGATTATCTAATATCTACTCATTTATACACGACCCCTAAACTACAATAAATACGAGCCGACAATCAATTATCAAATGGTAAAAACATATAAATAGTAGCAAAAGATCAGCCGACCGACTTTACGGGCCAAAAAACTGGTGGCCCAGTCTCATGCGAAATTGGGTAGGATGGGCCATATTAGGCTAACTAATATGCATTGCCCGAGGATTGGATACAATATAATTTTATTTTAAAGTATAAATTACAAATAATTTTTAATTACTAGATTACGATGATTTATTGTTGAAATTCCTCTTGATCTTGAGCACGGAAAAAGATAAGCAGATTCGTTGATCATGCATGTAAATGACAAGTAGTTTCAATGGAAAGTAACAAAATACAACCATGGCTTCAACACACTCTAATATCATGTTATAAATATACTCCTACTCTTGAAAAGCCCATCAAAAGAGGATAATTATCCAAGATCATTACCAAGTCTATCTGAAACAACACATATAATGACTTCAATAAATAAGTGCTAAGATTCAAACAGAATATGAATAACTTTTCATCTATGTTAATAAACTAAATGGAGTCGATTCATTACCAGATCGAAGATGTCTCTATCTTGGAGAGAATGATATGAATGTCCTATATTGAATTGGCAATGACCTTTATCTCTTATATTATTAATTGTCCTATATTAACTTGATAATACATAATTTTAACCAAACTAACAAATTTGGTCATTATTTCACTCAATTATAAAATTATAACAAAATTCTAAAAGAACATACCCATTTCTTTGTAGTTGCAGAAAATGTCATATTACTAATATAAATATTTATATTTCAATTCAACCTTGGTAATTTATAGATAAAGTCCAACTCCCTTGAGCAGGACATGAATCCCTTAGTAAGTGAATAATTATAAAACACGTCCCCATCATTATTTTTATGTCGTAAACAAAATTTCATCTTTATCCACAAGTCTCCATCTCTTTTTTTGGTGGGTAAATAAAATTGTAAAACACTACTTTCTTTTTTACCAAATTCTCAACCATCACTTTATTGAAGTTCCCAAATCAGATCTAGCTAAAAAGGATAAATGAGATCTAAATAAGATAATACGTAGATATCAACAATCTCTCATATAATAGTAATACTGTATTTCATACTATAACTCAATAGCAAATTATGATAAGTACTAAAATCAAAATAAACAATATCATGCCTTAATTATTAATTGTTTTTCCATACCCTATTAAGATTTTGAGTGTCGATGTAGACTGCACCAAGAGCAATAACCTAGCAATAGTTGCAGAACAGGTGTTAAGTGGGCAAAGGGTCAATTGCTTGCATCATTCTAATTTTTTTTTTTTTGTTATTTATTCTTTTATTGTGCCAATATATTTTTATGGATCATATGAAGAAAAATGTGAATGAGATAGGAAGCAATAGCAACCCAATATTGAACATGAATAATCCAACACCAACATTCCATGAATTCAAGAGACAAGCTTCATTTTTCCTCAAGGAGAAGATCAAAACTGCCCGGCTGGCCCTCACCGATGTCACACCTGCACAACTGTAAATCTCGAAAAAAATACTACTACATGATTTATTACTATATGATCATATCTTGAGTGTTTCTTTAAATATTCATGATCCGGACGTGAACGAGTCGAATTTTGTGTGAAGGTTGGCTGAGGAAGCCATGGACGGGAATCCGGGCGGGCCGGATGCCCGGGACCTTAAGATGATATCGAAAGCAGCTTTTGAAGTTGACGATTATTGGAGAATTGTGGGAATTCTGCACAAAAGGTTTATTGTTTTTATTTTGGTTGACTATATATCGAGATGATGGTTGACTTATTTTGCCTTCATCTTTTCATCTTCTTTTTTTCAAGATTGGTAAGATTTGATAAGAGAAATTGGAGGGCTTCTTACAAGGCTCTGATTGTACTTGAATACTTGTTGACTCATGGGCCAGAGAGTGTTGCTCAAGAGTTTCAAATGGAAAGAGATGTTATCACAGAAATCGGAACATTTCAACATATTGATGAAAAGGGGTATTTTGATTTTTATTTGATTTGTTGGATCAGTTCGTGTTGTGTGTGACATTGTTGTTGTAACAAAATTCTTGATTTTTTGTGTAGATTTAATTGGGGTTTGAATGTGAGGAGGAAATGTGATAGAATATTGAGGTTGCTTGAGAGAGGCCCTCTTCTCAAAGAGGAGCGAGAGAAGGCAAGAAAGATCACAAGAGGGATTGAAGGATTTGGTAGCTTCTGCATGAGAACTTCATCAAATCAAGATTCATCATCAATTACATTTGAAAGATGCAATTCTCAGTTCAATGATCAATATAATCAAGATGGTAGCGCATTGTCCTCAATCGAGAATGACCTCATCAATACAAAGATAGACGGGCCGTTGCCAAGAATAGAGAATTTGAGCGATGAAAGTTTGAGAAATCTATCGTCTGGGATAAATACGACGACCTCAATAGAAGATCTTCATCCGTTCGATGACACTGAGCGTCTTACATGCTTGTCACTACTTTCAACCGCACATACAACTGAGAACCAGTTTTAAAATAACTTAGTGAATGAACAAAATTTCATAAGTCTTTTCTTGATTGAGCAAACTAAAGGACATCTTTCTTTATATTGTATTTCTAGGCATAGTGAACACATGATCATACCATGTGAACTTGAGTGAAGACATCTCTCACATCCAATTTTACTTGTAAGGTTTTGATTTTGTAAGCATAATCAGAAAGTGGATTGATTTTATCTTTTGAACAACTTTGATGAGAGCATGAGAGTAATAATGCGAGACATTAATTTTTTTTTTAAAACAATGCGAAAAATAATACTCGTATAATAAAATATTAATTTTGAATCAATATCTATTAAAATGAGAGCGAATTCTCTTCAAATCGAATTCCCCAATCAGAACCCTAATTTTAACGAAATGCTAGAATCAGAAGAAGAAATTATCCTACGCCACAATCCAAAGTGGAAGAAACCTTCCATACTTAGTTGTTTGGTTTCTTTCATATCAGTTTGTTTTACACAGTTCTCCTTTTCTTTGCTCCCTCTCTTCCTCCCCACTTCATCCTTTCTCTCACTTCTTCCTCTATCAGGTTATAGTCATTCTTATTTTTATTGTGTGCAGTTCTTCCTATGCATGATCATCAAGTTTCGACCTTTTACAGTTTTGTGGGAATAACTTTGAAATTTGTATGTCTTCATCAATTTTTGTAGCTGTAATGCTCGTAGTTGTGATGGGATTGGGGAGATTGTGCAAGAGGGTTGCTGGGGTGAAGGCTTCGGCTTCAGCTTTTGTTTTCTTCAGCATTCTTTTCGTATGGGCTATTTACATATCTGTCGTTCGCCGAGGTCCTATTTCGATTCTTCAACTTAACTGCTGTAGTTTAGTTCTTGTCAAATTGTGTGAAAAATTAAGTGGTGGTTTGATTGGAATTTGTGTCGTATGATTATCTTAGTAGTCGTCTTCCAGTTCAGCATGTATTATCAAGTCATCTCTTTATATAGTAGTAGTTGGAAGATGCTTGTATATTTTCTTTGTAACATAACAAAACTAGTTACCTGTGGGTTTTGTGTTTGCTTACCTGTAATGCTATTTATTTATTAATTAATGCAGTTATTTCATCTTTGTTGGACATTGTGATGAACATGGAAATCATCATGGTGTTAATTGGCCTATGCCGGTAAGTTGCTTATTTGCTTGTCAAGGATTCATGGTTACATGTTTCAGTTTGAAATATAGCAAAATTTGAATTTTGTGTATTCCAGCATGTGTGCGTATGTGTGATTTTGTTGTATCTTGTTGTAATTCTTTCATACTAATTATATTCTGACAGCATAGAATTCGTTGCAGTATCATGTCCTTGGACCCTGGCTTCGTAACTCAACCGTCTTGCACTCACTTATCTATCCGGGATTCTATTGACGAAGTTGAATCCCAGAGAGAGGTAGTCCAAATTTTATTAGTCACTTTATTATGCTTGGTAGTTGTTATTAACCATCATAACTTATAGGTAAGATTATTTCTTATATAGGAGTTAGAAGTTTTAACTTCTGCTGAACATCAAGAATCCCCAGCTGCAGAAGTAAGATGTTTATTCTCTCTTATCCTTATCTAAAGTGATAATTATCATGTCATTTACCATCTATGCTCAGCAAATTTGGCATGCAGTGCTCAGACTGCTCCACTCGCTTTTAGTTTTGGTCTTCAGACTTCATTCTAACAAGATTTGACATTCAGGGGTGTATCTTTAAATTAGGTTAAAGCGTGGTATCATTTGAAAATTAACATGTTATTATATTCTTGGGGGATCTTTTAACTGCTATTAGGAATGTGAATTGGGTATTAATTATCTTGAAACACACCCACGATATCTCATCTAGGTTCTAATAAGCCTGAGGCATGAGTCTTGAGTGTGTTCGGTAATTACCCTCATGCTTTATCGTAAACTGGTCGAGCTCACTACTGAGCTCAACTCAACTGCACCTACCAACATGGCTTCTCTTAGTCCTGCAGGCCACCTGACTATAGTGGTGTTTTAAATTGGTGACATTCTGATCTTGGTGAAACGTGCAGACTTCCATGTGTTTTAGGGCTACAACATCGTTGACCATGAGCTGAGTGCAAGGATAGCTTTGTGGTCCATGCAGGGCACCTCTCTTGCCTCTCTTGTTTCTCACTGCTTAAGGTTGATACCCAATGGCTTGTGAGAAGGCCTTCATGCTCGCTTCAGTCCAAAGAATTCAATTGATATATCAATACCTTGCAGTTGGTGCAAGAAGTCACTGTTGAGAGAATGTAAAAAGTGGATCTTATAGATCATAGTTGACTTATGATGGTTGTTTCCATATTATAACCTAGGAAGGCTGTATTCTAGTGGGCGGCATTGATATAAGTAAGATAATCTGGGAAAGAAATCAATAAAATTGGTTGATTAATCATTATAGTGATAGTTAAGATCCGGTTAGCTCATTTTAAGGTTATATGCTTGTTTTATCATATGAAGCACAGGCTCTAGAGGCAGGGATATCTATGAAAAAGTAAGTAATTTGGCTTTAGTCTGAGCTGTTTGGTGTGAGGGAAGAAAGCCTTGAACACGAGAGGTCATTTTGTTTCATCGACTTTACTAGTCTGTAGACAACAGAAGAACACAAGGACAAGAATAGCTCTTTAAGATCCCAGAGTAAGTAGTAATTCAGTTTCACATTTCTCTACTGAACTTGCTCTGGTGACAAAACTGTATGTTATACTTCAAATGTATTTCTTTTCTATCTTCCCAAGAAACAAAAATATACAAAGATCTGAATGACTTTAGTATATGTAGTTCTCTGAGTTCTAAACTTTTACAGGCATTTACAAGACATGGGAGGGCAAGATATTGCAGATACTGCAAGAATTATGTTATGGGTTTTGACCACCATTGTCCTGCTTTCGGAAACTGTATAGGTAATTGCTTCATGCTTCATTGACTAATTAGTTTTCTTGAAGATAATGCTATTTTTGAAGTGATGATAGTTTAATTTTTCATACTGTCATCTGCTTATTTTAACAAAATTTGGAAATTTATGGATGCTATGCAGGTCAACGAAATCATGCTCTTTTTATAGTGCTCGTTGTTGGTTTTGCGATATCTGAGGCTTCTTTTGTAATATGTGCTTCTCAGTGTGAGTTCTAACCATTTTGCTTCATTTTTTACTCTCTTATGCAGAATTTTAGTATAAATGTGAGAAAAGTATATATACCTTAAGGGTGCGTTCTCTTTGAAGAAACGGGTGGAAAACAGATATTTTCCACTCTTTTCCAACCTTCTCATATATTCTGTAGTATAGGGAAAAAAAAACTGGATCAGAATGGAAAATTTTCCTTGGGCATGTCTTTTCACTCCTTGTGGATAATATTATCATTGGTTTTTTGTGTGATAATATTTTCCACTATTTTCCACCTTAGATAACATGTGATAGATAAAGTGGGACAACTACCTATTCTTATCCCTTCTTTTCTAATGATAAATTTACAATCAAAGAGAACACACCCTAAGAGTTAGGATTTACAAGAGCAAAGGTTTAACTTTAATAATATTTGTGGGGGTAATACGGGAATTCCTTTTTCTGTGTAAGTGAGGTAACAAAAAATATAATAGAGGTATGCCGTATGCTAGATTCGCTGTAATTTTCTTGTGAGTTTTGAACCATGAAAAGAATACTCCCTCCTTCCATGAATTTTTTTCCACAATTTCCTTTTCGGTTCGTCCAAGAAATGCCACATCCGTTTATAGTAGTAGGCTAGGCTCCACATCCTCATCGTCTTATTAACCTTATCCCCTATTACTTACAAAATTTGCAATTGGTGGCCCACCCAAAATTGATTATTAAGTGGGACCCTTACTCCACTTACAACACTACCGACCAATTATTAAAACCCGTGCTGTCCACAATGTGGCAAATTTTTCGTGGACAGAGGAAGTATTATTTTCTAGAAATATGGGATTAATAATTAGAGAAACTTCAAAGGGTATGCAAGTATGTAGTTTTAATCTTTTTCTTTTTTCGATTTCCCTCTGCATTTTCTTCTCAAATAATTTTATGTAATTTCTTTAATCCTCTGTGGTCCAGTTACAGTTAAGTCTGAGATCTCAAGAGAAGTTGGAGAGAAGGTAAGTCATATTAATCCAGCTCTTGCCAATATTTGGTACCATTATTTTGTATTTGCTGCATTGGTTGGATATGGTTGGATAACTTGTTTTGTGTCGATAGCTAAATATTACCTTTTGTTGTCTAACATGATTTGATTCTTCAGGTTATTACATCCAGAAATTTTGTTGTTGGTACAGCGTTGTTTTGCATGATTCAAGTGCTTTGGCAGGTAACCCCACCTCTATTAGGTTGTGCTAGTACGGTTCAGATTTCATATATTCGTCAAATCTAGTCAAAAGTTTAGCATGATAGGGCATGTTTACATCTAACAGTTAAATTCTTCTTCCCTTAGGTGGTTTTCATAATGTGGCATGTCTACAGCGCATGTTTTAACATCAAAACTGATGAATGGGTAAGCTGTATTTACATATTAGAGCAATTAGATTAGGCTTATATGAAGTGGTATGCTTGATAATTCAAGCTATATGTGAATCGTGGCTTTGTGCATTCTGATGTTGGGATACCCCTTGGATTGGAAGTGGCTTTTGGCTCTGACATACAAAAAGAGGAATACGGTTAGGGCTAGTTTACTTTATTTTCCACCCAACTAAAATGAGGCAGCTGAATTGTATTTTGCTTGTGTCAGCCTATTATAATTAAATCACACAATAGATCTAGGATCTAAACGAAAAACACTAATATTAATTAAGCATCTCAATTCAGTAAAGAATTAGTATATAATGATAATAATAAGTAGTCGTCGTCGTCGTAGTAGTAGTAGTAGTAAAAGAAATATAATGTATCATTTTTTCAGCCTTAGATTGATAGTACTATATTTTAGAGCATAAATAAATAGTATATTTCTTTTAGTTCTTGGTTTGATATGTAAACTACCTTTTGGGTTGTAGATCTAGAAAACTTGCGAAAAAATGGACCACATGCATGCTTTCCACTTTCATTTTTGTACGATTGAAAATTTATATGATGCCCGGGGAAAGGCCACTTTCAGTTTTCAATTTTGTACAGCAGTTCAAGAACTGAAGGACCCTGTGGAAAAAGTCCAAGATGATCTATGAATTGCTGATGTGGTTTGCAGTTGGTATTACTTGCCTGCTCTCTTGTCACATGAGAATCATTATTACTTAGGTTGTCTGCATTATAACAGAAGTAACATGCCCGATGCCCAAAATCGATAAGAAAAAAAACATGCACATAAATAGTTGATTTGGACAAATTATTGCAGATAAATTGGACAAAGTATCCAGAATTCCGGAGAAAAGTCATCCTCCGTGACGGTAATTTACTGCATTTTCTCCCCTTCTTTTCTTTCTGTTGTTAATTGAGGATATATGTTTTAATCTAAATTTAGTACACCATTTGAAAGTTCTTAGTCGTGTTATTTGATCGCGCAGGCCAGCCCCATCCCGACGTACAATTCATTAACCCTTATGACAGGGGAATTTTAAGAAATCTGAAGGAGTTCTTCACAGCAAATGGATTGTGATCATGATATTTACACAATGCATAAAGCTAAAAGCGGAAAAGCCCGTCTCACTTTTTATAGAGACTGAGCTTTCAAGCTTGAGGAACAGAGGATGCCCGATTTTGACGAGGTTCGTTTGCTGACGTTTGTAACCAGAAATCAAATCCAACCTCCTCCACTCCTTAAAACTGGTAAAAAAACCTGCTCCCTTTTTAACTGTCAGTTGCATGAAAAAAGAAAAGGAAGTGAGTCAGTCCACATGTGATGCATATGGTATGGCCATGCCATTGATTCTCTGTGGAAATTTTATCCTAAATGGTTGGTCACATCTTCCACCATCAGCACGTTGTCGTAGTCCATCGTGGTGTCGTTTTTACGGGAGGGGGGAGGGGTCCGATGTTTGTCACCGTTGAGCTCGACGTTGTTGGATGGACTTGTTGGCCGACGCTTGACTCAATCCGGAGCATAGGTCTATTATGAATCGACTCAAAGGTGTTTAATGCTTCCAAACAACACACACTTTTGTAGTCCCCTTGAATGAATCATTCAAGAACTGACATTTATTGAATCTTTCAGAATCTTGTTTTTTTGCTATCATTTGTTGCACAGGTCAGCCCCATCGCAACATGCCGACGCTGACACCATGCAATTTGTGTAGAGTTTTATTTGTTTGTTTTGAGTGTTCCAAATTGTAACAGCAATCAGCTTCTAAAGACTAAGTGAAAAATTATACTCTTCTACTACCTATAGGTCAAAATACCTTCAAATATTCATATTCATAAGGGAAAATTGCCAAATAAATCACAAACTATACTCCAAAATGCAATTACAACACGACTTTTGGATCTTGACAATTAAATAAATGAACTTTCAATTTTTTGCGATTAGGACTCAAGCCATTTTTTTTGTGGGCGAAAACCGGACTGGGTACTAATTTTTTCAACGTGGAATTAAAAATTTCATGTCCAATGACGTCGTTTCTCACCAAAAATCGATAATGAGTCAGATTTTCATCTGTCGAAACAATTGCTCATGTTCCAATTGCAAAAAATTGAAAATTCGTGTATTTAATTGTTAAGATCATAACTATGATAATAAAATACACCAAAGTCTAAGAACTAAGAAAACAAAAATTCACCATTGTTCGATTTCTGGCTACGGTGTACCGTTGGCTCAAAAGAGAAATTCCAATTATATTTTATACGTACAGCTAGTAATTTATTCAAGCTGTAATTTTCAGTAACTGTTTCACTTGGTTGTCTAATTTTCAAGATTCAAAATTTCAAATCCATTTATTTTACGCAAACTGATAGTGATTCGTCGATCTTTATTGATGATTTCTCCCAACCAAAAACTGAAGTTAGTTGACGTGGTGCTGTCTTTTCAGCGTACAATAAACAAACGATGTCGTATGCTACCCTCAAATTTATTGTTTTTGTACTTTTCAACATACTTTTGCTTTCAGATATTATGTTGATGACAACAAATAGTTTTGCACTACTAAACATATTCTATTCTCAAATTTTACTACATGAGACTACTCTTCTACCTTTATCCTTTTCTTTAATAATAACTTATATTAGTATTAGTATGTGATATCTATTCATTACCAAATAATAACTTATAACTAGAGGTGCACCGTGCACTTAACAACCACACTCATTGCATGAGTCCGCAAATTAATGAGAAACATATTCGGTTTAAAAATTAAATGTGACAAAAATTTGACCTAAAAGACGATGATGGAATTTGAACTAAAGACTTTTTTATCCATACACATTCCTTCTAGCTTTTTAAGATGGTTTAATTGGAGGACGACCAATTACTTCAAATTTCATCAATATCTTTGGAATTAAAAATACAAACCTTCGAGTATCGATCTTGAATAGTTAAGAAAAATAAGTTGTGAATAGTTAAGAAAAGTAAGAGAATATTTCTGAGTTAAGGAGTATGGATGCGATGCGAACAGTTAGAACAAAAATAAAGAAATACTAGTAGTAGGCGGCTGACTAGCGAAATATGAACATAAATAGTTAACATGTGAGCTCATCAATTTAATTTTAAACAACCATATCATCTACTGTTTGGATGTGACATTATTGACGAAATCAAACCACCACCACCTATATATAATTAATTAATATCCTTTTTGAAATATCTTTCTAAGTGAGCGGTGTGCAAAAAGACAAGAAAGGTAAACAGTTGATCCAATCTGTCATTATTTCTTCAAAACGAAATAAATATATTTATCATTGACTCGTTAACTATTAATCAAAGCTAAAGTTTTGTACTGGACCTTTTCACGGTCTCGATATGAAACATGTCGGAGATTTAGATTCAAATTCATTTCAGTATCATTATATAACTATAATAACCAACAAAATTACAATATAAGTTTGAGTTCGAATCTTAATTGATCTCAAGGTCTTCAATAAATTTTGTGTTAGTCAAATTATTATCTTTCACGAAGTTTTGAATTTTAAAGTAGATTTACTTATTGTTCCGGCGTGAGAATACTAAGATTAATTGCCTTCATGTATTTGGATGTTTCACTTGCTTAGGATGTTTCTTCTTCTTCTTCTTTATTACTATTACTTTAATTTGATTTGATGCACGCAATTCTTGACTGTGGACGTCTGCTACTTCTTTTTTACCTAATTAAAGTCTGTCACGACTCACGATACATTTGAATCCAAGGAATATTCATTCTTTCATCACTTTCTCCACACTCCAAAGCAAAAGTGATTTTATTATCAATATGGTGTAACCCATACACCTTAATTCATAGTTTATCATACACATCTATAATCTGCAGGCCTTAACTCCAATCAAGTTAAGATTAAATTTTAACTCCATTTTATTTTATC
This sequence comes from Salvia sclarea, assembly GCA_036873715.1. NCBI lineage: Eukaryota > Viridiplantae > Streptophyta > Magnoliopsida > Lamiales > Lamiaceae > Salvia > Salvia sclarea. Next base: position 1,133,796 of record JAYJMF010000080.1, read on the forward strand.
AATATATTTTATATGTATAACGCGAAACTAATTTACATATTTTATATGTAAAACAACAAATCATTAGGTCCAATCAAAACTTATTTATAATTTTTTTTGTCACGGTTTCTTTGCGCGTACGATCAAAATATTATTAATTGTGGATAAAAAACTAGAAAAATATATTAAAGGGTGTTGCAGGGCGTAGCCCCAAATAGTGGCATGATAAAATAGTCTATCAAAATTATTAATACATACATAATTACATGAATCAAAAAGTGTAAAATAAAACATGCATACATAAATAATTACTACATGAATTGAAAAAAAGATAAAAGAATGCATACATTCATAATTACATGCATTGTTATCAAAATAAGAGAAAGAGATCTACACAATCGTGTGCCATGCCATGCACCACGTGAGGCTGTCTCCAACAAATAATTCACTACAAAAAGAAAATAATAGGCCAAAATAAATAAATACACAGAAGCATCGGCAGTTAGGACAGATCATAATTTTAGATGGGTCCCATTATAAAATAACCTTATCTCAGTGTCTCATCTCTCAAAATAAGCATAGCCAGAATATTACAAGAGTGATGCAAGTACAAAAACAATTTACCAAAGATGGGACAATTCATCGCGACAACCATCACACTTACTAATATCCCAAAATTTAATATATTTTTCTTTCACCAGCAGAAGATATACAGAATTTCATATTACATCAGTTCTGATCCAAATTCTTGCATTCTATAAAACAAGGAATTTTACAAAGGAAAGCAGCAGCCAAAATGAATAACAATTCTTGAATATTACGATCAAGAATATTTCAAAGAATACCTTCCTAAATCTGAATTTGGAAGTAAATCCAATGTGACTAATGTAGCAAAAGCAGCAACAAGTAAACCTCCAAACTCAAAAAAACATGCAAACATGCATTTGCTTATTTTTCTTAAAATCTACAAAGCAGATGCAGAGAGACCTATGTATACCTGCCCTTAGATGGCAGTTTTGGATCCCTCGGATCCGCAGCTCATTTTATCTCGTCCTGACCCCAGATTCGCGTATCTATGTCTCAAGGCTCAAAGGCTTATCAAGAAGCTCATCTGCAGCAGCAAACCTGCCCGATCCGCGGCTCATCTTGCCAAACGAGCCCACTGCGGATAAGCTCTTGAAGCTGCTGCTTCCTTCACTCAGGTTCCGGGACCTCCATGACTTGCGTGGTTTCGAGATGTCACGCTCAATGTCATTCTCGACTCTGAGCTTGGCCACGACGAGTTTGACTATGTTGCTCCTGCAGAAGGGGCAAACCGGCATGCTAGGGCAAGAAGTTGTTGGTTTGGGCTTGTTGTGGCAGCATAGAGCTAGAGTGCATTGTGCACACATTTGGTGGCCACAGTCTTGAACCTCGATCGTGCAAACTTGGTCGAAGCATATGCAGCAAAGATCCGTATCACTTGCCTTCACATTAATATAGTCAAGATTGATATTTTTTGTCAAATTCAACTCTTGCTAATAGTCATTTTTTTTTAAAACCTAGATAGATAGATTACCTCAGATATATCATCATCAATTCCAGAGTCAGATGCTGATGGAGACGGGAGAGAGTAAACCGTTCCCTTCAAGATGGTCTTTTCTCTTTCTCTGTTGGCCACCATTAGGGCTTGTTCTAATAAAGCTTTCGCCTCCTGATTGAGTTCACTAATGAATTTTAGAGGTGACGGCCAAACGAGAGGCTCTGCTGACGAAGGGTTCAGAAGAGCCGCACATGCTCCATGGCGATGTCTTGAAGCTACCACATACGGTATCCTCCTAAAAAGTAGCCAAAACATGACACGTTTAAGCTATTACGTAGCAAGAGATGAGCAAGAAGAGAGAAGGAAATCAGCTCTTGCTCATAAAGTCGCCTATATATCATTTGCCTAATCTTAATCCTCAATCAATTAGCATTATTTTGAAACAACTCAACTAACTATATATAACAAGAAGCACATAAATGGAAAGAAAATGAATAACAGCAGAATTTCATGATCATGAAATATCATTCCATTGTACAAAATTTAAGTGAAGCGCGAGAACACATACCCTGAGGCGTCTCTCTGCAGTCGATCAGCTCCCCAAGCAAGCAATTCCCGGATGCAATCAAGAGAGCCACCCCTTGCGGCTAAATGAAGGGGAGTACTGCCCGGGAAGCTGCAGAATACAAATCATTAATCACAAAAAAAGTCACAAAAACACAAAGCCAAGAGCACAACGCGCTTGCTATGAAACACTACCTATATCCACCAGTCGAAGCACAGACAAGGGCTCCGTTATCCAACAATATATGAACACATTGAGGACGTCTTTGACGCGCTGCCAAGTGCAACGGTGTTGCTCCTTTGCTATCCCTAATGTTCACGAAACGAGAGTATCCCCTACATATTTGTCCACACATCATTCAAATTAAGTTAGGAGTTTGCTCATATCTTTCCCTACAAAAGAAGGGTTGCTCTTGATCAAGAACCTACCACGAAGCTGAGACGTGGGAGGTTCGAGCAGCGGAGAGAATGGCCTCGAGGCAATCGAAATGGCCGTAGTAAGCCGAGTAGTGCAAGCAGGTTCTTCCATTAAGTGTATCAAACATCAAAATCTAGCAAGAAAAATCAAGATTAGATGCCTATTTTTGAAAGACTGAATAAATAGTGAAACAATTTTTTCGAATTTACATACATTGGCACCAGCCTCAATTAGCTTCTCTACACAAGAGATCTTGCCATGCATTGCAGCCAGCATCAATGGAGTCTACAGACATCAGAATTACACAAAGATCAAACAATCACACAATCCGACTACTAATCAACAATTGAGAGATCAAACATTTCTCATCAAAATGAACTAAGAAACAATCAAATTCAATCTCTCTCCACAAACATACACACACCTGTTTATGCCGATTCAATACATCCGGCTTCACGGATCGGTCTAGAAGCAATGAGAGAATCTGAAACCCACAAAACAACAATCCCGAATTTACTGAAACAGAAATTAAGGAAAGAAAAATAGAAGTAAAATTCACCAAAAAAACAGAGATACCGACCTCGATCTGGCCATTGGCGGCCGCGATGTGCAGAGGAGAGTTGCGATCATAAACAGTGGAGTGGTGAATGAGAGATGAATCCCTTTTCAAAATGGCTTCAAACATCTCCAAATCCCCCAACTGCACTGCACTGAAGAGCCCCTGCTCCTCAGTACTACTGCAGCTCATCCCCTGACCCATTATCTCTCCCCGGCGGCGGCGGAGGCGCAGCTGGTGCACCACCGTGGAAGTTGGTGGTGGTGGTGGTGGCTGAAGAGAGCAAAATAAAGCGTGTGAGTGTGTCACATATTTATTTGTATGGAGCTGCCCGGGAAGGGAGGATTAGTAAAGCTGACCGTGTCGGAAAACACTGCCCGGGCAGCACTCAGATATTTTGCGGGCACTTGGATTATTTTATCATTAAGGTACAGTGCTTTTTGTAGATCGTTCAAATCTAAAAGTTTAAGCGTCAATGTTTTATGGTTTCCTAAATTCCAAGTTTTCACACCATTTTTTGGAAATTGACATCACTTTTTTCAACAAAGCCTTTCTTGCCCAACTTGGTGTATGCAACAATTTTGGCATGCTTCTTTTATTTTCATTTTAATATATTTCTTCAAGCAACAACTCCTACTTCCTACTTCTCTCTTTCCGGTCTTCTTTTATTCTTTTCGTCTCATATTTTATATATTTATAATCATAATGTCAAACATTTTATATAAAAAAAAATATGTAGATTTTTATGTGTGAGATTTGAAATAGACACAACATGGACGGAAGAGTAGAAGACCTAGTAATGAATTTCGAAAATAAAAATAATTTACCTTTTTCATTAAAATATTAATACTACATGTGTACTTAGTCATAAACAAGTGAAGATTTTCAAATATAATATCAAACGCTCCCTCAAAAAAGAAAAGAATAATACCAAACGGCTATCAATTCTTTATCGGAATAGTTAAAATCAAACACAAGAAATGACCAAAAATATGTATAATTGGGCAATTGTGTCAAATTTTCGTTTTAATACACAAGAATGTTTGATTTCAAATGAGTTGGAGTGCGGTTGTTCAACACCCAATTAAATGAAAGCAACCATCGACTTTTTATTTATTATTTATTGTAGGGAAAAGCGATAATCTAATTGGGAATACCTAATTTACCCTCATAACTTATGGCCCTAACGCCCCTACGTTTTCATTTGTGTTGCAATTAACGGGGCATAATGAGAAAATGCAGCAAAGTAGAGGCAATCGACAAGATGCATCTCATGTATTAATATTATTTTGCCATATTCAAATAATAATCACAATTAGGAAATATATATGTACGCAAAGTATGTTTATTGGTCCAAGTTATCCGAAAAAGATGTTTGTGGGCCCGTTTATAAAATTCCCAAAGTATGTAATGCAATCTTCCTCATGGGATTAATTTTATTAATTAAAGGATTAAGGAACCATAACTGGTCTTTGGCCAAGAAGAGAAACTCTGGATAAAGTATATAAATACTTCTCCTTTCCTTTTTCTTTTTCGTTCTTGATATATCAATCCAAACAAATGTGCAATTGTCCCATGTCATTATGGGAGGTCTCACAAGTTTTTTGTGTTTGTATAAATAGTGTCAACATGTAAGCTATACTCACAAGTATCCTCTATTGTAAGAAAAATCGTCTATTAAGAAATTAGGTAAATTTTCTATTTTCTATCCATTTTTACATGAAAACCAAATTACTATCGAATTTGAATTGATGATAAGGATGAAATTAGATGTTTGACATCATTTTTCTGTAAAAGTCATAATATATAGAACACTTACTCAAAGATAGATATCATTCATTTCAAATAGAGCACTTATTCAGAACATATGACATAATCAAAACTAGGGATGTCAATTCAACCCGAATCCGATGGATTGACCCGAGTAAACCGAAAAATATAGCGGGTTAGGACTAAATTTTTACGATCCGAAATTAAAGCGGGCTACATGGGGTGGACTGATTAGCCTGCGGGTTATATGGGCTAGCCCGAACGGATTGCGGGTCGACCTGATGGGTTGGAGATTTAAAAAGAATTAAGAATAATGACATTATCTAGAAATTGAAACTCACTTTTCATTGATCGATTTGTGTCATAATTTTGTTTCAAAATAACCATTCACACAATAATATCTTAATTTTACAATTTTAGTATTCAAGTTACTTATACTTCTTACTTCCCATTATTTATTTTTTTGCAATATTATTAATAAAGTTGTGTTTTTGTGCTGAAAATGGTAGGAACCACTAGATTTAATATTTTTTTCAAGAAGAAATTAATTTATTTTCGAGAAACAAGCCAAAATCAAATTGAACAATCCTAAATGTATTATGGGTCGAGTCAAACAAGACAAAAAGAAGTAAAAAAAAGTACATGTTAAATGATTTTTGGTAAAGTGTCTAGCCCAATGGGCTAGCCCGAACGGGTTAGGGTTAGGGTTAGGGTTGAAAAATTTTAGCCCGATTAGCCGGCACCGAATAGCCCGACAACCCAATAGGATTGACCCGAAACCCGATGGGTTGGCCCGATTGACATCCCTAATCAAAAGGAATAAATAAACGACCAATTGAGTTGGGGATAAAGATATTAATCTAACCCGATGGTCATAATATCTCATAATTAAGGATTTAGATTGGCTATATATATATATAAGAGTGTTTGAAGATAACACTACAAAAAAATGCGGCGTTAACGACGGACATTTCCGTCGTTGTAAATGGATATTCCGTCGTTAAAATAGCTTAACGACGGAAAGTCCACTGTCGTTGAAGGAGCCGTCGTCTGTCTCGGCAACGACGAAAAAGTTCCGTCGTTAATTATTAACGACGGACTTAACGGCGGAATCTAATTCTCGTTGTAATTAGAAGAAATAACGACGTAAATTGTCCGTCGTGAATATTACTTTATTTTTTTATTTGATAATTACAATTTACGACGGACAGTTTCCGTCGTTAATTGTATTTAATTTTTATTTTATTTTTATTTCTTTTTAACGACGGTTTTATATCTGTCGTTAAAATTATTTTTTGTAATTTTTTTTATAATTTTTTTTTATAAATTCTATATGGGTGTATTTTTAACGACGATACACAAATTATAAGAACGAACAATTGAAATAAATTCACATTAATTTATATAATCAAAACATTCACATCAATTTATATAATCCATAATTCATTACATTCACATCTATTCACGCAGATCCTGAGCCGGATCCTGAGCCGTCACCCGAGTTGCCGCTTGAGGATGGCCAACTCCTTCTGCTGGGTGTTCAACGCCTCCTGCTGCTGATCGACCTGAGCTCTCAGCTGAATCACCTCTGGCGAAGGCTCAGACGAGACGGACGACTGCGAGCCACCGGAGGCGCTGGACCGCACCGTCTGGGACATGACTCCCATCCCGAAGACCCGTCCCTTTGGATCGATCGATGCCTCCTCCCGGTATATGCGTGAGGCCTCAGCGGGGGTGATTTCTTGACCCATTTCCTCGAGGCTCGCCATACGTCTCTTCACCGCCTCCTACATCAAGATAAAATAAGATAATGCATTAATTTTTGATAAAATTAGAAATAATATTTAAAATGAA
>JAYJMF010000080.1:1140558-1159795 GCA_036873715.1 Salvia sclarea
ATATGAGAAACCATGGCCTATTACTTAAGGTTAAGAATAATTTATAATATAAACTAAAATCACTAAATTGATTCCATTTACACATGTTTGAAACTCGATCCCAACAATTTAATAACCATGTATGCACGTCATTTTAATAAATTTTCAATGAAGGATATATGTAAAACAAAACCTCTTTAATAAAATGTAATTCAAGTGCTACAGTAGAAATAAAGATATAAACAATTGGAGACTAGAGTTTTTCAAAAGGAAAATTATATATTACTCATGCTTGTTCACTGAAAACAAAAGAACATGATTTGATTAATTGGAACTATAGAACTAAAGCAAAGATTCAAAACGAGAGAAACTCACCAGCAAATTTGATTACTCGATGGAAAACAAAATTTGAAGTTGAGAGCAGACTTGGAAACTCAAGCGGCACTTTGAGAAATTTTGAGAGAAGAATTTGAAATATTTTCGATGCGGATGAAAAGAATCCAGTACGTGAGACGTGGAGACGGTGTATTTATATGGAGATTTTAAAACCCTAACAAGAATCCTAATTCAAATAAACTCATGATAATTTAATAGTAGTAATATTACTTATTCTCTCAAAAATTAAAGAAGGGATAATTAACAAAACCATGATAATTATCTTGAGTCATCTAACGTCCATAACCCCAAATTAAAAGGAAAGTGAGATCATGACTAACTTTATAAGTAGATAAATCAAATTTTATAAAGCAATTTAATCAATCGGAAATGAATCTTATTTTCTCAACCTTTACGTAAACAACCATATACAAGAACAATAGTAATAATGATAATTTATAATAATTAATAATTAAATACTTAAATAAGTGAGTAATATCAAGATTCATTATTTTGTCAAAACAAAATTAATTCTATTATGTCTTGCAGAGTAAATAATTACGATCCTAAAAAGTTTATTTCCACCTAGGGGCGCAACAACGGACTCCCTCAAGTCCAATAAAACAAAACGAGCATGACAAGCATGACAATAACCACATTTTCGAATATCAATAAGTTCAAAAATAAAATCATTGAGCACAAATAGAAACCAATTTAAAGCCATTTCGCATAAGTAAAAGCAGGGCGTTACAACAAGAGTTGATATTGTTTTAAAAAAACAAAATCAAATTACAAATAGATATATAAATTTTAAATAACAAGTACAATAGATGCAAATTACATATTCAATTAGTCGGCCCAAAATTTTCCCATATGTGCTCAATTAAGTCCTTTTGAAGAGCGTCGCAAGTTTCTCGATTGCGAAGTTGATCCCTGTTAGTAGAGCTGTAAAAAAAAGCCCGAGTCGGCCCGGCCTGACGGGCAGGCGTGGCCCGCCTGTAGCTATGGGCGGACTTAGCTCCGAAAATACCCGCCCTTGGAAAATCGGACTTTTTAAGCCCGCCCAGAAGGCCCGACGGGCTGCACGGGCTTGGGCTGAAAAAGCCCGACAGGCCACGGGCTAAGCCCGCCCGTTTATATTATAATTTTAATAATTATTTATATTAGTTATCTATCGTATATTAATCTAAGATAGATAACTAAATTTATCTATGTAGGATTTAAATTTGAGTTCTTGACTTTATCAAGACTTTATTATGGATCATATTATCAATTTATCTACGTGAGAGTTTATTTTTGAACCATATGTTGAATTTAAATTTTTATGTAATTAGTTATATATAAATGTTGCTACAATTTTAGGTGATTAAAATAAAAGATTTTTTTTTAATTAGTATGCGCCCGCCCGACTATTTTTAGTGGGCGGGCGGGCAGTATGATTTCAACAACCCGAAGAGTCTCGGGCCTTCTCGACCCGGCCCGCCAATTATGAAAAGCCCGATAGGCTCGGGCTCGGGCGGCCTGGACCCATCATTTTGACAGATCTACCTGTTAGCCATGTAAGTGGATAAACTTACAATTCTATCAGTTGAGTAGTGAAAAAATGCATCTCCATCTGAAGGCAACTCCATCAAAAAATCTGTGGGATCATAATAGTTTTGATATGTATCTCGTTCATCCTCTACTATCATATTGTGCATGATGATACAAGCCATCATAATTTTTCCCATCAAAATCCTATCCCAAATGAGACATGGACGTCGAATAAATGCAAAACGAGCTTGTAGAACTCCAAATGCTCTCTCGACGTCTTTTCTAATAGCCTCTTGGTGTTAAGCGAACAACTTGTGCTTTCGAAGCACTGGACTTGTAATTGACTTGACAAATGCAGCCCAAGAAGGATATATGTCACCAGTGAGATAATATGCTCTATCATTTTGGCGACCATTGACTACATAACTTATTTTTGGTTCTCTACCTTCTAAGATATCACTAAAAACTGGTGATCGATGGAGTACATTAATATCATTGCACGAACTTGGTGTCCTAAAGAACGCATGTCATATCCACAAATCATATGATGCAACGGCTTCCAAAATGATTGTTGGTTTTCTACTTCTTTCTTAATATTGTCCAGCCCAAGTAGTAGGACAATTTTTCCATTCCCAATGCATGCAATCAATACTCCCAATCATGCCGAGAAAACCGCGTTGTTCCCGACATAGAGAAGTCTCTGCAAATCTTGTCGATTAGTCCTTCTAAGATATATATCACCAAATACGAAGGAACAACGATTTCTGCATGCGAAATCTACGCCGGAAGAGCTCTGGAGTACATGTCGGATTAGGGACAAAATTGTCGTTCATCAATCGCTCCTCACCAACCTCTCGTTCCCTATCACAATACCTCCTTCTAGTGGTGGAAGAAGGAGTTCCTGAAATAAGATTGGGATTGTTTAGGAGCATATCGCCAATAATGCGATCAATTTGACGATTTTGGCGATAACGTTTTTTTTTCCCATTCATCTGAAGATGAAGATGAAGATGAAGATGAAGAAGATTTTTCATTAACAGATATTTTGGCTATAGAATATGTTACCTAATTCAATAAAGCTATGTTATATAGAAGGAAAAATAAATAAATCACATGTGCATAGTGTCTTTTAATTATTGAAACGACAAATAATGCAAGAAATCACATGTGCATATTATCTCTCAATTATTGAAAAGACAAACATGGGTGAAATCAGGAGTGATATTCAGACTTTATCTTTAGACAAATTCGTAAGAAATTTATCTTTCGTCAAAAGAAATATCATGGTGATATTCATTGTATACAAACTTTAAATATCACATGTGAAGAGTGTCAGGGAATCCAATATTGATAAGATGATAAGCTGGAATTCACTTAAATTCAAATCTTCAAGCATTCGACCACGAAAGTGAAAAGACATAGTACAATATAACATAAATTAAAATTACATAAATCAAACACACATAAACTAAGTTCTTCACTTTCCAAATAAAAGAGCAATGAGCTGCTTTTTCACTTCTTCCTCTGCTGGAGATAAATGATCATTCGCCAACAATGCAACCAACAATTTCTTTTCTACCTTCAGAAAAATTCATTTTAAGTTTTTCATGTTCCAACTCGATTTTGGCAATCATTAACTCGTTCATGTGATCTCTACTAACTCTCAATGCATGGATTTCTTCATGCATTTCATTATTAATAGATTCAGAAGTTGTTGCCTTACCTTTTCCTTTCCTTTTAGCTTTGTCTCTGCCTGTAGGACGAGAGATAGTAGAACCGCCCATTGTTGGAGTTTCTGGACTGGAAGGGATAGAGTAGCCACCATCTTCAGAAGTCTTAGATCTATTTGTGCTACCACCACTTTCTTCTTCATCACCCACTTTATTGAACGCTAAGTTCCACTTCGGATGTTTAACCATAACATCATGGAAAACAACCAAGTCTTGGAATTTGCTGCCACCTTCTTCATAAATTGAGTGAGCTTTCATCTCAATATCTTTCTGGCTCATTCCACTCATTTTTCTAGCAAATGCTTCTTTGCAAGCAACAACCGACTTGTTTCCATTTTCACTAAGTCGTTTCCAACGACCTTTCAGTGAATCGATATTCCTTTCGTTGATCTCATCTGGATTTTCGTTTTGAGCATCAAGATACATTTGATGTACACGTCCCCACAGCGTCGCCCCCTTTTGATTTTTTCCTCGTTTCGAATCTTCGCTAATGCGGATCCAAGAAGACATAAGAGCTACATCTTCTTTCAGGCCAAAAGCTACATTTTTTGGGGTTTTCTTTGGCTGTTGAACATCTTAAAATAAGCTACGAGTGATATTTTGTGAAACAGGATGTTCATGAGAGGTAGGAATTTCATTGAGGTGTGGAGAAAATTGAGAATTCTCATAGGAAGAATTTTGAACATGTTCTGGATTTGAAAATTTTTTAGAATCAACAAAAAAAAGATCGAAAATTTGAATAAAAAATGGGATCATTTGGATCCCTAGCTTCAAAATGAAAAAAAAATAGAGATGGAAAATAAGAATATTGAAAAAAACAAGGCTTTGGTTTGATACAGTGAGATGAAAATTCAAGTCCTATATATAGATCTTTTTTTTCAATTTTTAATATTTTTAATTATTAATAATTATTCATTATTAATTATTAACATTTTTTCAATTTTTAATAATTAAGTGGCACCCAATAAGAGGGTGCCACATAAGCGTGACATTTGGACAGTTTGAAGTCGATTGACACACCACCATATTGCAATGTCATGAATTTTGTTTTAATTTTAAATAATTTTTTTTTGTCATTTTCTAATTACATTCGCTCCAATATCACCGTTGTGACTAGTCTTAGAAGATAGAAGAAACAAAATAAGAGCAACAAATAGCTTACCAACAAATGTGTGGAGACATTCTAAAAAAATTCAAATGTTTAGAACGATCTCACCATTTGGTTTTTGCGAAATAAATATCGTCCTCAAAATTCAAAATTGAAAGTGGAGGAATAAGCATAAAGTAGGAGGGTGAGATAGCAAATACGTTAAATTAGAAAGACTAAACGTGAGCAGCATATAAATAAATTCGAAAGAAAGTTGAAAATCCTCTTGGTTGGACACTTTCTCTCTCTACAAATCAACTTCTCCCGCTTCCCAACCCTAATTTTATCTGCAGCTTCTTCAGATCTTCTCCTCTCCCATCGTTTACACCAACCCTAAGCCAAGATGTCAGGCGCTGCGCTCGATATGACTCTCGACGATCTAATCAAGAACAACAAGAAGTCTGGCGGCTCCCGTGGTAGAGGCCGCGCCGCCGGTCCTGGCCCCGCGCGCCGCCCCACCAACCGTTTCGCCAATCGCGTCACTCCCTATTCCGCTCCCAAGGTCAGATCGCCTTCCGGATTCCACTTTCTGATTGCTCAATTTCTCGCCTTTTTTCCTTCGCCGACCTAATTATGCTTCGCGGCTCTTGACTCGATACGATTTAATCATTGGATAGATTTTAGAGGAGAAATGGACAGCTTCTTGTTCTGCGCAGTTTGTTGTTATAATGATTTGCTGATAAATCATGGTTGTGCTATAGGCTCCTGAAACGGCTTGGGGCCATGACATGTTCCCAGCTGGCGGTCGATCTTCCAGCATAGAGACAGGGACGAAATTGTATATCTCCAACTTAGACTATGGAGTCTCCAATGAGGATATTAAGGTGTTTCTCTCAAATGTCCTTTAAATTATACCGTCTATTTATCGTTTCTTGTGGCGGGATGGAGTATTTATTGAAGGTCGTTTAGCTTATTTTTTGGGTTAGTGTGGTAGTTTAGATACTGGGAAATGATAGCTTATGCCAAATCCACTACTGTCTAATAACAAAATACACAAAATTGTTTCACTGCTGCCTTGTAGTACTTTTTTCTACATAATGTTGGCAATATAAGTTATAGGCATGAGGTTGTCTTTATCAGACATGTTGGATTAACATGGTTGAACAAGATGTGATTGGGACACTGAAACCAAAAACTAATGCTCCAATAATTGTTTCTTTGTTGTATATAGTGTCGGAAATTGCTTTACATTTGAACTTACAAGGAAACTTATGCGATGTTAACCTGTAGGAACTGTTTTCGGAGGTTGGCGATCTGAAAAGATACGTCGTACACTATGATAGAAGTGGGCGATCAAAGGTAGCTACATTTTACCACTTCTTGCTTGTTTTATGGTTTCTGTCTTGCCGTGGTTTAGGAATAATGCTTTTTTACAGGGTACTGCTGAAGTAGTCTTCTCAAGAAGACAAGATGCAATGGCTGCTATCAAGAGGTATAACAATGTTCAGCTTGATGGGAAACCAATGAAATTAGAACTTGTTGGAACAAACATTACAACACCTGGTGCTGGTGGTGGTTTTCCTTCTGCTGGTACTTTTGGTGATTCAAATGTAGCTCCTCGAAGGTGTGTACTATTCCTGATGACATTAAATTTTGTTAGTTTGGCGTTTCCAGTTTACTTTCTTTAAGGGTCTGAATTGCTCCTTTGAGCTTCTTGCAATAATTAATGTATCATTTTGATTCTGTGCAATTTACATGAAGCAAATAGGGCTCGCTTTTACAGAATGAGTTATTGCTATTGAAATGCTTTTGTTGTCCCATAAGTTAGTATGTTTTAAATGTATATGTAAATTTACATTTTCTTGGAATAGCTATCCTTTAAGTGAGCATTTGGAGATCAAACATATAGAGTTAATGGGGTGATTCTTCATCTTTTTTAGGCATTTCGAGTCTTTCATTTCTCTTGGCAATTGGATGAAGAAACCCGATCTTTACCTTGGACTAGAATATACCTTCTCTTTCTTGCAAGAAAAGAGTTATTTCTTCTATTGCAATTGCTAGAATGTTGAACATAAAAGGAACTGAGTTGAGTGAACTAGTGTTTTAGATAACCACTCTGAGGTAACCAGTTATGTTTCTTTAATGGAAAATTGCCTTCAATAGGTGTTCTGATTACATTCTGATAATATGTAACAATATTCTACGTGTACCAGAATATTAAGAAATTAAATTAATCAAAGCTTCCCAGAAAAATAAGTGTTTAATATGATATTAAGCTTAGTTGTGGATGCAGATAAGAGTTCCTATACCTTCCTAGTTTCTACTATTCTGCATTGACAGAGAAACAAACCTTGGTAGATTAAAGGCGTGGCATAGTTAAATGATTAAAACTCCATTATAACCTCAGTCGTTTCTCTATCTAAAAATTCTTGATCTTTTCGTGTACAGTGGACAAGGGAGAGGTGGTTTTGGAAGGCCCCGAGGTGGAAGAGGACGTGGATTTGGAAGAGGTCGTGGCCAAGGAAGTGGACAAGGAAGAGGGGGGCGTGGTGAGAAGGTATCTGCCGAAGATCTTGATGCTGATCTAGAGAAGTACCATGCAGATGCAATGCAGACAAACTAAAACTAATCGATCTTTTGGTACAATTGCTGGATTTACTTGCACCTGCCTGTTTGGTACCCAAAGTTCAACGAAGTCTGTATGTCAACCTACATTTGCACTTTTAAAGAAGGCAGAGATCTAAAGTAGGTGCAGTGAGGAAACTTGTTTTATTATACTGACTGTATCTTTCGCCTGGATCTAAAGAGATAAGTGTGTTATTCGCTTTTATATATCTCCTCTTAACTTGAGAAGGGATACCTTGCTTGCTGTAGTTCTCTGCTGGCTCCGTATGTCACTGACCATGGCTTATGATGGGGACTCAGAGCACCGTGCCCAGTAGCTCCATGAGGAGCGTCTTTGAGGGTGTACACCAATTTTTCTAGATGTCTCTTCCGTCAGAAGCTCTCAACCTAGGTGCTTCTATTGTCGCTATGTTTAGAGGGTGTATGAATCTGTAGATCTGTGATGTTCTCTGTTAATTAATATGGGTTTCATTTTAAGAAAAATATGAATTTGTTAGTAAATATGTTTATCAGAAGTCTGTCCCTCTCTACTCTCTGCTGCTGCTCTTATGTACGAAGAATTGGCTGCATTGAGGGACCACGGCAATAATCTTAGATTATCGATTGGTTTCTAGCTCAAGCTGTTTGATCTAGCCAGCTTTTGAGATTGTTGGTGATATGTTTATAGTTGAGAAATTGACTGTGATATGTTAACGAGTTACCAGGAGGTTTTTTGTTGATAGCAGTTCGGCTCACTCCATTTAAATGGAAACCCAATCTAATCTACAGATTGAGGTGTGATTCCTTTGCTCGAGTCTTGCATGTTGAGTGAATCAATATGTACGAAAACACACATTCACTTTGCATGTATAGCCCAATTTCATTCTTCCAGTACTCACCTCAATATGCGATTCTGAATATATAGTGTTGTTTTTGTGTATATAACGTCTGATGTGGAAACTAGATATTAAAACGACAGTACTTTAACATTTCAACTTTTCAGAAGCCGGGATTAAAATTACCAACTCGAATCAATTAAATCTGCTGGTTTGAGCTGAGGAATGGGGAAGTTCATGAATTACTGTAACCCTATAGGGCTATACATTGTCGCTGCACAACCACAATGCCAGACACTTGAACCGAATAAAAAATCAGAGTTCCATGAATCTAGGAAATATGTATGGAGCCTAAAAATAAATATTATGCAGTACAACTATTATATATATACCGGGAATGAATCAGTTGCAATATATGGCACACGTAATTTGAGTCGTACTTTTATCCTTAAAACTGAGACAACTTCATATTGCACAACATACAATGCCATTCCAGACTAGAGCACATTTGGAAGACATTAAACTATAGCTTCTGCATATTGCCTATGTCAATTTCACAACACGGACACTAGGCATCTTAATCTAGGACTGTTTTGATTTTGTCAGTCTTTCCCATGTAGAGAATAAGAATAGCAATAAAGAATATAGAACAGCTCTTACACAAGAATCTATGAAGTTCCAACAAGAAGAAGGCCAGTACCAAGGATAAAGTAGTCGAAAGAAGAGACTGATTATGTGTCGAGGATATCTCCCAACCTGCAAGACAGCCGCAAAATATTGAGTGAGAAGATATAATTTCTCACTTCATGATATCATAGAAGAATGTAAATGGCCCCAAATTAAGTACATCAACTTTGAAAATTAAACAACGGTTATTTTTACTTTTTTATTCTTTAACAAGGGTTAATTACTTATTCTCGTTTAACTAATTTGCACTGATAATATAGCAGTTGCAATGTATCACCAGATATTTGTAAAATTACAATTTCTAAGAACTAATTGCTTTCTCTCATTCTCTTCCATTAAACCCCTTTTTGCTCAAAGAGCCTCACTTCCATGACTCAATTCAATCATTAAAATGGTAACAAAAGATCGACATACGAGGTTAAATAAAGGGCTTGCAGTGTTCAAAACTGCAACCTCAGACACATGGTTAGTACACAAGGAAATATAGTGCCTTACAGGGAAAAGAAAATCTAATGCATCCCATGCTGCATGACGAACATCTCTTGTCGGGTACATGGGACCACCAGGAGATGTGAAACTATATAGGCATGTTTTTAACCTTGTACTTGTTGCTACTCTTATTTCAAGGCCTGCCAACATATCAAGAAGACAGTCCAAAAATCAGAGAAAGAGAGAGAAGATTGGACAGATATAGTAGATTGGACGGTACCTTGAAGAACTTTTATATGAGATAAGTAATGAAGAAGGACCGGCTCGACCTTCAATTCCTGAAGCTGGCAACAGAATGAACAATAACAGATGAGAAGATGATGAAATTAACATAAGATTGAAAACGGGAAATTTGTGGTTGGTAACGAAGACAATGCATAAGAGAGAAACTATCAGATCCCCCTAGTATCTTATCACATACCTGATCAGCTAGTTCACTGACAAATATGTCTGGTGCACCACCAATTAAAAATGCATTTGGAAATTCAGGAAATTGCTTCAAAAATATTTCAAGTCGGTCATCTGCGAAGAATATATCAGTTTTTCTTAGAAGTGCAATCAAGTTGGAAGACTGGTATGTAAATTACAAAAATTAAACAAATAAATAAATGGATTTACCTGTGTCATAGAAAAATAGGAACCTTGATAGAAGAAGAAATAGGTCTCTTTGAGCCTGAGAAAGTTTAACAGCAAAATTTATTTATGAAGTATTATAATTCCATAGTTAAGAAGACAGAATCATGGTCCGGGACTACAAGGGATTCCATTATAAAAGAGAAGATAAATGCTAGACCTGTGGGGAGATCTTCCTTAATCTCTCTGAATGGAAAGCAACTTCTTCTACAAGATACTAGAAGCATGAAAAGCAGGAAGTGCATTAGATCACACCACCAGTGTTATGAAAACCAATAGCATGTGATTAATTTTCTTGGTAAAACCCTCACTATAAAGAGACTTGAAAAGCGCCTAGCATTTGTTTGAATGTCTGTCCTGCATGTACAAAGAGATACTTGATAAGGAAACTTCAGTAAGCAAAGATTTTATTAAGAACAGATCATACGTTACACAAGCGCACACACACACACACAAATATGCAGAATTACAAATTTCTAGAATTATTAGTGTAGTCCTCACTCCTAAAACTTCTCATGGAGGACATATAACCTTCTTTACTAAAGGTACAAATATGATTTCCCTCTTTTGCCCATTTTAGCTATTCCCAGTGCTAGAAGAGCAGACGCAAGTTCCCCTGGGATTGTGTGTCAGAATCTGTTATGTTGGAACTTGTAACCCAGAAACTACATATTTGGCAATTGAAATATTTTGTGCAGGCGTCTGCTGGTTGTTCAAAATTATATTTCCTTCCTACAGCCACTCTGCAGGACAACCTCACAGTACATAGACCATGGCTTTAGACATGTCAACACTACACAAAAAAGTAATGTGAACGTTTCTCCAATTATGTGAACTTGTATATGATCAAATTGTGTTACATCAAAGTGACTCTCAACTAGAAGAAATCGAGGATGGCTCGATACATGAACAGCATACTAACTTCTGAATGCACACACAAACACTACATAACAGCAGTTTCTGGTGGTCTCCACACCCACTTTTTCTGTGCTTAAGAAGGTTATGCTGGCAATTAATCTTAATACAAGTAAAGGGCAAGATTTGTACCAGAAGACATTTTTAGCACCTTGGACTAGAGCAGATGAGTAGCGGAGCACGACATCAAGATCATCAAACTCAACCTCAAACATCTGCGAATTAGAAGCATATTTATAAAGAACGGTAAATTGAAAAAATAAAAAAAATGTTTGATCAAGCTAAGAGTTAACAAATATTTATGAGTAACGAAGATTATTGTTACTAGAAAATGACATGGACTGGACTAGTAATTTAGACAGATAAGTACCATATGAGAGGAAATACCTCTATCCAATTCTATATCTGATTTTCATTCACTTACAAATCCTGTAAGCCCACTTCTAAAAATACAAAACCCTCAACCCAGACTCAATGGACCCATCTCCGGATTTCCAAAGAATTCACATCAACACATATACACCTCAATACATCTAAATAGTACAAGAGGGAAATAAATGCATACCCGCTTGTAGAATAAAAGACAAAATATATTCGATGCAAATGACTGGCTCCAGAGTTGTACTATAAGGTCAATTATCGAATCTCCACTCTGCGGCATGCATACAAAATAATCAGCGAGAATGTCGTAAAAGCAGTATGCGCAACCATATCTATCTTCTGCACCATAAACTACATCTTCCTCATCAAAAATAATATCTGTTCCAATCAAAAGCAAATAAGAAGCATCATTACACACTGGACATTAAAAGTATTATGACCCAACTAAGAAAGGATCATAAAGCAGAGGAATTTGTAAAGACACGCAAATCCATTTAAGCCACGGGACATGGGGACGTATACTTCGCAATTGAATAATAGGATATACATCTAAAAAGCATTGCAAATTTCCCCTAGATCATAATTTCTACTCCAAATCACTCTAGGTTTCACAAACAATGCATAAAGGTATTATAAGCTCAATCCTTTATGTTTCTACTCTAACTCATGGAACATAACCTATTCACCTATCGAGAGCTACGTAAAGCAATACTAGAATCAATTAGACAAATAAGAATGCAAAATCAAAGATATACCTTTAGCACGATCATCCACCTCCAAAGCTATGTCCGCGAACAGCTCTTGCAACAAGTTTCGGCTCTGCGATGCAGAAGCTAGAGCCTGAAGAATAAGCATCATTTCATCATGATCACTGAAAGTACCGCCGATCAATAAAAACAACAACGAAAGAGAAAAACAGGCAGTCGAGCTTCAATAAAGATCGAAGGAAGAATTCAGTCGGGGTGTGTGTGCACATACGCGTTGGAGCTTCTTCTCAATTTGGAGAGCGACGGGACCGATATAAGCGGTTGCCCGAGGAGTCAACGCCGGCGACATTCTGATCGGAATCCTTCACACGGATTCGTCGCCGATAATATCAAAACTATAACATAACTGCCTTCTCTCTCTCTCTCTCTCTCTCTACTAATACAATTGTTGATGCACTGTTACACCGACGAAGAGCTTTTTTGGAATTGAGTAATTTGGCGCGTGGGAGTTGCAGATTATCCACAAATGGGGATTGCTTTGATGACTCAGCAATGATTGAATTCATATGCGCACACCTGTAAAGATCCTGGTTGTCCTGCTCCACTTTTTTAATCTAATTATGATTTTTTTCTCCCTCTTTTTTTTAGGTAATGAATTTTTTCTCCCTAAGAAACATAGAAATATCATGTTTTTTAATCTAATTGTATTTTACGTCAATTTGTTAAGCTGAACAACACTAAACAATGTCTAATTTTGACTTTATACAACTAAATTCCTTTTGATAGATACATGTATCAAGTTTAGCGGACCAAGGTACACGTTACCAATTATTTATTGGCAAAATCACAATTAAATTTAACATTTTTTTAAAATTTGACTAAAAGCTCAGATTTTCTTTTTTGGATTAAAACCTATTTGTCAAAATATTTAACATTTTGTACTTGGAAGTTGGAACCATACCAAGACAGAATATGTGCTTTACAAGCTCAGTTATTTTTTTGTTTTTAACTTGTAACAATTATAGCCAAAATTAGAATCTATGATTCTAGTTTCGTCAAATCCAAGTAAAAGAAATAGCACATTAACCACATTGGGTAGGTGAGAATTGCTGCTACAATTTGCATTTACACGCATAATAATGAAAGTTGACTTTACCGACAAGGCTAATCAATTCCATGGAAACTAATGCGAGTAACAGGAAAAACGTGGAAAATTTACAATTGGAAAATCTAGATTAGCCTTCTAGAATACGAAAAATATATATGGGTTAATCAACTTAATCCTGATATTAGCAGTAGCAGATCAATGAACAAGATCAGTCAATTACTAGTATTCTTTTTATACTTTCACCAATATTTTCTTGAATCTTGGTCAAGCAAAATTATCTACAGAAACCCTCTAAAGAAATCTGTAGCATAACAGAGTTGGAACATCCAAAAAAACTGATTCAGAGAAGGATTTGGTTTGCAGTAGGCAGTTCAGAAAACAGGAATGTTAAATCAAGAAATCAACATTCTATCTCCTGAATAATAGGAGAAGAGACCTTTACTGAAAAATTACACACACTGATCAAATCGTTTCTACATATATAATCCAACAGAAGGCAGAGCAGGACTGTACAAGAAGTCATCTCCCCTTACCCCACCTACACCCACACTCTCCCCTCCACCGCAAGAAAGGGAAAGGATTCACTTACTACAGCAAAAGACTTTTTCTTTCCTCTTCCTCTCTTGCAACACTCGAAATGCCATAGCCCGATTATTTTTAGTTAATGAGATGACACACCAATACGAAAGTTGATTTAATTATGAAAGAAGCTCACCAGCCCATCAATGTCCTTCTAACCTTGTCCACAATCTGATTTCTAACCTGTGCACTTGACAACTGAAAATTGCAGCTTTCGTCAAGAAGGAATCTGTACACCTCCCATTCGCGCTCTGCAGCTGAATGCCTTCCAATTTCCGCCTATCAAGCCAGACACAAATCTTGTTCATATCATATTAAAAAGAGTAGGATACAAATTCTTTCTAAACACATATAACTATTCATTTTTAATCATCTTGGAGTATGCAATGGTCGACATCCATCTTAGACAAAAATATTAAGAGAATGTCCAATTGTATTAGCACTAACCAAAAACACACATATTCCAAGACTCTTTAAGGCAGAAGTAACATCGTGGAAAACTCTTGGCCTTCCGCTTCCTGATAGTTCGGTTGGATTGGCTACCAAAAGCTCTGCATCTGGCCCCCGATTAGTGATGAGAACACGCAGCGGGTGAAGCATTTCCAGCTTTAACCGAGAGCAGATTGCCTCTTGCTTTTCTGGATCCACTATCTTTTTCCCATCTTTATGCTGAATAAAAAGGTCTAGTTCTCGGTGACCTTTATTTACAGGCAAAAATCGGCCATATGCAACCTAACCAAATAGTAAGAACTGTCAGAAAAATATTCCCTAACACATTTTTGTGCAGTGCAGATATCTGATATAAGTAGCATTTCTATAAGTTGGAAATTCAAATAATGGCTTGTAGACTTCAGAGTGTAATAAGAAAGTTGACGTAAATAGCAAAAGAATAGGCATGTACACATGAAAGGCCTTAAATGACCAGAAAACTGATTCAAAATGCAAGAACAGTCATAGGCTTCAGATTGAGGAATATGGAATCAGGACAATCATCAATATTACCGGTGAGTGATGCACAAAATCGCAACATAGGAAGATTTTTCTTCACTGTTACAATAAAATCCAACAAGGTAACAACTTCATGCCCAAAATGCCTTTTTAGCCAGATGCTCATAACTTAAGGGAAGCTATATTCTTATCATACTTGGTGTCAATGATTCAAAATGAAAAGGAAAAAGAATTTCATGCAGAACACAAAATCTTCTTATTGCTATAATAGCTCATGCTACAAACCAAATAAGGGATTTCAACTAGAGTGATCACATTTATAATATTCCACGTCATTAGACTGATAGTATAATTTTGCCAGTTCAAGGCCAGATTTACTAAAAAGTTACAAATTTAATTCCTAAGCATCTAGCAGATGAAATAGAAAGGTGACTGTGTAATCAATTGGAAACAAATTGGTTATTAGACAGAACAGGCAGGAACCTGGAGGCCGTAATCTTTCAATGTTCGCATGATATCATAAAGAAGGCCCTTGTGATCTACACAGCTAATCTGAAGTAGAGTGTGAGCAGGGCTCAACGTATTGTCAGTTTTTACACTAGCCTTTTTCAACTCCTTGATATCAGAGCTCAGAGCCTGTGAACGAGATTCATTGTCTGATAGTGTGAATCTAAACAATTCTTCAGCAACAAGAGGAGATAGAGAAGAAACACATTGAAGGTTATCATACTTAGATCCTGCTAACTGAAGTTCACAACTAAGACAAGATTCGCCAAGAACAGTGTACAACCGCTCACATAATGCATCTTGCCTCTCTTTTGAATGTAAGAGTCCCCTGAAAACTCACAGGAAATTACAATTGTAATTACCAAGTAACAATGATTAAAAACTAAGGAGCACACATGTTTAACTAACAGTTGAAGTAGTATGTAAAAGACACAGTGTTGAAAATATTTTGAACTTCTAGATCCCTGCAAGATTTTGGCTCAGTAGAGGGAGTTCAATGTAATCAAATCCAGAGGCCTCATTCACATGGATTTATTAAATTTTAAGTAGCATTTTCACTGTAAGTTTGTTTCAAAAGAAATAAGTTAGTACATAAAACACGAGGTACAAAATATGAATGCTACATAAGAGCTAGCATCAACTTCTTTTAAGAAGTTTGAGCTTATAAAATATGGAAAGACCCTGACAACTTCCATAAGAATATATACTATTAAGTATTAACAAACAAATAAATTGATAAAAGTATACTACAATTGAACAAATAAGCAAATGAACTAGCATCTAGAGAGACTTAGCTTGAAAATTGTCAAAATAAGGAGATTCTTAACCCCAATGCCGTACGGCATGGCAATGAAGTTTCCCTATTGTGACTAGAAGCCATACCAAACACATATGGACTGATATAGAGATGTAACAAGGACAAGGAAAAGCAAGTGAAGTTCAGAAAATAAATAGATAATGGAAAAGGAGGAGGTCAAAATCTAAGTGACTATCTTAGTTCGAGTAGTCATGGTGTTCTAGTATAATTCAGTTGAAACTTGACGTTTAGGATAATAGATGAATTTATCCTCACAAATGGTTACTGAGTTGCACCAAGTTGCAGAATAGTTGTAGAAATAAATGAAACATCGCAGGAGCTTGTATGAAGAGATAAAAGGGACTATAAGCTACACTCCAAAAAATCCATACATTTTGTTATACAAAAATCATAAACCTTACAAGTTATCTGTTATGAAGAAGAGGTCAAGACTACTGCCATCGGGAGTTGTAGTAACTTTTACTCTCTGAATTGTATGCTCAAGCTCATCAAGAACATGAGTAACATCTAAGAATATATCACAAGTGTCACTATTCCAATATATAAAGTTAAAAAGAAACATTAATCGAAGAGACAACTCTTTATACCATGCAGTAATCCCTTCCGGTCAAGGCTACAAAACTTCAGCAAGTAAATGGGAGAAGAGGAAGTGCGTGGCGACGTCTGGTACAGAGTGAATGATGGTACCAGGGGTGGGCAAATGGATAAAAGGCGCTCTTTCAAACTGCCCCACCTCACAACATGTGTTCTGGAACGAGGAGTCAGCCATAATATTATATAGCACCATATGCCATCAGTAGAAACATCTGGAGACCGCAACGTGAGAAAATCAGTGCATAACCTCCACAATCAACATTCTATAGCCTCAAGGAAGACAGGACCAGAGGAAAAGAAAATGTAAGATCACGAGCCTAAATTCTTTGGAAGATGAAAACAGGGAAATATTAGCGCATAAGCTAATATCTTTTCGACCAGTAACATACTTACTTCCAAAAGTGTTAATATAATTTCAAGAGAATCAACATAACGTCACGTGCGCGCTTCATCCATCATGAAATCAAATTACAAAACTACTAAATGCCACCTATCTGAAAACCACTGCAAGTCAAAATCCAATCGAAGTCCGAAAACCACTTCTTTCAATTCATAAACTAGGGAGGCAAAATTATAGTTTCGCAAAATTTCAGAGGATAAAGTTTAAACAACAAAATTTGGATGATATGTATTACTAATAAGGATCGAGCACATTGGTAGGGGAAACAATATCCAGTTAGGGCAACACATGAACCGAAGAGGAAAGAATAAGATGGAACTGACCTCCTCTAGTGATATAGAGGTCAAATTCGAGAATAGCATGACAAATGTCACAGCTCAAGCCAGTCTTGTCGGGACAATTGACCGTGATTACGTACGGGTCGCCGGCTTTCTTCCCTTTGTCGATCCATACGGCGTCATCGTTGGTCGTCCCCATCTCACATCGCCCCATAAAACAAGTTTCTCCAGAAATGGCGACCAAATACACCACCTCAGTGAAAGAGACCTGTTGAAGAAGGTCTTAATCTTAATCACACGAGACAGATATAAGGGAGAGAGAGAGAGAGAGCTGGTTATTGTGGCTACAGACTTACATGTGGTGGCAGAGGGAAATGGTGTTAAAGGAAGCGATCATCTTCTGGAGTTTTCTACCGCTATGAAGATCACACTAAATAAAAAAAAATTAGGATTTGTAAAAAATAAAGGTAAATTGTTCTTTTTGTCCCATAGTTTTGTTGACTTTTCAAAAATGTCTCACCCTAATGATAATTATAAAAATGTCTTAACGTATTAGATAATTATATAATTTTGTCCTATAAAAAATTTTCGGTGCCTGAAAAATGACGTGGATCTCGGCGCTTCGACGTGGACAGCTGACGTGTATCAGCAAAAATGACGTGAAAGGGTATATTGTCTTTTTTGTCCCATCGTGTAAGAGTCTTTACAAAAATGTCATACCTTAATGGAATTTACTTATCCTCGCTACTCTTCTTCACTTATTCATCTTCTCGAATTTTGGTATACGTCGAAATTTTTGAGTATATACCGTTACCTCATTATTATTGGTGCACTGGTATATTGAGTTTTTTAGTATATACCGTAATATCGGTACATATTTATGTAATATATTTATATTTATTTGATTTAACTTCGGTATTTATTTGTTTATTGAAAAAATCGATTATACCCTACATTTCGACATATCGGTATATCGTAAAAGTACGGTATACACAATCATCGGTGCGATAATGGTATGCGAAAATTACATACTGAAAATTTTGCTATATATACTGATACCAATTTTCGGTATATCGAAAATTTCGGCTTGATAATGGTATCGATTTTTCTCATACCGAAATTTTCAGTACAATATACGTTATGACGAGTAATTTTCTGTATACCGAACCGATCCACTCCTAGCCCTCCCCATGCCAACAAAATAGGATCGATCATATTTTTGTGGGACAAAGTGGGTTAATTGTCTAATAAATTAGGGATTTTTTTTGTAGGGTAGGACATTGTTGAAAAATCGCTAAAACGATGGGACAAAAAAAACAATTTACATTCCACGTCATTTTTGTTGATACACGTCAGCTGTCCACGTCGAAGTGCCGACAATCCACGTCATTTTTCAGGAACCGGAAATTTTTTATAGGATAAAATTGTATAATTATCTAGTACGTTGGGACATTTTTGTAATTATCGTTAGGTTGGGACATTTTTGAAAAGTCAACGAAATGATGGAACAAAAATAACAATTTACCCAAAAATAAATAAGCTTGTTTGTTGGACACTTGGACAGACTTGATATCAAAGTGGTAGACAAATAGATCAATTAAGTTTCAGTTACATGCCAAATTAAAGTTCTAAATATATATACATATGATACTAACTTATTGTTGGATGAGATTATGTCCATCGTTTTCTAGAAATTTGTTATCAATGTCATAATATAATAATTCATAAATAAGTATAGAAAAAGTTGCAAAAATCACATGAAGTTTTCCCCTTAAGGCATGATAATTATTTAAGAGGAAATAGGAAGTTTTACCTACTTTTATAAGAAAAAATGATTTTTACCAATTATAATAAAAACATGCACCCTATAGAGGATATTACGAAAATACCCCTTAATGGTGATAGTGTACGACGGCTAATTGGCGAGCGTGCATGTTATTGGCGAGAGCCATGTTTTATTGGCGAGAGCAATAATTTATTGGAGAGAGCTCGTGGCTCTCTCCAATAAATCGTGGCTCTCGCCAATAAGAGCCATGATTTATTGGAGAGA
>JAYJMF010000080.1:1165224-1179932 GCA_036873715.1 Salvia sclarea
GTGTAGGTTTTATTACTTGGTTTCTGTAATTTGCGAGAATAGGGTGATATATGAGATTAAATAAAATGGGCTAAGAAGATGGGATGGAAACTATGTGTGGATTTTGGTAGAGCTAAAAAAGGAAAAGTGAATATTGATTTATAATGCAATAAAAGAAATTAAATTAAAAAAACATATATATAAGGAAAACTGACGTGGTTGTTGGGGAGTGAATTGGGGGCTGAGGTACTTGTTTTTATAATTTGCGAGAATAGGGTGATATATGAGATTAAATAAGATGAGTTAAGAAGATGGGTTGGAAATTATGTGTGGGTTTTGGTGGAGCTAAAAAAAAAGTGAATATTTATTTATAATGCAATAAAAGAAATTAAATTAAAGAAAGTTTTATATAATGAAAACTGGTGGTTGTTGGGGAGTGAGTTGGGGGCTGAGGTACTTGATTTCTGTAATTTGCGAGAATAGGGTGATATATGAGATTAAATAAGATGAGCTAAGAAGATGGGTTGGGAATTATGTGTGGGTTTTGGTGGAGCTAAAAAAGAAAAAGTGAATATTGATTTATAATGCAATAGAAGAAATTAAATTAAAGAAAATTTTAAATTGGGGGCTGGGGAGGAGGCCTTAGCTCCAAATACTTTAACAGAGAAGATTAAAATTAAGGCAAAAACTCTCGTGCCTTGATGTATATATACATCACCTTATTATCAAAGGTGATGATGATGAGGGTAGAAAAAGATGCATTTAAATAGTGTGATGTATATATACATTGATGTATAATAGTCCATCTCAATTAATGTATACTAGAATGTATGCATATAATATTCCTAAATTTTAAAGCAGAGACAGATTCAATTCAAAATTATTCGATTTAATTTTTTAATATTTAACATAATGACTAATTAATTTGCCATTATATATTTCTATCCTTAATACAACTAATTTCACCTGAGCCAGATTTGCTTACATCTGTTACTAAGGCTCCGTTCTCTTTGATGGATAAATTATCATGGGAAAATGAGGGAAAAGAGAATATTTGCTCTTTAAATTTTTCCTTCTTTTCCATCACCTTCTCTAAAAAAGAAGTTTTACTCTTTCTTTCTCCTCCTTTTCACTCAAATGGAAGGATAATATTATCCCACTTGCAAGGAGTGAAAATATTATCCTTCCATTGGAGTGAAAAGAAGGAGGAAGAAATAATAAAAAAAAAATTCTTAAACAAGGGGATGGAAAAGAAGGAAAAATTTAAAGGCAAAATGTTTTCTTATCCCTCTTCTTCACATGATAATTTTCCATCAAAGAGAACGCAACCTAATAGTCTAATACACCTATTTTAACTGAACATAATTATTGTAAAGGCTAATTATATACGTAAAAAGCAAATTCAATAAAAATAGATTAATATCTTAATTTTCGAAAATAAGGAAAAATGATATTATTATCAATACTATGTATACTAGGTTATGTACATAAGATGTATGTAAATTTATCGCAACAACCACTTAACCTCATTTATTAATGAGACATTAATTGTTCGTTTCTGCTTCTGTCTTTCCTTTCTTCTTCATTCCCTCATTTTATAAAAAGCTTTTTTCTCTTCAATCTTTTTGTTGACATGAAAATTCCCGAAAAAATGGTTTTATATTAAGCAACAGTAGTGAGATTATCAAAAGTTTAATTTATTAATTTGATATTTTCTTTGCTTCAATCAAACTTTTTCTTGATATAAGAACTAATAAAATTATCAAAAGAAGATCGATCTAGAGTAATTCTCTTAAATGATACAGCGCATAATTAATTATTGTATTAAGCTCATTAAATGAGGTTGGTAAAAAAAAAAATCACAAATATTTGTGTTAGGCCGGTCTAATGGTTAGGCCCAAGGCCATTTTCGCTAGTGACCCAGATTCGATCTAAACAGGCTTGATTCGGCTTAGAGTCGGCATGAACAGGCCCGATCCGTTCCAGATTCGGTCCGATCCGACCAATTCAGGTCGGTTTTGGCCTGTTATTTATTTATTTATTTATTTATTTATTTTTATTTTTTAATTTTTTTTTAAAAGATGGTACTTTGTGTTAGAATAGGAGTGACAAACAATTGGTACTTTACTTATGTGAGTTGGTACTTTGCTATATAATAGTTGGTACCTTCGGTTATGTAAACTGATACTTTATTATAAAACAAATATGATACTTTTAGTTATATGAGTTGGTACTTTGTTACATAATAGTTGGTACTTATGTGTGTTGGTACCTTCGGTTATGTAAACTGATACTTTGTTATAAACAAATATATATGATACTTTTAATTATATGAGTTGATACTTTGTTACATAATAGTTGGTACTTTCACTTATACGAGTTGGTATTTTGCCACATAAAAACACAAAATAAAAAAATAAAAAATTATAATGCCTTAAATAGGACTTAAAGTTGTTTGTAATTTAAAAAGTAAGAAATAGTAATTACAACTAAAGCAAATTCCTTAATATACATATAAACATTCATATTCCAAATAATTAAAAGATTTTTTATAAGTAATTAGAGCATATATCTTGCAAAAAATACAAAAAAAATAATTATTACTAACCAAACATCTATAATAGCTCTAAAAATTAAAATAGTTAAACATACAAAGTAAATGATATACATCTTTTAATATTATGCATGTTTTCTTACAAATCTATTTTTTTTTTCTCACTACAAATCTATATAGGGCGGTCACTATAATCACCACTATTTTTGGTTCAATGGTCATGAGCTCCATCAGCTAGCTCTCCCATCTTAACCAGGTCAACATTTTTAGGGATATACTCCGATATCGTTTTATTGTTGATGTGGAAAAAGAAGTCCACCTAAGAATCTGACGAGATAAATTATCATTCCATTATCGAATTCTGTGATACATGACATATTATAGAAAAAAAATGAGACATATTATATAAAACGTAAGTTGGGATGGTATTGTGGGAAAAAGTTAAAATCTTTGTGTCTATTAACTCAAATTTAAATTCGACCCTAGGATTTCTTCTAACAAAAAAAGCAAGAAGAATAAGAAAAAAAAAGCGTAAATTAATTGAGAATTTGAATTAAGCATAATTTTCCTAATAGCTCGCCCCCCTCTCCACTTGTATATAGTACGTGTTATTAATAGACTTGGGGGCTGGGTAATTAAAGAAAAGAATTTAGTCAAAAAACAGGTAGCAGTTGAAGACTAAAACACCAATTAATGTTGATGCACCTGAAATTATAACCATCTATAAATATAACGAAATAAACCAAATATATTCAAACACAAGTAATTAAGTGCAGTAACAAGATATAAGCTTCCCGCCCGATTGTGAAAAAATGGGTGAAAGATATGCATCGGCTGCTCCCATCTCAACAAATGTAGATAATCTCCGTCGATCCGTAACATATCACCCCAGCGTTTGGAGAGATCACTTTCTCACATATACTGACCACGTTACGGTATACTAGCTATATTCTTTTTCCAAAATGAAACTATATACGTGCGTGCATGCATGCATGAATGTAAATTAATTAATCTTGGTGCAGGATATCAGTGGTGCTGAGAAAGAAGAGCTCGAAAACCGAAAGGAAGAGGTGAAGAAATTGATAGCTCAAACTCCAGATGATTCAACGCTCAAGATGGACCTCATCGATGCAATCCAACGTCTAGGAGTTGCATATCATTTTGCTAACGAAATCGACCAATTCTTACGACAAATCCACCACTCTTCTCAAATACAAACCCACAATCCTCGTCTTCTTGCTCTTCGCTTTCGTCTGCTTAGACAACAAGGTTACCGCGTCCCTACTGGTCATTAACTAAACCCTATTTGTCACTTTCATTCCTCAATTAAAATTATATTTTTTTAAATTGAGCCTTTTTTTTAATAAAATGCAGATGTTTTCAACGTATTGATAGACGAGCAAGGAAATTTGAAGGAGTGGTTGATGAGCGATGTTGAAGGGATGCTAAGCTTGTATGAGGCTTCCAATTATGCAATAAGCGGAGACGAAATTCTTGACAAAGCCTTACAATTTACTTCTTCTCATCTTCAATCTTCACTCCCTCAAATGAGCACTTCTCTTTCGAAGCGAGTGACTCAAGCTTTGGAAATGCCAATTAGCAAGACTTTGGTGAGACTCGGAGCCAGGAAATTCATATCTTTGTACCAAGATGATGAGTCACATAATCAAATATTATTGAATTTTGCCAAATTGGACTTCAATATTATGCAGAAAATACATCAGAGAGAGCTACACCACATCACAAGGTAATAATTAATTAGCTAGCAACTGACAGGTCGATTTGCTTCACACTAATTATATAAATTATATTACAGGTGGTGGGTGGATTTGGACTTTGGAAAAAAACTAGGTTTTGCAAGGGATAGAGTGGTGGAGTGCTACTTTTGGATTATGGGGGTCTATTTTGAGCCACAATATGCCACAGCCAGAATATTTCTAACAAAAGTCATAGCTATGACTTCCATTCTTGATGATATATATGATGTTTATGGAACTTTAGATGAACTCCGATGTTTCACCGATGCTATTCGAAGGTGCCTCTTTATTTATTTAATTAGCTTGATGTTTAATTTGCATCAACAAATGCAGATTAATTAATTTTTGCATATGATCTGATTAATTGTTTTGTTATACCATCAGATGGGATATTAGCGTTGCCGATGAATTGCCACCATACATGAAAATATGCTACGTGACACTTATAGGTGTTTATGCGGAAATGGAAGATGAAATGGCAAAAAGAGGCGAATCATATCGCCTTCAATATGCTAAAAAAGAGGTAATATGTGTTAACTTGCAGATAAAACTTGAGTGACAAAGTAACCTAACAAACACTCTTTTTTGTTGGTGAAAATTAAATTACTAGCAGATGATAAAATTAGTGATGGCATACATGAAAGAGGCAGAATGGTGTTATAGCAAGTATATTCCAACAATGGAAGAGTATATGAAATTGGCACTCGTATCTGGTGCTTACATGATGCTATCAACAACTTCTTTAGTAGGAATGGGAGATCCTATGACAAAAAATGATTTTGAATGGATTACGAATGAACCACCAATATTACAAGCTGCATCGGTTGTCTGTAGATTAATGGACGACATGGTAGGGCATGGGGTAAGTTATGTAATTTCTTATCACAAAATTTCCTATCCCAAATCCTAAAGTGTCATTTATATATAGTGAAAAAAACGTCATCTATTTTTACAATATAACTAGAAAATGTCATTTACACTGAAAAATAATAGTGTATAATTAAGTCCACATGTTGACATTATATAACACACAAGCTATATATTAACTATAATCTACATAACAAGTACAGATTGAGCAAAAAATCACAAGTGTGGATTGCTACATGAGGGACTATTGTTGCTCGGAGATGGAAGCTTCTAGTGAATTCTGGAAGCGAGTGAAGAAAGCCTGGAAGGATATGCATGAGGGATGCTTGGAGCCAAGAGCAGCATCTATGGTGATCCTTATGCGCATTCTCAATTTTGCTCGCGTCATAAACTTATTGTACGTTGGTGAAGACGCATATGGCAGTTCCTCCACTAAAACCAAAGAGTTGATTAAATATGTGCTCGTAGAGCCCGTAAATTAAAAGTTGTTGTATTTTATTTCAAATTTGCTCAAGTTTGATGTATTCTACGATTATAACCCTTAAATAACTGTAACTCATTTATAATAAAGTAATCCGTTGTGTTGTGAGGGAGGTTAAGTCTTGTATTACTGCTCATCAAACTATTCCACTTATTTTTCTTAACTTTAATATTTTGGATTCGAAGCTGATACTTACAATTAAAAAAATCAAGTTCTTCCAATTCTTTTTCAACATTCTTGAAATGGGGAGTTTATAAAAGTTGAAGCCCCATTTACAAGAAGAATAATGTTATTGGTAAAAATTTGATAATAGACGACATACTGGGTAAAATTTGAATTTTAAGAGCAGGAACATGGAAAGTAGTAGGGACACCAACAAAATAAAGTCGGGTTAGTTAAAATCCTAGCAGTCTAAGATAAATGTTGTTCTAACGTCGTTAACACGAGGAACATGATTCACTTGATACCTATTGTCCTATTGAAGTTATAAATAAATTAAAATTAAAACTTCATAAATCCGAATTTAACTGTTGCGTAAGGAAATACGCTCTTTTTCCTTTCTCTCCATTTACTTTTCCTTTCATTAAAAAAGAAAAAAAGTTAACAGTTAAGCTTTCGTTTACCCCTCCGTTTAGGGTAAAAAGAGATGGCGCCGTTAGAAGATTTAGAGCGAGATTATCCAACCCTTGATTCCAATTTCCGTATGTTCTGTGCTTCTCACGGCATTTTCACTGGTTCGTTTTCTCTGCTTATCAGATTACTTACTATATTTGTGGTTTTCGATTTTGATCAAGTGACTTAAGTTCTTCATGTCTTACTTTGTTGCTACTTTAGTTGGAACTGGAAGAAGAATGAAACTCTGACTAATTAAGCAAGTTTATTTGATGACATTGTTTTGCGGAAATATCGGAACTTCTTTATCAAACTTATTATTGTCCAAATGTCGATGTCTCACATGATAATTATGTACAATGATGTATTGGATGGGATGGGCTTTGATTTAGGAACACATCTAATATATGTATTTAAGATCGAGTGTAGTGATTGTGAAAATATATGGCCCAGAGTGTGTGCTAAAGAATTTCATGGAGACAAGTTTAGATGTTAGTCCCTTTTTAGTTGATCTGCTTCTTATTCGTTTTGCAGATAAAGATTTTCTCGTACATGATCTTTCTGCGTTAGAGGCTTTTGCTGGACAGGACTATGCAGCAGATAAACTGAAACAGGTAGCCATTTTAGTAGTCGTGACAACATATTTTGATTTTAAAACTTAAATTATAATGTTTGTGAGTTACATGTGTTGTTCTTGGAAATAGGGAATTAAACAAATAATCTCTATAATAGACCGTCAGCAACAACCATGGCTAAATGGTGTGGAGTTGTTAGAAGATGCTCAACTCAACAAGCGTACTCTACCGACAGGATGCGAAAGGTAACCTCTGTACTTCTATGATATGCATATTTTATGTCATACAATGGGCAAATTTGAAAAGATGATAACTGGTTCTGGACTAGGATTGATATTCTTCTGCAAGGAGGACTACGTGAGGGTCATGTAACGGAGATAGTCGGGCCATCATGCTCTGGTAAAACTCAAGTATGCGACTTGAATCAATAAGTTAAGCAAACTAGCTAAGATCAAGACAGTGTCTGGTTGTTCTGTTGATATTGAAATAGCAGTTTATCGGAGCTGACATTTTGAGTCCAGTATTCTTCTCTAAGAAAAGCTTACTTCGTAGGTTTGCCTTAAAGCTGCATCACATGTGGGGAGGAACTTTTTGGGCAAGGTGGTCTACTTTGACACCGGCAACTCTTTTTCACCTAAACGAGTTATGCAGTTTCTCAGTCTGTCATCAGATTCTTCCACTACAGAGGTGAAATAATCCAAAATTGAGATTTTTGTGCTTTTGGCTCTTTCTGTTGGTCCACTTATAAAGAATTTAATTATAAAGGAGTTGGAGATTTTTCCTTCTTTCTTGTATAAAGAATCCTGCTGCCTTAAAGCTCTTTTGTAGTTTGAATTAGGTAAATGAGTTTGTGCTGCTTTAAATGTAAAAAAATGGTTAACAAAAAGTAGTGATAGCTATTCATATGGTTGTTCATGCATCCAAATATTGGCACAGCTAAAATGTATGTCCTCTCTGTAAGTAAGACTGGGTTCCGTCATTTCTTCCTTACGCTCTTTGAAGTGCCTCTATTGTTTTCTTTTTACAGTTAAACAAAACTGTAGAACGAGATATGAGCAGCATAGTTTGCCATTCTGTGTTTGACATATTTACCCTCCTCGATATGCTCCGCCAGTTAATGAATAATATGAAATCTCAGGTTTTCTATCATACTCTGGTTTCTGTCTCCTACTTGTTAATTATATATGTTTGCTCTGATAGTCATACAAGATATATCTTCATGCAGATTGATTTCAAGGTGTCGATGCTTATCATTGACTCACTTTCATCGCTAATAGCTCCAGTTCTTGGAGGTGGTGGTACCCATGGTATACACCCAATTTAATCAAATTCATATTTCGGTTGCTAACCAGGTCAATTGGTACAATTATTTTCCATGAGGGTCCAATTAAAGTGATATTTTAAATATAATGCAATAATGAGTATTTACAATAAATCACAGATGCTTTTTTTCCTTGTTAGTTTTAGGTTGTGGGAATCGCAATTTAACAACTCTTAATCCTGTATTATCCTTATGGCATTTGTAAATGGCAAACTGCTTAATTGTTTGTTTTAACTGCTATTATGCATAAATGATTTCTTACTTGATATATTAAGTTGATTTATTGATAAAGATTGATCATATGTTATACTATCAGCAAAGCTAATGTGTCCAATATGAACTGAAATGAAAGACTGATATATTAACTGCATACTAATATGAACTGAAATGAAAGACGAAAAAACTCGAGAGGACAAAATCTTTTCCTTTCTGCTGAGAGGCTGGGCTTGTTGTGCCTAAACAGGACATGCCTTAATGGTTACTGCTGGATTCTTGTTAAAGGAGATTGCACATGAGTTTAACCTCTGTGTCGTGGTAAGTGTTGCCTTGATGCTTTAGTCCCTTACTTTATTTTCAAAATGTTATGTAAGATTTAATAATCAAATTTTCCATTTCTGATCTCTCTTAGTTCCAGCATTAATTTATTTTTGGCATAACAGAACTTGTATAGATATCTATCTTAGTTTATAGTATAACCAAGGAACTTCTGCTTCAGGTGACGAACCACATGGTAGCCGGAGAAGCTGGGGCTTCCAAACCAGCACTGGGAGAGAGTTGGAAGAGCATTCCGCATGTTAGGCTTCAGTTGTCCGGGAAGCATTCAACCAACGGTACCTGCATCACAATACTTAAACATCCATATCTGGTAGGTATCTTGTCTCCTGATGTACTTACTTCAGACATATGCTAGTCATACATAACTGTCTTCATTGTTTTTAATAATGGCACTCCACATGAAGGAAGGTGAAGCATGAACTAGCACTAGACCCAATGAGTGCCAAGACCCGAAACTAAGAGTGAGGACAAACAGTAAATTTTGGTCATCTATGGTTACAATCTAGGTAGTTTGGTTGTAGAACGAAATCATAGTCTAAAACATCAATTTCAAATTATGCATATAAGAGCGAAATGACGGATGAACAAAGGGGAATATGCGTCTCTACCTTATTGCGCAAGATGATGATTTCCGTTTGTAGTCCCTTGTCATTATTCTTACCTTGAGAATTTTCCTATTCAACTCTGCTGCATGATTTCTGTAATTCCATATTCCGGAAGGTCATGATATCACGTTCTTGTTTTCTCTTCCTCAGGCTACTGGAAAGAGCACAGACTTTGTGGTAATGTGACTAGAAGCAAGAGAGCTATCAAAGGAGAATTGATGGGGAAATATGTACGTAGAGGGAGTGAGTGAAGAATGATAAGACTGTCAGAAAAAATGGATGGTTGTTTATGTGGAGAAGTATTTGTTCTGTAATTGATTAGGTTTTGTGTGAGAAACTCACTTGCAAACAAGGAAATTGTGATTCAGATTTGTCTGGAAATATTTCCACTTGTCTAAGAAGATCAGACTTTTGCTTAGAGAGGGACTTAAAATGATACTTGGGGAAATTAAAAAATACAGAAGAGAAAATGAAAAGAAAGTAGTTAAAGAAAATCAGAAATTCAAAAGTTTGTAGAAGATGTAAACTATGTAAGTTAAGATATGATACTCTTTTTTCATGTCGAAATAAAAATACAGAAAATATAGTAAAAAGTTATCAATTAAAACCTATTACTGTGTGGTGGCACTTGCACAATTTACCCCTGATTTCATGAAATTTCACTCCATCTCCTCTCTCTCTCTCCCCCCATTTCCAATCATTGATACCCATGATAAATCATGGATTCAAGCTCAAACTGCAAAACCAGCTTCAGAAATTTATACAGTCTAATAACATCCATGGCAACGCCCGTAGCAAACCCACAAAAAAACCACGGCCTCACAAGTTCACACGAAATCAGCTCCGGCCACCCATCCCGTTTCTTGACCATCTCAAACAATGCAAGAACCCCGACGAATTCCTCTCCATCTTCAACGAATTCCGCGAAATGGGTCACAAACACGACTACCCTTCTTACGCTTCTCTTATCTACAAGCTCGCCCGCGCCAGAAGATTCGACGATGTCGACGCCCTTCTCAAATTTATTCGCACCCACGATATCAGATGCGGCGAGCCTATGTTCATCGGATTGATTAGGCACTACGGGAAGGTCGATTTGATCGATAAAGCAGTCCAGGTTTTCCGCGAGATGGGGAAGTCGTATAACTGCGCGCGCACCACGCAGTCGTTCAACACCATTTTGAACGTTTTGGTCAACGGCGGGAGAATTTCTGATGCGATCGAGTTGTTCGGAAAGGGGCCGAAGATGGGATTCAGATTTAACTCGGTTTCCTATAACGTAATGATCAAAATGTGGTTGGCGAATGATGATTGGGATAATGCGATGAAGGTGTTCGACGAAATGCTTGAAAGAGAGGTGGAGCCTACAGTTGTGACTTATAATTCTCAAATCGGGTTCCTGTGCAAAAGGGGTGAAGTGGATGAAGCGAAAATATTGTTTGAGGATATGAGGGCGAAAGGGAGAAGAGGAAATGCAGTCACTTATGCCCTCTTGATGGAAGGTTTGTGCTCTTTAGGTAGGTTCAACGACGCTAAGAAGTTGATGTTTGATATGGAGTACCATGGATGCAAAGCCGAGCTGGTGAACTATGGCGTTTTGATGACTGATCTTTGCAAGAAAGGATTGATTGATGAAGCGAAAAACTTGCTTCTTGAGATGAAGAAAAGGCGGATTAAGCCGGACGTTGTGATGTATAATATATTGATCGGCTGTTTGTGTAAAGAAGGTTTAGTTGCAGAGGGGTATAAGCTCTTGGTTGAGATGCAAGTGAATGGCTTGAAACCTAATGCAGCCACTTATCGAATGGCAGTTGATGGTTTCATTAGAGTTGAGGATTTTGTAGGCGGTTTGAAGGTATTGAATGCAATGCTTCATAGCAATCATTCTCCACGAGTTGAAACTTTTCGTTGTTTATGTAGTGGTTTGTTGCTGTGTGGGAAAATGGATGAAGGGTGCTTTGTTTTGGAGGAGATGCAGAAGAGGAAGATGAGCTTAGGACATGATTTATGGGAGGTCTTAGCTAGAGAATCTTGCAAGAATGGTGAATTTGCAGCTGAATGTTTATCCCATGTTCTCACTTCACTTTGATGTGTTTGTTTGTTAACAATTTTGAACTTTATAATACCAGCGAAAAGCTGGCAAGTGCAAAAGAAGAGTGGTGTGTGTAATGGTGACTTGAAGGGTCGTATTTTGCCCAAATCATGCGAAAAAAGCATTTTTCTTTCTTTTTTCATCTTCTTTCTTCCCATAATGTCATGTCACCGCCATGGATAGTCGAAATAACCTCGACTTTGCTATATAAACTTTAATTCGGAATAAATTGTTGGTCATGCATCTTATTGGCCTGCTGTGCAGCCTTTTAATTTTCTCGGAACAGAAAATAAATAATAATTTGTTTTTGCAATTTATTGTTTGGAATTGAAAATGTAAGAAATCTTAGTTGTACATTATGCCTTCACCAGTGACCACCATCTCCGCTCCGGTCCACCCAACCAACCACTGCAAATGAAAGAGAAGCACCTAATCCATCCCATCAACTCCATATATAATCACATACTTTTGGTTCATCATTGCTACTTAATCCCTCTTTTCATCTCTATATATATTCCCACCCTTAATTCTTTCCAAACACCCAACTGAAATACAGCAACAAAAGCATCAAACACCTTCAAATCCACTTTCTTCTACAATCATGGCGTCTCAACTGAAATCCATCATCTCCCTTCTCATTCTCGCCCTCGCAATCTCGTCCGCCCGCATCCTTGAGGAGGAGCAGGAGGTCACAGCCCCCGCTGCAGCCGGCGCCGCCACCACAGCGGGCGCTGCAGCAGGCACGACAGGAGGGGGTGGCATCGATGCGGGCGAGCATCCTCTGAGCTTCTTCATGCACGACATACTCGGAGGCAGCCGGCCGTCGGCCATCGCGGTGACGGGCATTGTGGCGAACCCGGCCGTGGGCGGGCAGGTCCCCTTCGCGAAGCCCAACGGCGCCGTCCTCCCCGTCAACAACGGCGTCCCCACCAACAACGCCAACGGCGGGATCGTCAACAACAACAACGTCCCCTTCCTGACCGGCCTCAGCGGCTTCACCTCCAACGTGGGCAGCAACGGCAACAACAACGGCATCATCGGCGGCATGCCGGGGTTCCCGGTGCTGAACAGCGCGCAGTTCCCGTCGGGAAGCACGCTGCAGAAGCTGATGTTCGGGACGATGACCGTGTTCGACGACGAGGTGACGGAGGGGCACGAGCTCGGGTCGGGGCTGGTCGGGAAGGCGCAGGGCTTCTACATCTACAGCTCCGAGGATGGCAACAGCCAGACCATGGCCTTCACCGTCATGTTTGCCGGTGGGGGTTACGCCG
Source organism: Salvia sclarea (assembly GCA_036873715.1). Classification (NCBI taxonomy): domain Eukaryota; kingdom Viridiplantae; phylum Streptophyta; class Magnoliopsida; order Lamiales; family Lamiaceae; genus Salvia; species Salvia sclarea. Next base: position 1,177,894 of record JAYJMF010000080.1, read on the forward strand.
ACAGCCTCAGCTTCTTCGGGGTCCACCGCACCGCCGTGGCGGAGTCGCATCTCGCCATCATGGGGGGCACTGGGAAGTATGTCAACGCCAAGGGCTTTGCCAAGGTCAAGACGTTTCCCGGCGGCCAGCACGAGACCGATGGGATGGAGACCTTGTTGCAGATCTTTCTTTACCTTGCTTATTAATTTCTCTTCTTTTTCCTTGCTTGCTTTCTCTGTTTGCTCTCAATACCCAATTTGTGTCGGAATGTTGGGACTTGGGATTTAATTGGAAGTTCTTCTTGTAAAATACTACTTGTATTCTCTATTTGTCTTCTCCATTCAACTCTTTCTTAACTGCTATGACTTCTATACTTATTATTTTTTCTCAAGTCGATCGAATCCTCCATTGACATTGAGAGAACTTATAAGTTACTACTAAATTTTGATTATGAAAATTTATAAAAAGGGTAAGATTTTGCAGGTATGACAAATGACCATTAATCATAAAAAATCTGTTTTAAAAAGGGTATGATTTCTCAAGTCGATCGAACCCGCCGCAATTTGACATTTTTGTTCTGTTTTAAAAATCTAAAAATAAATCTTCAAAAAAAAGAGTAAAAAAATTAATCGGCAACCCTTAATTGGAAAAGGAACCGTTGGTGATCTCGTGGCTGTGAGATGGGTTAATTACCGAAAAATACATTATAAATAGTCGGATTCTGGTTTTGAACATGATCTTTAATTTTGACAAATAAATACACGACCATTTAATTTTTCTTAATGTTTCCATCCGGTGGAGTTCCGGCGAAATCGAAGTTGACGTGGACAATACGTGTCTTAATATTGTTGATGTGTCTAATTAATTAGAAGGAACATGTCTCAGTATTCCACGTCATACTCCCCCACCTTCTCTGCTTCCTGCAATTCACCCACTGCTCGCACCGTCGCCGGCTGCGTTTCCACACTATTCTCCTCTTTCCTCTCTTCATCTCCCTGCATCTTTTCATCTTCAAGTTGCTGTTGATGCGAAGCCCTTCCTCAAGTCGTTGTAGACTTGGTCGCGGCGGCTAGCGGGTGGTGAGGTCGGTTGTAGCGTGGAGCGGAGAGAGAGTATTTGGCAGTGGGTTAAGGTCGTAGGGCAGGTGGTGGTTGATTGGGCAGACGCGACGCTCCTTCAGCGCCAGACGACGTCGTGATAATGCAAACGTTGGCCGCATCTAAGCTTCACCACCACACTTCCGACGAAAGGCCTTCTCCTCTGCCCTGGCAGGCTGCAAATCTCCAGATCCTTGATGTGAGGCGGCGACAAACAGTAGTCGCCCAGCCTCGCCGCGTCCTCGAGATTGCGACCACGAATTCACCCGGTGAGAGTGCCGCCTCCAGCCTCTGTGAGAGAGGACGTTTCCCCGCGAGTAACGAGAGATAGAGATAGAGATATAATAGAGATAGAGATAGAGATAGAGAGAGAGGGACAAAATAGAGAGAGAAACATAAGTTGTAATAAACGACGTCGTTCCAATTAAATTTGCCGGAGTTTTGTCCATGTAGGCATTTTCGTTGTCCACTTCAACTTTGATAATCCGACTATTTATAATGTATTTTCCGGCAATTAACCCTTGTGAGATGGTGATCTCAAATCCCACGATAATTTTAGATGAAAACGGTGGGTGCACGCACCTATTATAGTGGCTAGCGGCCATAGTTATTTTAAATAAAATTTACACAATTATTTGCTGCTTTTCTAGGTTTTGTGAATTAAAAATAACTAATCCTCTGATACCCTTTTTCTTATCGTCCGCTATTTTTTCTTCCACAAAATTATACTCGTGATTATTTTATATTCTACATTTTTAATCAATAAATAAAACTTATACGCACGTCCTTAATGTATTATCCCAAAAGAATATGAAGAAAGTGACAATTATTTTAATTTATAGGAATATTACTGATCGAGTCGGATTTTGATGAGTAGTTAATGAATTGCAAGAGACACGAGGAATTTAACGTGGTTCGATCTAGGAGATAGATCTACGTCCACGGAGAGGGAAAGAGTACGTT